>JAGPOW010002742.1:53162-70889 GCA_030014935.1 Caiman crocodilus | reverse complement strand
CCCCCCCTCACCCTGCACAATTGTCTATGTGAAGGTATAAGACAAGACATGTTGCACAGGAGAGTAGCAAGTTTTGGTGCCAAACTGAGATGTTGAGGGGGTAAATTTAGGGGCAGTCTGGGCTGACTGAGTGAGGAAACAGTGAAAGGAACAGTGATGTCAAGCCATGTCAGGATCAAACAGGCTTTGACTGGGTGCCAGCATTCCCTCTAAGCTGTGTGGCATGCGCAGCCACACAGATGCACTCCTGGTGCACTGCCAGGTGTGCCTGCACAGCCACACATGTTGCACAGCTTAGAGGGAATGCTGCTGGATGAAGAGGATTAATTTCAGGGTACACAATGCACCACAGATTTCCCTGCATGTTAGCTATGCCTGTTCACATAAAACACATCAATTGTCACTAATAGGCAACCTGGTTTAAAAACTCAGGGTGCAGGCAAAGGAGGGATCAGAGAAAGGTTGTTGGGTAGCTGGTCATTGGCAAGGGGTGCCATTTGTAAGGCTTGCCTCTCTTCAGGACAGTGCTGGAGCTGAGGGGACCCATGGGTACTGAAAAAGGAACCAGGGTGTCATAGGTGGTAGCTTGGAGAACTGTTACTACTGGCTTGCCCTGGCATCATCCCCAGTTTTGAGTGGAACCCGGGGACCTCTTAAGTTGGACCCTGGAAAGAAATGGGCAGTGCTGAGCAAAGCCCATTTTCCAGCACTGGGAGAACAGAATCTAGGGTTCAGGGGAGCAGAAAGGTATAGGCCGGAAGGGGGTGGGGGCTTCATGCCCCATTCATGCCCCCTTAGGATCATGGGTGGCAATGGTTGGCCAGGGTCATGGGGAAACTTTAGGGGAGGCTATCTTTACCTCCCATGACCTGATGCCTTGGGGAGGGGCCCAGGGACCCCCAAGGTTGGACACCGACAGAGAATGTACACTGCTGGGAGAAGTGGATTTTGTAGCTTGGAGTGACTGACCAGTGTTCAAAATCCAGGGTGCATGCTATGGAGACCTCAAGAACCAGGTTGTCAAAGTTTGTGTGTTGCCTTGGGTAATTGTTCAGGCTAGCTTCACTTGCAGTTATCTCAAGCTTGCAGGGAAACTCGCAGACCCCTTAGGTCAGACCCCAGAAAACAATTGGCAATGCTGAGTGAAGCCCATTTTCCAGCATCAAGGGAACAGAATCTGGGGTGCAGCCAAGGGAAAACCCCAGGAAAGGTAACTGCTTTGCCACTAAAACTCTTGCAAGTACAGGACCAGACATGGTGGGGAAGTATCTAGATTCCTGGACCTAGAACGGCGTGTGGAGCGCGGTCACTCCTAGGGCAGCTGGGTCAAGATGGTGCTGCCTGAGAGAGATGAGGAGACAGTATCAGAGTTGTCTGGGTTGGCCAGTGTCAGGGGGAGCTGTTAGGGAAATGCTAGAACTGGGGGAACCCTGGGGTCCCAAAAAAAGAAAGTCCCAGTGACATGGACTGATGAGGAGGGAAGCCAGTTTGGTGCACACCCGATGACAAGCCCTGTGTGCTGGGTGGGGATGAGGTACGGCAATTGTGTGCAGGACGCGTACTGCCATGGGCTGCTTGCATGACACCCTACATTTTTGGGGACCCCTGTGATGCCTTAAGTCAGAGACTGAATGAGAGTGCCTAACACTGAGGGAACCCCATTTTTGCATGGTAAAAGAGCCATTTCCAAAAGGTGCAGGCATGAATGGGGCAACCTCAGGACCAGGGGTGGTAAGGACTGGCCAGGGTCATGGGGAACCTTTAGGGGTGGCTATTTTTGCCTCCCATGACTTGTTGCCCTGGGCGGGGGGAGCCCCAAGGTTGGACACTGACGGAGAATGTACACTGCTGGGTGAAGTGCTTTTTGCAGCTTGGAGTGACTGACCAGCATTCAAAACATGGGGTGCCTACTAGGGAGACATCAGGGAAATGGGTGTGAAGATGTGGGTCAGTGTCACAGATAACCGCTAGGGCTGGCTTTGCCTGCCATCACCTCTGGCTTGGTGGGGATCTCAGAGACCACTTCAGTTGGACCCTGGGAGAAAATGGGCAGTGCTGACCGAAGCCTGCTTTCCAGCGATAGGGAAACACGCTGACAAGACCTGTTTGAGTGATTGTTAGGGCTATATGAGGCTTTGGTCCCTGATTCAATTCAGTGGAGATATGGCCCAATTCAGTAGATGAATCTCCAAATCTGAATTGAATCAGGAGACCTTTTAATCTCTCTGAATTGAATCAGAACCCTCTGAATTGATTTGGAGCGATTCAGAAAGATTTGCCGATTCAGACATAGACACTGCTTTAAATGTTTTTTCTGTATACCTTGAGGTACCAGGCAGCTCATCAATGCGGAGGTGCTGGGGCAGATGGAGCATCCCACAGGAGTGCAGGGGGCTCCCCAGAGTGCTTAGCAGCAGACCCTGAAGTGGACCAGAAGCACTTCTGGGTCTGCCGGGGAGTACAATGGGGGCTCCTCCTGGGTCTGGGGGGGGCACCTGGGGTCTCCCCATGGCCAATCACCACATCAGAGGGGTGCAGGCCCCCTTCCCCACTGTGTGGTCCCCAGTGAACCCAGAAGTGGATCAGAAGTACTTCCAGTCCACTTTTGGGTTCACTGCCAAGCATGAGCCCCCCGCCCAATGCTCCTGTGGGATGCTCCATTCACACCAGCATCACAGCATTCATGAACCATGCCTGATACCTTGAGGTACGTAGAAAAACATTTAAACCTGTGTCTATGGCTGAATCACTGAGTCTCTGAATCAGCATCAAATCCTCAGATTCAGATTCAGCTGAATCGAACTGGGGATAGTGATCTGAATCAATGAATCAAATCTCTGTCCCCGATTCGGGCCAAATCTGAATCAAATATGGTCTGTTTTGCATGTCCCTAGTAATTGTCAACAGAAAGGACTTTGAGAAATTGTAAAGGATGGATGGGTCAGGAAGTGTCATGAGGGCTCTGAGAAGACTGTAGGGAAAAATTGCCACTTCAGGCTACACCATGGAGGACAGATTTTCCTGCATAGTAATGATTCCTGGTTGCTGTGCGCACACAACTTTCACTGATGAGTGAGGTGCTTTCAAAAAGGGGCTTGCCAGCTAGGGGAGACATCAAGCACCCTTCTGTCACCCAAAAGTCAAGGGAAAACTCACTTGCAAGACCACGCATGGGGCACAGAAAATATCTGAGTTTGCCACTGTTGGCCCCAAACCCTAAGTTCTGCTTCTGCGAGCGGGGCGGGCGGGTGGGCGTTAATGAGGGTGACAGCCATCTTGGCATCCTCTCAAGAAGTATTCCTTAGACCATGGGTTTTCAACCTTTTAAAACAAGTGTACTCCTTCTGTCTCAAAGTTTCAGCTCATGTACCCCTTTATATTTTTTCTTGAGGTCTCTGTCTCACTCTGCCTTCTATTGCCTCTTGTTTCTCTATGCTCCTGTTGCTGCACACTCACCGGCACTGGGGAGACTACACAACAGGGGTCCCAATGAGATCTTCTCCTCCCCTACAGCTTCAGTCTAATCCACCACTTTTTAATAACAACAGGTAAGCAGCACAGTAGCACTAGCATCTCAGGAAGCCAAACTGTCACAGAGCCTTTCTTTCCTTTTCTACAGGAGCTTCATCTCCAGCAGCTGCCAGAGAACTCTCCCTGCCAGCCCCAGCCCTGGGCCTTAGATGTGCCCAGGGCCCTGCCTCCTTCCGGTCAGCTGACTGGAGACAGGTGCTAGGGGTGTAGGTTGTAGCCGTGTTGGTTTAAGGACAGAGCTGACAAAGTTCTTTGGGTCAATCTGATATCTTTTAGTAGATCAACTGAATAATTGGAGAACTATATCTTAGCAAGCTTTTGGGTTGAAAACCCTTCATCAGGCCGGGGAAGCACCTGCAGTTGGTGTGTGTGTTCTTCCTGGATGGAAAGAATAGTAAAGAAGCGAGAGGATGGCATGCAATGCGAGCAAGAAAGCCAGTCAGTGAAGATGGAAATGGAGGCATCAGGAGGTGAGAGACAAGCTGGAATAGGGAGGAAGAGGGGTGAAGCAGGTAGAAGTGGAGAGGTACCTGGGAGTCAGATGTCCAGCAGGTTGTAGCATGTCATAATTCCAGTGTCTATATTAAGCCCAGCAGTTTTTGTACCTAGGGGGTTGATGAAGTGCAGTTCATAGGCTTGTCCGTTAAAAGTAAATTCAAATCTCGCTAACCTCATCACCAGAAGCCAACTTCCTTCAGCCCAAAACACACTGAATGGGTCCAGACTATGCCATGACAAGACATGCAAAACCTGCCAGCAATATCTCCAGTATGGAGATACGTTCACAATACATTTGGCATTTGGTACCCTGATGGAAAATACACTAAGTAACAACTGCACACCAGAATGAGTGCACACTGAAAATCTATCAAAGACAAGATCATAAAACTACCTGTCTCGTCTCTCAGACCTGATCCTCAAAGGGAATTTACAAACCTCTTTTCACATATGAGCCTATCAATTTCACTTCATCAGCCTCCTGGATACAGAAACTCATGGACTCAAGATAGACAATGGAATTATGACACACTACAACCTGCTGGACACCTGACTCCCCAGGTACCTCTCCCATTTTACCTGCTACATCCCCCTTCTCCCCAACCCCAGCCAGTCCCTCACCCCCTGATGCCTCCATTTCCATTTTTACTGACTAGCTTTCTTGCCTGCATTGTATGCCAGCCTCTGGCTTCTTTACAGTTCTTTCCATCCAGGAACAGCACACAGACACACCAACTGCAGGTGCTTACTTAGTCTAACAAAGGGTTTTTCAACCCAAAGTTGGCATCCCAGGCAGCTAAGCTGAGCTCACCAGAACCTCACAACTCCACTGCAGCTGGCAAGCCTCAGGTCTTTCAAAGACGTGATGGGTCTGGGCTTTCCCCATCCAGGACTCTGTGTGTGCTTGTGGTAGCTGGAGGTTATGACACCTCCTACCCTCCTTTTACCAGGGGATCCTCAGTCCTGGCATTTATGGGTCTGCTGTGCCTTCAGCAGTTCCACCAGACCTCCCTGACCCTGGCAGAGTGCAGTTTTAGTGGTCATGCCCAGGACCTGGGGCCAACTCATTCCCTGTAGCCCCAGCTCATACCTCCAAGTTCATCCTGGCATGAAAGCTCAGCAGGGACAAATTCTTCCCATGCTGGCTAGTGATGCAGTGCATGCCCCCTCTAGCTCTGAAAGCGGGGCATTAAATGGGTTTTTAAAAATGAAAAAAGGAAATATGTGCAGATAGAGTGAGGAGGGTGGCATTCATTCCATCTGCACCTGGAGCTTGGGGAACCCCAGCAGCAGGAGGTTCACTTTCAGGATCACCAGTTGCTCCACCAAAGCAGGAGCCATGCAGGTGTGGTGGGGTGTCACTTCATCCCCAGTGATGCTGAACACCCTCTTGCTTGGTGGTGGGGTCTGGTGGCTCTGGACTCCACTATAGGAGTCATGCCCTTGGCCCACATTGGCAGCACCTGTGGTGGAGGAGGATACTGACTGATGAATGGCCTGCTAGCATGGGACAGTGGATCCCTTTGTTCCATGTCCCTCCACCTCTGCTGTTCTGCCTCCCTGACTTTCTTCTCCAGGTCCTCTGTCCACTGATTCAGGGTTTGGCTGCTACATATGCTGTCCTTCACCCTCAGGTCACACATGGTGGCCAGTACATGGATCATACCGGATTGCAAGGGATCAAGCCGTTTCCTGATGTCCTCCTTCAGCCACCTCACCAGTGCCAGAAACACTGATCTCCTGCAAGCTCTCCATTTGGCTCTTAAGTTCTCTCACTACAGGGATCACCTGGCTAAGGAGGGCATCACCAGCACTGAGGGTCTCAGTGGCCTTAAGGAAAAGCTTGAGGACCACCAAGATCTGGGAGATGATATCCCACTCTATTTTGTTAAGGGGGTCACTGATCCTGAGCAAAGCCATCTCATGGATGGCCTTCTGCTTCTCCACCAGCCTTTCGAGGTGTTCCACCAAGTCTCCACATCCTACATGATTTAGTGCTGAGGGATGTTCAGTTCTGTTTGTTTGTCTTGTAACATCTTTCCCCCTTGATGAGCTGGTAGAAGTAGCCTGCCACCTTCCTGCATTTGGAAATGAGCTTGCTGGTGCTGCTGGCACCATCACTAGCAGCCCTGTCCCCCTCCAAGGTGCCCCTGACAATGAGTTGCAACTTGTGTGCCACACAGTGGAAGCCAACAAAGTTGGCATCACGGACCACCTTGACCATATTGGCCCCATTGTTGTTGACCATGAACCTGCAGGTGAGTTCACCCTGCCAGAGAATCACCCCTGCACAAAGTAGTTCATGGCCCCCATGATCTCTGCTGGTGTGTGGGACTCATCTACCACCTCAGCTTGAAGGAGAACCCACCAATACCCTGACTGGTCCCCCCCAGTACCCTGTGAGGGAGAGGTAGATGTGATCACTGCCTAGGCTGCTCCAGATGTCCAAGGTGAAGTGTAAGGCCATGTGCAGACCTGCTTTGTGCAGCTCCTCCCTCAAGTACTCCCTGCATGCCTCATACAGGGAGGGCACCACCATTCTGTTGAGCGTGGTGCATGTGGGCGCTTGGTAGGATGGGGCCATGAGTACCAAGAGCTGCCTGAACCTTGGCCACTCAAATAAGGAGAAGGGCTGGCCATCAACAGCAAGCATCTCCCCACTGTTCTGGGTGATCTTGCTCGCCCTTGCAACACACCCCACTTTCTGTCTGCCTTTCCATCACTCTTCCAGGGTGGTCTGCCTCTGCTTTGGGGGGACAGGGGCTTTGGAGTGAGAGGAGGACTTCCCTTTGAGCTTGCTCCTGCTGAGGAGGAGCAAGGGCAAGGGGGTGGTGCTTGCAGAGATGAATCAGTATTCCCATGGTGCTCATGTGTTTTGTTCCCTTGACCCAGATGGTTTTGGCTCACCAGTGCAGGCAGATAGAATATTTGGGATCTTCTGCCAACTCAAAATGATCCCAGACCACACTACCCACTCACTTCTGGGGTGCAGGTGCATGTGTGGATGCTGCTGCACTTTCCCCCTCCTGAGTAGGCAGAGGCACAGCAAGAGGAGCAGCGGACTCAGCAGAGCTTCTTATCTCCACCTCTACATCAACCTCCTCCAAAGTACCTTCTGGGGAAGGAGACCTTGATCTAGAGGAAACTTGAGGAGTATGGAGCACAAACTCAGATGATTCCCCCTCCCTCCCCAGAATTTCTCTTTCTAGGGCACTGAGATCCAGATCCAGCTTCAGCTCTTCTTCTGGCACTGGAAAGCTCAGCGTGGGAAGTGAAATGGGAATGCAGTAGGCTGTCATGCTGGTGCTGCTGCTTGTTGTCATCATGGTGGTGGTGGGGGTTTGGCTGGTGCTCATGGAGGGGCTGCCGTCTTGGGCACAGGCAGTGGAACTGGCACTGCTCTCCTCTCCTTGCTGCTTGGGGAAGCCTCATCACTTTTAGCTGGAGGAAAGAGGCTGCATCTCAGTTTGGGGAGGAGGGGGACTAACACCTCTCCCTCTACCCCCTCTTTCACCCCTCCCTGAATGCTGGCCACCTGCCTTTCCACTGTGCTTCATGGTGTGTTTCATGTCTTCCTTTTCTACAAATACAGAAATGTATTCGTGTTCCTATATAAATTCAATACTGTGAGTATGTGGGAATCTTGATCTTTGATGGTGTGGTGGGCAAGCCTGTGGTTTGCCACAACATGCACCTCTACTTGGAGGAGTACCTCTGCCTATGCTACACGCCTTTGGCCCCCACAGCCAAGGATGGCATTGCCTCTGGCATCAGCCTGTTTCTCTGCATGTGAAAGGCCTGTGGCCTGTGAAAGGCCTGTGACTGCCTAGCTGAGGGGGCACTGATTACTTAATAAAGCTTTGCACTGCCTCCTGCCTCCCTGTGTGCTCTGTGTGTGTGTGTGTGGGGAAACTCCAGGGGCCAAAAGGGAGCTCAGACAAGCCAGAAAGGGAGGGAGGGCAGGGGCAGGGAGGGCCCTTCTCCCAGAAGGGTATGGCAGATGCTGACCCAGGCTCCTGCAGCTGCTGAATGAGGCTGGGAATGCACCAGGTTGTACTCCTAGAGCCCTGAGGAACCATCCCCTACTGAGGATTTGTCACCACTGCCAGGCCACAGTGGAGGCTTTGGCAGGTCACCTGTGCTGGAGAATGGCTCTTCCCAGGGTTCTGGGGTACAAGGATGTGGTTGAGCTGCTACATAAAGGGCATAGTCCTGTGGGTAGTCCTCAGCCAGTGGTTATAGTTAGTGATGCAGGTACACTGCATCTGTAGGGCCTTGACCTTTATGCATCACTGCCATGCTAACCAAACATACCCACGCTTCCACATGTATCCCTCCAGGGCCTCAAATATGGGTGCTGGAGAACCTAACCTGGGCAAACTGACTCTGCACCTTGGCATCACCCATTGTGCCATGAGATCTGCGATCTTGTTTGTTGACCTGACATGCGCCATATCAACACTCGGGATCCCAATATTGTGCCGTTAGACAGGAGGGCATGATCCAAAATTATATACATGCACACAAACTACACAAACACCACTATGAGTTCACTTACATATGTACACATACACAAACACACACCCTCATGACTGTGTGTTAACGCTAGGGAGCATTTGGGGTAACTTGGGCTCAGGGTTACTAAGGGTCACAGTGCCCTAGGGTTACTCGGGGTCAAGATGCCCCAGGGTTACTTAGGATCACTCAGTGCCTCAGGGATACTCAGCATCACCAGGTGCTGGGGTAGAAGCGAGGGAAAAAGCCGGGCTTTGGAGGTGGTAGAAAGGGAGTGAGAGGGGCAGAGGGACAGAGCACAGAAACTGGAGCAGGGCCAGGAGGTCAGTAAGACAAAAACCCAACTCAGGGTTCCAAAATAAAAGTTTTATAAAACAGACAACACACTACACAGCCCCACAAAATTATTGATTCTCACATGCATGCACAAACACTCACACACGCACCCCCACACAATGGTAGCAGGAGAGAAAAAGGTATGTACAGACAGAATCCAGGTCCTTTGCTTAGGGATGGAAGGTGAGTGATAGCTACCTATCCTGGGCTGTGAGTTTATCCTCGATGGCCAGTCAGGGTCTTCTCCAACAAGGTGCTGTCCAGAGGGGGGTCGCTTTCAGGGCGGACAGGCGGTATGGCATAGTGTTGGTCTAGATGGAGAGGGTGTCCCAAAGAAATCACACTCTACCACCCCTTTTATAGGGGTGGGCTACCTGCTTCTCCTATGGGAAGGACATGTCCAAGCAAGAACAATCCTGCTCAGATGCATACATGCAGATCCAGGTGACCTCATTGTCTGGTGGGACACAATGGTAGGGTGGCTGGTTTCTGTAGGGTCTTTGTTGGGTTCCTGTAAGCTCTTTATCTTTCAAATGCTGGGTTTTGTCTCTGTTCCTGGGTGAGGTCTGTGGTTCCTGGGTGAGTCAATGCAAGGCAATGGTCCAGTCATTAAGTTGATGGTCCGGTCTTTGACTTGATCATTCAGGAGAAGCCTGCTACCATTGTGTCTCCTGCACCTTCATTCATTCCCATTCATCCAGGAACCAATTTACATGAGACTGGTTAGACATGAGTCACTGTTACAACATAGATTACACCCAGGAAGAGGAGGCAAGATGGAGGTTTGACATACAAAATGGAAACTTGACATTATTTTACAGACATAGGCCTAAATCGTATAAATTAAATATAAAACAGTAAAAATCAATACAAACATAATATAACCCTATTTACAATATAAAAGGGTCTTGTTACTATAAGGGAGTATAAGAATTTAGCTTACCTAGTACTACTTGTAATCACTTATAAGGGATAGAGAGGGCAGAGAAAAAGTCAGAAATGGTTGGAGAAGGAATGTATTTTTAAATAATAAATAAAAAAAAGAAGAACTGGGGGTTTTGCTACAGTTCTGGGACTAGTTGGGCCACTGGAATGCAGTGTGTGGCACTGGGGATGTCAACAGCATGGCTCCCTTGATGTCCCTCAGGGGCTGTGGCTGAGAGTCTGGGTGCTGCTGGGTTTTGGCAAGTGCCTGCAGCCCAGGGGCATGGCAAGTGGCAGACAGGGAGGTGGTGAGGCTGGCCTAGGGGCTAGCACCCAAGTCTGTGAAAACTGCTGTGGTCAGCATGGTGCCACTTCTGGAGGATTTTATGGTCAGAGGTGGGTAGCAGGAGACATAGGTCCCAGGGTCACTGCAGCATTTTAAAGGGGAGGCTGGGAAGGAAAAGAGCCACCCCAGCACTGGGGCTGGAAAATCTCTGAGCCCTGTGCCCTTGGGGCAAGCCCAAAGGTAGCCCTCTCATGTTGGGGTAAACTGGGAACAAATTTGCTCCTGGTTGGTGTCTACACATGTACAAATGTACAGTACCTACTGTGTGGTTAATTTACTATCTGCATTTGTAGGTAGCAAACTAACTGCACTTTAGACTATTTTACTGAGACGTAAGCACCTGCATGTGTAGATGGTGATGCTTTACTGCACAGTTAATTAGTCTACTGCACAGTAAAGTGTCTTGTGTCGATGTGCCCTATGATTATTATGTCCCTGCTGACCCCAGAGCAGAATGTGCCCATGTCTTGATGCTTTATCTTCTTGCAGTTCCTGCCCAGGCTCGTCACAGAAGAAGGCTGCAGTCTCTCCTTGCTTTTTGATGAGAAGCCTGCTGTTAACAGAAAGAAAGGAGTGACTCTCTATAGGCTTTGCAACAGTTTTACAGGGCTCTTTGTGAGCATTAGCCAGAAGGTAGCCTTCCACTAGATAGCAGCTTCTGCAGTAAGATGGATCTGCCTTGCTCAGCACCAGCAAGAGTTCTGGCTCCTGTTCATGGTAAACCATGTCTATGTGACCTTTTTGTTGCTATTTAGATGCTTCTTATAAGCCAGACATTTTGATCTGAACTAGAGTTGTCTCTCTCTGCAATTAGAGCATCTGCCATAGGAAGATGGGAAACCAGAACTCCTTAGCTGGACTTGCTTTTAATAATTAAATTGTCCTTAAACTAACATTTAGACATCTCTGACACCTACCTTGTGTGTATTGGTGCTCCTGACGTCTGGTTTAGTTGATGACATGAAGGCATCTGCCTGTCTCTGGGTGGTGGCTCTGGGGCTCTGGACATATCTCAGCACAGTTGTCCAGAAAGACAAAGGTCCAAGATCTCTGATTCTTAAATTAGTCCAGGGCTTTTCAAGTTATAAACCCCTGGGGGACGCATGCTGGGTGACCGTATGAGAAATCCCAAACACTTACCCCCAACCCCAGTAGTCAGTGGTGCTTCAGGTAGAGGCAGGAGCAAGGTGGTATGATGCACCAGACAGGTGGGTGAGCAATGGTGCCTGCCTGGAATGCAGTGCTGGTTTGCCTTCCCACTGGACTTTACCCTGCACCCCTGCATTTCTGGGATGTTCATTTTTATTTCCACCAGCCAGCTGGGACTAGCCTCTGTTATCACACGTGACTTCAGCTGGACATCTCTTGGGGGCCAACAAAGGTGGATCCAGAGAAGATGCAGCATCATAGCCATCCAAGAGGGATGTAGACAACATTGAGAAGGTCCAGAGGAGGGCCACCCGCATGATGCGGGGACAGCAGGGCAGACCCTACAATGAGAGGCTACGGGACCTGAACCTGTTCAGCCTTCACAAGAGAAGGCTGAGGGGGGATCTTGTGACCATCTATAAATTCAATAGGGGGGACCAGAAAGTTTTAGGGGAGACCTTGTTTCCTCCAGTGCCCCCCCGGGATAACAAGGAATAATGGCCGCAAGTTGTTGGAGAGTAGGTTCAGATTAGACATCCGTACTACTGTGAACTGCTACTGTGAACTACTTCACAGTTAGGGCTGTTAGGAACTGGAACCAGCTTCCAAGGGAAGTGGTGCTGGCTCCTACTCTGGGGGTCTTAAAGAAGTGGCTTGATGCCTACATGGCTGGGGTCACTTGAGCCCAGTTTCTCTCCTGCCCAAGCAGGGGGTTGGACTTGAAGATCTACAAGGTCCCTTCCGACCCTTCTACTATGCTTCTATATGAGTCTATAATCCACTTTTGGTTGCTGCATGTGAGTTCTGGGCACATGGTCTGCCCAGAGTTCCTGCTTTTCTGTGGCTCCAGAATCCATGGGGTGAGCACTGCCACTGACATACATCCCTTCCTTTTCACTGCTGCTGAATTCAGCACGGAGGAGAAGGGAAAACAGCAGGAGCATTCACTCCCTGGACTCCAGAACTGTGTGAAAGTAGAGGCTTTGGGAAACACCTGCCCATATCAGCTGTTGAGCTCAGAACTAACAAAGAAGCAATGTTGTGGGCATTTTCCAGCAACCCCACTCCTCACCGCTGATTGGAAAAGACATATACCATATAATTTAATAGAAAATTCCACAGAGGGTAAATTATATCATATCATTTATCATATTATTATAAATGTGACAGGTGCATAGTCTCAAAGTCAGTCACAACAATGACCCGACCTGCTCACCTTTCTGGGCAGTCTGCCAACGTATCTCACATGTCACATCTTTAATGTAATAAATAAGTTGGTTCTCGCTGAGAGGCTTTCCCTTTAATGCCTTAATGCCTAGGGCACACTGCATGACTGCAGACTCCAACCTTCCTTTATCCTGTCCCATGCCTTGCAGATGCTACATTGTTGTCAACTCTATGCACATCCTCGATGCTGAGCCTCCTGCTCCTGTCTTGCTGCACCACTTGGGTGCCAAGTTCTCTGGTGTCTATCTTTATGTCTCTCTCGCTGGTGCTTGGCTCTGCATCTCTTTCTCTGGAGCCTGGCTCTGCGCTCCTCCCTCTTTGGCACCTGGCTCTGCACCTCCCTCTCTGGTGCCTGGCTCTCTGCACCTCTCCCTCTAGTGCTTGGCTCTCCGTGCCCATTGCTGGGCTCTGCCCAGATGGTGTGCTCTTTTCTCTGAGCACTGTGGCCTCTTAACTTCCCCTTATAGCCTCATCCCAGTCCTCCAGTATAAAACATAACACAGATGCAAGCCCCTGGGCCACAACATAACAATGCTGGGTTCTGTCTCTTTAAGAGGGTAAAACATCTCCTCTTAGGACCATGTCTCTTAGCCTTAGATACCTTAGGGTACTGGAGCCTCATTGCTCTTGTAGGCAGCACCTAGTCTCAGGTAGTTCATTTGTGAAGGGACTGAATCTTCAGATTCGGATTCGGCTGAATCAAATTGGGGACAGTGAGCCAAACCAACAAATGGAATCACTGGACCCGATCGGGGCTAAATCCTAATCCTAATTACATATGACCCATTTTGCACACCGCTACACCCCCGCCCTTCACTGTCAATATTCAGCTAAACCCTGCCTTCAGAAAATGTTTTTCATTTTGGCATCCAATTAGTGGGTCACCTCAGTTCTGACATTTTTTTCAAGTAGTGGTGGAGCCCTTAATTGCTCCAGCTGATGGCTGGGTACCAGGTACATTTTTTTATGCATACCCCATTACTGGTTAGTTAAAAGTCTTGTGATCAGAAGAACAGCAAAACTTAACTGGGGTCTGAAAAATCCCCTAGACTGTTTCACCAGCTGTTTCTTTCTTTTAAGAGTCAGTCTTTTATTACTTAGGCTTTGTATCATTCCGCGTCTCTTTGTCAGCACACAGATTAGGTGGGGTGTCAAGAGGATGTTTCCCTTTGAGGTGTTCAGAGCAATGTCTGAAATGGCTGTTACTAAATCATCAGAAACTGACTAGAATATAGCTTTCCTCTGCTGTTGGGGAGCATTGAATAAGCAGTTTTAAGAGAGCCAAATTTCTCTTTACACAGTCAGACATGTTTCCCTTTTGCAGGCTTGGGAGCTAAAAAGAGCGTACTGCCACATCGTATCTTTTTATTCTTGCCCACTGCTTTTTTCTAAAGTGTAAATAGCTGGTTGGTTTGGAGGGAAAAGTCCAATTCTTAATCTAAAAGCATATGGGATAGATGTGTTTAAATCAGGATTACCCTGATATCAAATTACCCATAAGGATATTGAGTAGCATTGTCAAAAGCTTCTAGAAAGTGCAGCGCCTTGCCTGGGTACATCTACTTCACCGGGAACAACACCTGGAGTTTATCCCTGGGAGTTTTACCATGTATTTTGTGTTGAGGGTAATGGTGCCATTCTTTTCCCCATGACAGAAAACATTCTGAATTATACGCATGATGCTAAGATTCCCAATGTAAGGCCTTGGTAAAGGCCTTCTCTATTTTACCACTCACACAAGCAGTCCATCAAATCATCCACCACAAGCATATTTACTTTATTCAGAGGAAATGAGCAGTCATCATTAAGACTGTCTAGCAATCCCTTCACATATTTGATAAAAGGATATTTACAAAGATGTTCTTTATCCCAAGGTTGCCAGAAGCTATAACAGCACGTGATAATCTCAGGCGTAACAGACAATATTCTACCAGTGTTTTGCAAAAGTTTTTTTATAAAGCAACTTTCCACATTTTCTTAAGGACCTTGATCTCTATTGCCCATCTCTCTTTGTTCTGTACTATAGACAGAAGTTGGAGTTAGCCCAGCTAACTTGAATGAGGTCTCTCAAGGTCTCGAAGTTATTTTTTTCACAGTTGGTCACAATCAGAGTAATCCCTTTGACCTTCAAGCAGGCCTTTCCTCCTGACAGCTTATACCTATAGGTATTTGGAACTGCTGACACAAACTCTGTGATGAATTCATCTGGCAGGATCTTTCGTGAGCTCACCTAAATAATTGCCCAGAGGAGGGTTCTAGTGTCCCTTATAGCTCACAAATATCATGGACTTAGTGTTATGATACAGGCACTGGTCGTGCAACCTATATAGCAGCTTGCACAACCCTATGCATTCATAAGCAGTGGTAAAACAGGATATAAAAACATTGCGTTACCTGAGAGCGTACAGTGCTCTTTGGCATGCTTCTAAATTATGCAGGCTGTCTCATTATCTGTAAGGTCATAAGATGACATCTCATAAGTGGGAGAAAAGAGATAGCCAAATAGTTCATCTGGGGTCTTTCACAAGGCTGACGTTGGAGAGGTTTGTTCTCTGATTGAATTTATGCCACAAAGAGTTTACAAATAATTCTGAAATTTGTTGCTTTGCAGGGTTCAATTTAATTTACTTTTGACTTCCATGCATGCCTTGTTTCTCATAGGAATCATTCGCATATCTATTTTGTTTTTCTTTGTCAGCACACCAGGTGCAATATCGCACGGCTTCCTGCTCCTCTTGGAGGTGCAATTTTATGTATTCTGAAAAAAAAAGGCTTTAGCTGTCTCAGAAAAATGCCAAACTTCATAGATTTTAGCCACTGTGTAGCTCTTCATGGTCACTTTGAAAACTTTGCTGTGCACCAAGTGCCCAGCATGGCGCTCTTCTCATCAGTGTAAGTGCACTTTTGCCATGTTGTTTCCACACAGGTGCAGCACAGTGGGAACATACGTTTCTCATTCACTCTGACAGGCAGAACAAGGGAAGAGAGGCCTTGCAGAAGGTTCAGTTTCACTTTGGCCATTCCAAAACAACTTGGAGACCAAAATCTTGGAGCAGGAGACCAAAACTGTTATTAATGATTTTGAGATGCCTGATAGGGCATTCTTTAGTTTTGTTTATGAAAGGGTTGAGGCTGGTAAAATCATAATAATGTATTTGTTCACTGGGCTTAGTTTTGTAATAGTGGCTGTATTCTTCCCCCCAGCCCCGCCACAAAAGAGAGCATCTGTAGGCACCAGAGACGGCAGCTGGGTTTTGTTTAAGCTACAAGCTCCCATCTGATTCTAAAAATGTCCTCCCCTTACGCTTCCAAATGGTCCTGATGGTAAACCCCACTGTCTTGAGATAATCAGCTTTGTACTGTGTCTGGCAATGCAGTAATCATAGTTTGTCTCTGTCAGTAAGTTCCACGCTTTTTCATTTTAACAGATAACACAGCCTTGGAAGAAGCAGTCATTAATTTCAAAAGCTATGGGTTTCCTGTCAATTTTGGCATAGCCGTCTAAAACATAGGGGCCTACCTGAAATTCCCCATCCCATAAAACATGCTGGATTTGAATGCTTTATGTCTCTGAGTTGTAAATTAGCCACTGAATAGATGGGATTGAAAATCTCTTTTTCTGTCCTTCCTGGTCTGGGGTTCCAAAAAACATAAATCTGTACATGGCCATAAACAGAGATGTCAGCATAATATATTGGAAAGGGTCTATACAGAGATTTACTAATTTGGGTTTACTTGCCTCCACCTGTCCATGTGGCATGTCGTTTTCATAACCTCATTTCTATACAGGCGGCAAGCCTCCTTCAAAAATGTTACGGCAATAATAGGCTAGCTCCTTCTACATGTCAAAGGTCTTATCATAGTTATCCTGATACCATTCTAAGCTCTTCTCTCTCACCAGGCATCATACTTTCAACTCTACTCCCAGGACAGGCCCCACATAATTCTGTTTTTCTGGGGTGTTAAAAAATGTAGGAAATATTCTTTTCACTCTTTAAACCCCATCATCTGGGGAAGCTTGCTAAGTTTAATTGGCAAAAAGTTTAAAGAATCTATGAAATGGATACCCCAGGCCGTCTACCTCTATACACATGAGTTTACTGTCCTGGGCAATTAGATCCCCATTTTTTCCATCAATACCTGGCTACAAATGGGACAGGTGTCATAGCCTTTGGCATTGTGAGCTATGAAAGTGTAGCCCTTAAACTTTTTTTTTTAATAAAAACCTTAATAAAATCTGCACGCTCCATGCTTAGACCGAGGTGATAACATAAACTGCATGCATGGCTATGACTGTACACCGTCTAACAAAGATTGCAATAATTTCTTTCATGAAACACCCCTTTCACATCCTGAACTAGATAATATGTTCATGCAGCAGAAGAAAACCGGTGTTGGGGTACTTGGGGGTGTCATGTCTTTTAAACAAACCCCAACCCATTTTCTCCTTATGCATCACTACTTGAATTTTAACCAGTACATGGCGCTCAAAAATCATTACCACCTTCAGCATAAACTTTTTCTTTGTGAGGTGGTCATCCCAGATTCTCAAGTAGCTGGTTTGCACCATCTGGCAGTTCAGCATCTGTGGTTACTCTACAAGTTATGAGAGCCAAAAGACGCCCTTCAAAACACAGGTTATCATCAGAGGTATTCAGATCAATTAAATACTATCTCTGTTTAGCAATGAGTTGGGAGGAGGGGATAGAATGTATGACTGTATGCAGACCACTGCTCTGACCTTTTACACACAACTAGCCAGAATATTGAATTAAATAGTATCTCTCTCTCTGATTTTGTAACAGGTTACTCATCCACTTTAAGAACACATCAAGGAACATGTCATTTAAATTAATAGTTTTAGAATGTAAACAGTTTTTCATGCTATCTGCATTAATACATAATTTGGCATAGTCAGTGGGTTTGAAACCCTAGTGGAAATCTGCTAAAATTCATTCTACTTCTCTGCTTATGGCTTCATACACCATCTCTAACAACACAAACTCATTTGAATACCTCATGGTTCCATGCCCAGATATAAGCTACTCCCACCTGCTTTTTATACCATAGATGCATCTAGCAATATATCTGCTCCACAGGTCTGGGAGGAGGGGAAATGGATAAGGGCTCCTCTAGGATGTCTTCTAAAGCACACTCAAAATCATTCAGGGTGTTTTCTAAATCACATATTTCTGTCATAT
>JAGPOW010002742.1:32129-50530 GCA_030014935.1 Caiman crocodilus | reverse complement strand
TTGGCTGGGGTCCTGTGACCCTGGCACTCGTTCCTGCCATTGGCGGGGGGTCAGACTAGATGGCCTGCTCTAGGCCCCTTCTAACCCTAGATACTATGAAACTGATCTACCTGGATGACAACAGAGTGGAAGGAAGGTGCCTAGGAATTCATTCATGGAAGCCTACGTTTAGATACCCCCAGAACTTTGCAGCCCAGAATACAATCACCTTACGAGTTGTATGTAGAGTGACCACCCATCCCTATTGGATGGGACAGTCCCAAAATATAAACATCAAGTCTCAGTCCCGGGCTGAATGACTCCAGGGCAGCATTTGTATTGGATTCCCATGGACATACTCAATTCTACTTCAGTTCTGTTTTAGGACCTGTAGTTGCCTCTCTGGATCTCTCCTCCTGAGTCCCACCTGAACCTAGGCACTAAATGCATTGCCCCGAGTCAGACACCTAAGCATCTGCCACGTATAATTAAAATATAGAGCTTCCTGGATTGCCTGGAGCACAGTGACCATTTGGGAAGCAACCCTAACAGTGTTGTAGGGAACAACAGGCATTTGCACACTGGTGTCAGCCAGTGCCTTCCCTCCCCCAAGAGCAGGTTGAAGAAGAGCAGAACTACTGTAACAGTGACTGTCAGCATCACATAGGATTAAAGCTGCCTCTTCATGGAGCTGAAGAAATAACAGGCTTTTTTGGAATAGCTAAGTTGGTTCAAAGAAGTGTTTTATCCTTTCTAATTTCATGGCATTATTGGAAAGAAACCCAAGACCCAGTCTCCATTCATTTCATTTCTGTTGCTACCTATTAGAATATTTACCTAATCTTGTATAATAAGAAATAATATGTATATTATAATTGAATGAACTGTAAATAGTTAAGAGCATGGGCATAGAGTTGACTCTATAGAGGAAAGAGAGACCCACACTCAAATCACTGGTGTCCCTCTCACAGCACTGTCACCTGGCTCATCTATCCCTTCCAGCTGAGGACGGGCAAACCCTTGGGTGTTCCCGGGTTACACTTAGGAGTCTCTGGTCCTCAGCAAGACCTCTGTATTCTACTGTTTGTAAGAAGGTTGCTCACAGCATTTCTATGAATTTATTCTCTCATAATTTTGTAAAATTATTTTGTCCTTCTGGACTGATGACACCACTTAGAAGTCCATCACTGAGGTACACAACTTGTGTTTGTCAGATAAGTCACTCTATAACTGCTGTTCTCTAACTGGACCATGAGACCACTTCTACTCCAAATATACTTACACACAATTTCCATATTTGCCTTATATTCATGCAACTCAAGCAATTACAGAAATGACTGCAAGATATAGTCAAAGGGATCTATCTCATTTACAAATCCAGTGCCTCAGGCACAAGCTGTTTCCATTTTATAGTGTGATGTGTAACTTATGAGTAGACTGAAAAAGTTGCATGTCTCTCAATTGTAATGATCAATATAAAGGAAGAGAGTGCCCTTTACAAAGCTGTACCATTGTGAAAGATACTCCCATTCCCTGCAGAATGTATTGTGATCTTGCTCAAGATTGTCACAGAAAACAACAGCACCTACTGTATTATAAGCCAGCTTTTCTGCACCACTACACTGCAGCTCTTCAGACGAAGAAGTCTTATGGGCACACTCCTGTCCCAGGCAGATAAATAGCCAGGAATATTTTGCATTCAGAGTTCCATCAGGTTAAAACCCCCTGAGGGCCAGTATCATATTGTTCCTATCTCTTTAAAGTGTGCACTGTTGAGATTACTGAAATGCCTTTTTATTACCACAGCACAGACATAAGTAATGAGATGAAAGATCTCCCCCTACAATAGTCATCTGCTTGTTTCTCTTTGATTTCCCATTGACTAGACTGCCTGTCTCCTGCCACAGACTGACTTGCATTCCCCCATCAGCTGGGGACCTTCTTTAATATCAATGAAAATAAAAGTTTTCCTGAGACCTGACAGTGCTCATACATGCCCAGAACTTAACTACCCTTTGTTCCTCTGTCCCTCACTTGCTGCAGTTTTTGGAGCTCAGCAAATTCTTTCACATGAAACTGATTCTGTTAAATATTTTGACAAACCTCCCCTCTTATCCCTCAATCTCTGCTTCTTTACTATTACTCTTCCTTAACTGAGTTAATTCTCAGTGCTAATTCAGGCAGAACTCTCAGAGGCTGCATGGATCCTACAATCAATACCTGAAATTTCAGAAAAGCTCATGTTTCTTGCTCAGATAGAATGTGACTCCCCACCTAATGCAGTTCTCAAACCATCAGTGACACCAATATGACCTATGCAAATGGGTCTAAAAGCAAAGTGGGCACAAGCCAGCATAACCATGAATGTTGCATGCCTCCAGAGGCTGGAAAGGCATGGCAACCACCCGCAGACGGCAGCGACAGCAAGCAGGGAGCTTCCACAGGCAGCTGTGGCAGTGGCGGTGGCAAGGGGGTGGGGGATAGGGAGCACTGACCACCTGCAGACACTGCCAGTGGTGTCAGTGGTGAGGGGAGAGGGGGTGGTGGGAGGCGACCACCCACTGACCACCTAACTACATGCACCCCCTACACGTCACCAATGAGCACAACCACAGCATGCTTTCTGTAAACTGTCCCTTCTCAACAGCTAAAGCAACACTGGCAGGCACTGTATACCTGGCTGAGACAGATTTCCTGCATATGAGACTCATGGCCACAGAGTGGCTGTGACACCCCTGGTGGCCTTGCCATTTCTGGCCAGCTCGAATTGTAATGCTGCTCTTCCTAGATTGCTCGCTCACCGTACCCTGCTTTTATTATTAAACCTTGATAATGGAGGCCATGCACAGGCCTTAAGTGAGGCTTAATCCTAGCAATTCCCCACTGGGTCTCTCCTGATCCCCCACTATCCTCAATCCAGTCCTCAGGCCTGTTAGGTCCCTCTTGGCCTGGCTACATCCCTGTAGGGCACCAGTAGCCTGAAAGGCATAACATGTGGCTCCTTCCCTCCCCTAGCCTCGCAGATGTTACCACTATGAAGTTTAGTTCGAAAACTTGGCCCCTTTTGGCCCTCAGACCCCTGTGGTCCCATATTCGGTCCTCTTGGGGTTCCTGGTCTGGCCCACAGCCCCTCTCTCTCCAGGCTCCTGAACCCTCTTCTGGTCCAACTGTCCATCAGTCCCTGACTCCTGAACTTCCAGGTCCCACACTCAGGTACTCCCAATGTCTTTGGACCTTCTTGGGTCTCACTCTCTCAGCCCTGCTTGTCCCTGGACCCTCTGATCATACTCCCAGCCCTTTCCAGCCCTGGGGCTCATGGATTCCCAGTTCCCTACTCTCTAGGACCTTGCACCCCCAGCTGAACCCTACTCTCAGCCCCTGCCAGGCTACTGGCATAGGTGGTAGAAGGCTGGTGCTAATGCAGCTCTGCTCTCCTCAAACATGGGGCAGTAGGTAGAGCTGTAGGGTAGCCTGGCTGTAGGCTCTGGGTGACTGCAGCAGGAGTGAGGAGAGGCATGTATGAAGCCAGGATCATAGTCCAGCGTGTGGAGCACTGGCTGCCCAGCACTGGCAGGCAAGTATCAGTCTAGTTTCATAGTTTCATAGTTTCATAGTGTCTAGAGTCGGAACGGACCTGGGCAGATCATCTAGTCTGTGAAGGGAAAGGGACTTGTGGGGGAGGGGGCAGATGCAGGCCCCTGTAGTGACAGAGGGAGTAGAGCAGGGGCAGATGGGGCCCCAGCTGGGGCAGGTTGTGGAATGATCAGACCTTGGGCAGCTCATCCAGGGGTATGGGGGTGGGGGGCTCCCACCACTGTGCACACCCTGGTGGAAGCCCAGATATATGTGTCGCCCTGATCTGTGTGCAGGAAACAGGCGGGCTGCCACAGCGTGCGGGCTCTGCACCCCACTGCTGCTGCCCTGGGAGCAGCGTGATACCATGTGCCTTCCACTGCGGGGCTGTGCCCCACTCCCTGCCTGCTCAGCAGCAGGACACACACGGCATTGCACTGTTCCAGAGCCAGTGGCAACAGGGCACAGAGCCCAGTGCGCAGCACACCCGCCTCTGCACTGTGCACAAATCCAGGGGGCACATGCCCCCCAGGCCTCCGCTGCAACAGAAGCCTTGCCCCCCTGGACAAGCTGCCCAGGTTCCAATTGTCCTACGACCCAGCCTGGCCAGGTCCCTATTCACCTCATCCCTGGTCCCTGCCTCTTCCCCACTCCCTCCCTCACTGCAGGAGCCTCCATCTGCCCCCCTCCCTCGGTGGCCCTTCTCCCTCTCTTCCCCCCTTCCCCCCACACACTTACCTGCTGGGGAGGTGGGGCAGGGGAGTGCACACATGCAAGTACACAGGCCCTCAGCCCCCACAAGTAATTTTTTCTCCCTCAACCATTGGCTACTGGCCCTCTAAGTAAGCCTTGCCTGCCCTTGCAGGGCTTCAGTGTAAACTGCTATGGCCAAGTGGGCCCTATATTTGACCAGGAAGGAGGCTCTGGACGGGAAGGTGCCCAGAGACTGTGGGGCCACTTTCCTTTCATTTGTCCCTGCACATCTCCAGGCAGAGCACCAGTGGGCAGCATCCACCGGCTCCTTGGATGCCTTTGAGGTGAGTGCAGCACAGGCAGCTCTATTTGGTGCCCTCCTCAGGCACACTTATTTTCACATTTTGACCCTTTGACGCACATGACACTCCTATCCTGGTTTTTTCATTAGTTGTCCCAAGTATTTTGTTGTGTTATTCATCCACTGGTCCCATATGATAGGATCTATTAGTTAGCTGCATAGGCCTCAGGGCCCACAATAATTGGGTGATACAAATAGTCTGTCGAAACTGCTAGGACAACTTAATAATGAATACCTCCCGTCTGATAGGCACTCAAGGCTTCCCTAGGCTTAACATAAAATAGGGCTACCTGCCTGTATAACTAAGCTCTTCTCTGCTCCAGGTACCTTCCTTTGTTTTCTGCATTGCAAAGCTCCTCAATCAGAGCCATTGTCCATTCAGTAATTCTGCTGCTGCCCAATTGTCAGGGGCTCCTCATTCCATAGCTACCAGGGCAAGCCTGACCAGTGCAGGCTCTGGGCTTATATAGCTCAAGCCTGAGCCCTCTTCCAGTCGGGTGAGTCCCTCATTAGTTTCTCTATGCCACCTGCAAGTAGCCTTTCAGGCTGCTTGCTCCCTGCTACACTGTGTGTTTAGACCCCAACATGGTTTCCATCCAAAACTATCTGTATATAGTGGCCTATAGGCAAGGAAAACACTTCAGTCCTTTCCAGTCAGCATTGTAAGTCCAGTGGTGATCATTTAAAAAAAATATCAGCCACAGTAATCAAGGGCTCAGTGCTTCCTTCATTGAGCAATTCCCTACCCTGAGCCCTTGGGCTATACCAGTCCACATTCCTCAGAGCTGCCAGAGCCATTCAGCTATTGGCATCTTTATCCTATGGGCAATGCTGATATTTCAATAATTATTTCTGCTCCAAATTGCAAAAAACATTTCATGGGAAAGAAATGCTGAAGCACTTCTATTAGTCTAGCTAAGCTTCTGAATTTTATAATATTTACTATGCCAAGTTATTTTTGAACTGCATTTTCCATGATGCACAGTAATTGACTCCCATATTTAATATAATATATTAAAATGAATCTGTATGGTAAAGTTGAAACAAAGTTTCATCCACTCACAAGAGAAATGTTTTGGTAAGGTTGTTTAGATATTATTTTAATTTTTTGCTTTTGTAGGAAATTTCAGCATTTCAAATTTGTCTCTAATCTGACATGAAAGAAAATTGTGCTTTATTGTTCCTTTACAGGAGATCAAAAGACCTGGAAAGGAGACATATTTAGGCCATTTCTTCCATTATGACCCAGTGTCAGGTTTTTTTATTTATTTCAAAAGCTTCTGGCAAAGCTAAAGGAAGACATTGTGTTGACTCATCAATGGTTCAGGCAATCTGGTTTCCATCTACATAATGGGCAGTGTTGTCCAGACTGTGTAGGGACCACAAGGTGAAGGTTAACCCCATTTCTTTTTAAAATTATGACAAAGTATATTTTGAATAAATGAAATAAAATACATCTGGACTTCAGTAAATGATCTGATACCTGGAAAAATGTTAGTTTAGCTGGACAAGACAAGGAATAGCTCAAGAACTGGAAGGTGGGTAAAGAATTATCCAAAGGGAAGGAAATGACACTAGACTTTATTGAAAAGGAAAGTATTGGTCTTGCAGGAGGTTACAAATGGAGTTCCTCAAACAACAGTCCAAGAGCCAATTTTGTTAACTATGTTCCTGAATAGTCTTAGCACAAAAGCTGATACAGATGAAGACTGGGGTATCATACAGGAAAAACTAGATGACCTTGAGCACTGGAGTAATAACTTGTAGTAATGGATGGGATGAAATTAGTAGTACAAAGTGCAAAGTCGTGCATTTAGGGATCTAATATCAAAGGAGTGTCTATACATGTGATGATTTTCTTCATTTAAAGCATTATAAAAGCATTGCTCAATACATGCCGATGACTTTAGAATGCTTTTAAAATGGTGGAAATCACCTTAATTAAACCCCATTTTATGCATTTTAAATATAAGGTGAACTAGGGTAGCGCAACTCAGCCTACCTAGTTCACTTTTATATCAAGCACATTTAACTGAGGCTTTTCAAAGTAACAATTACCAGTTGCTACCACCAGGTGTAGCTAACAGAGCCAACAAATTTCTCATTATGGCTAGTGGGGTCAGGACAGGGGAAGGCTGGCAGGCCAGATTTGGCAGGCAGTGGACTCCATTTCCCAGCAGCCCCTATCCATGTGGCTGGGGCCAGTTTCCGTGGAAACCGCAGCAGCAGCCAAGCTGTGATAACACAGGCCAGAAGCCCCAAAAGCTTGCTGGGGGTGGGGCATGGTTTGGTGCTTTGGGATCTGCTTAATTTCTCTCCTGCAGGATGAGTAGAGCAGCAAGGGCAGGGAGAAAGGGCATGTTTTCCACTATATCCTATGTAAAGTGGTGGGCCTGAGTCTCAAGAGGTACCCCTTATTGCCAGGCTTGACAGGGTGAGATTAAAAGTTTGGGGTTCCCCAATGTACAAATTGGAGGAATCCTCATAATGCCCACCCACATTTTTTTCCCCTTGTGCTGGCTGGGATTGCTCAAGGAAGGTTGGTCTACAGTCAGATGCATGGCAACAGGGCACCTGAAATCTGCAAATTTTACCTTCCTTTCAGTGGTAAATATAGCAATCAGTGTAGACATGCTGGGGCTATCCTGGCAATCGTTTTGCCAAAGAATGCCAAAACCCTGTGCAAAAAGAGCACCCCAAAAAAGCCTGCCAAAACCCCCCACCAAAAGAGCGCCAAAAGCCTCAGCTCACAGATCCCACATCTTCAGACCCACATACTCGCAACACCCACCTGTGGTTTTTCCCCTCACGTGTTGGCTGGGATTCCCCAAGGAAGGTTGCCCCATAGTCAGCTACTAGGCAACAGGACACCTGAAAGCTTCAAATTTTCCTTTCACTCACCCCCCTTCCTTTCTTTGGTAAATGTATGAATTGGTGCAGACATGCTAGTGCCATCCTGGGAAATTTCTTTGTAAAGGAGCACAAAAGGGGTCGTAGGTAACTGATGGGTATGGCTAGGAGGGTGGCCCATGGGGTCTTTGTCTCTCGCTATCTTTTTTTGTATAAATTTAAGAGTTAAATTTAAATTTAAGCATTAAAATTAAAGAGTTAAGACTTAAAATTAAATGTAAGAATTCAGGGTCTTCCATCTTTGCAGTCATTGTTAAATCTGCAGTGACATGGAGACATGCCTGAATGAGCAGGTTCAGGGACAGGGGCAGTGCAGCTGTGCCAGCATAAAAGCCAAGAGGCCAAAACACCAGCCACAGAAGCTGGAAGTAAGTCCCAGCAGAGCTCCATGCCAGAGCAACTACACTTATCCCAGGAGCCAAGCCAGTACACAGAAGTCTGCGCTACATTGTGAGTGAAGATACAAGATGTGTGGCATCTCTAAACATTTATGAATAACAGCTAAAGAAATAATAGGCAAATGGGACAAGCCTGGAGGGCAGACCTCCCTGTGTGCAGCTCAGCTAGGGGTTTGGAGTGCCAAAAGGGGTTGTGGGTAAAAAAAGAGCCATGTACTGATGGGTGTGGCTAGGAGGGTGGCCCATGGGGTCCCAAGGGCTACATACAAGTCACCCACATGTGTCAAGGCACTATGCAGAGATTGCAAGTAGCACCCGCTAGCTACCATCTCAGCTCACCCCACCCCTGCCTGCCCCACCTTTGCCCTGGCCTGGGTGACAACAGCACCTTTGTCCCTACTCTTCCCCTCCCACTAAATACAGTGCCCTAACCACAAGGTAGTTTTTTTTTCCTTTTTGTGCTTGCTATTGCACAAGGAAGGGGTGCTGGGTTTAGGAAAAGATATCATATCTACTCAAAGAACCTTGGCTGCCGCAAGGAAGGTTTTAAATTAACAATTTAATTAACAGTTAGCAACTTCTCAGGCTGAGCTCTCTCTCCTGGTTCTCCTGGGAGCAGGAGGTGAGAGGGCCTTTATAAACAGTTTATTCCCCTCTTTCACCCTTCATCACCACTGTTGCACTGGGTCTGAGGCTAGACAGGGAATGCTTGGTGGGTTTTTTTTCTCCTCCCTTCCCCCCCATCCCACCCAAAAGCAGGCATTTCCATCCTTCACAATTAGGGAGCCAGACACAGAGAAAGGGTAAAATGCAGCTTTATCGCATGTGTAAGAAGCATCAACACAAGTAATGAAAGCAGTGGGTTACTTGGGCTTCTTTCCCTTGGCCCCCAACCCCCATTGAACCACCCCTTGCTCCCTGAACTGCAGTGGTACTCGCCTGGCCATGCTGGCACTTGTGTGCCCCTCAGCTGACTGCACCGGGTTTTGGGGAACAGGCTCAGCTGTACTGCTCCTGGCTATCTCCTGGACAGAGGCAAGTGAAGCAGAGCTACTGTGCGCTTTCTGAGGTGGTATCCACGTTTGGATGCTGCACTTGTTCATGACATCAAGACATCCTTAATCAAGTCTTGTGTCATTCAGACATCAACACGTCACTGTGTGGTCAGGTCCAGGAACTTCCCTGTGTGGTCTAGGAGCTGCTTCCAGAATTCAATTGTATTGTCCACGCTTTGGTACTCCTGGCCCTCATCAGAACAAAGTGCCTTTCAGACTTTGCCCTGCCAGCTATCTGTGACTGGCACTCGGGTTTGTGCTGCCTCAACCAAAGCCCCCATCATGGTCGCTCTGGACTGTCACTGCCCACAGAGCAAGTCATATGAGCTGTCTGTTGCAGTGCGAGCTGGGGTCCAAGGTTTGGAGGCACATTCCCTACTGGTATTGGCTTTGGTAACTGGTAACAAAACAAAAACATAAAGTGTTCCTGGTTTCACATTTCATTCCCAAACACACCAAGTGTTCAAGAGAACAGTGACCCACTTCCAGCTCCCCTCACTCCCGTGAAGGAACTGCCTGCAGGCGCTGAAACAATGCCTGCAAGAGTATAGCACATGGAAACAATTCATATTCCTCAAAACTTACAAGTCCCTGGTTCAGTGACATGTCCCCAGTTGGCATTGTCCATGGTAGCTGAAAACAGTTAAAGGAAATCAGTGAGTTCATGTGCTGAAATACCCTTCATCCACCCCCAAAAGAGCATGGTGACTCACTTCCAGCACTACGTACACTAAACCCCACTACACATCCAACTCACATGCACACATACAGTGTCTGCCAGTGGCCCACATATAATGCCTATTCCATGATACTTGCAAGTCCACAGTCACACATACTTTTGCATCTCGGAAAAAGAAACTGTTCTTTGGGGCTCGGGAACAGAAACTGCATCTGAAGCAGTTTCCTCCTCCTTCTCCTCTTCCCCCTCCTCCTCCTCCTCTTCCTCCTCCTCCTCCTCCTCCTCATCTATGCTAGTCTGTGGAATCAGAGAGGACATTGGGGTTGTGATCAGACTCACCTCCTCTTGGACATCCCTCTCATCCAGGACCATGGAACAGCCTCCCCACTGCTCTGACATGGTCACTGTTTCCTACTCAGGACACTCAGAAGCTCCTTCCATCAGTGTTCCCAGGACAATGCCAGTCCTGAATAACTAGAGACAGGAAGCCTTGCCTGCATCCTTGAAGCGAATGAAGGACAGCTGGTCATAGAAAAGAGCAATTGTGCACCCTGCCCTAGCACAAGAGTTCTCATCCTTGGTGCAATGAAATGCACATCTCAGGGCCTTGATCTTGCTCTGGCACTGGGTCCAGTCCCTTGCACCTTCATTTCTTTAGCAATGGTGACACACCCTGGCTTATTCCTCCTACTTTCAAGCTGCTGTATGATTTTTTCCTCTGACTAAATATCAGTTAATTCTTTCAGTTCTTCCTGGGTCCAGTTTGGGCCCCAGTTGATGGAGGTATCAGCCTCTTGCTCCATTGCCTGGATATGCTGAACTTGGTTTTCTGAGACATCAGGAAGCTGTTCATGGCTAAGACGTTGCTCTAACAGCAACTGAGTCATGAAAGATCACTGGCAAGCTTTGTGGGGTGGTTATATACACGTCTTGAATGAACCATTCAGAAAACTCCACATATTCATAATTGTGAAGGCGTCAACTGTGTCTCAGACCTGGCAATGTGATCAAGGACACCCTTTACCAACAAAGGCATGGTAATGGGCTTTCATGTGGCCCACATAGGCCCCCATTCTCCATGAGATGGCTCCCAGATGGCTCAATAAAGTCCCATAGTATCCCAATGAAGATCACACCCACTTGTGTCTGTGCCTGCCTTCCCCTAGCCTCACAGTCCCACCAATAGACACTGTTTTGAGAGGTGTTAATATGGTAGCTATTGAGACAGCCAGCTGTGCCCGGCACACACCCCTGTTTCAAATCTTGGCTATTGTGAGGGAAGTGTCTTCTGTGGGGAGAAGTAGCTTGCATGCCAGGGACTTTTGCTATGGCTCTCAGGGCAACTGTGTAGGTTACTGTAATCTATTAAGTCAGGCCACTGTCTTACTGAAAAATCCTGTTTTATCTTTCTTTTTGCAAGATTTCTTCTCAGAGGAACAATCTTCACTTTCCTTCAAATTTTGCCATATTCATATGGATACACATTCCTCATTGTGTTGATTGTGCCTCATGTCCTTACGATAGGATTTCTTTCTCACCTTCTGATTCCAACTGGAAAAAAAAGTCCTCACTCTTCTTCCCCATCACAAGTTTAAATATTTTCTGCATACCCTTTTCACAATATGATGTTTCTATTAAAAGTTCTAAAATACACATTGTCAAAGGTGCATATTTCCTCAGGTTGGCATGGCAACTTTCATTTCCCTTGTCTTCCACATCCCCAGAAAACAAAACACGGATATTGTGGGAACTAATACAGAGACATTCTGATTGGTCCAACTACAATCCCATGGCAAATTTGAATGCCTAAAAACACTACTGTAGTACAGCAGTCTTCTGAATTTCTTTTGCCACCTGACCTCAACGTCATTCCCTTTAAATTTATAGGAAAAATTTCTATTTCTAGCAAATACACCCAGGGCTGGATTACCCATAAGGTGAAGTAGGCACGTGCGTAGGAGTGCCAGTGTACCAGGGGCGCCAGCATTCTAGTGTTGCCAGTGCTGCCCAGCACCACCACTGTGCCCTGGCCGCATCCGGCCACTCACCACCCCCTGCCTCCCCTGGTCTGTATTTGATCTGTGTCTTGTGCGATGGAAAAGGCTGTATAAGTATGCCATGGGACTGAAAAGGTTGGGAAATGCTGCCGTATACCACAATATATTTTTAAATCTTTTTTTTATACTACCTGGAAAAAATGAAGTCCGAGTAGATAAGTGGCACTGAATATTATGTGCCTAGGGCATGTGAGGTGTAAATCTGGCCCTGACTACACTGAACTTAACACACATCCTTCGTCAAATATCAACTATAAATCAGCAACTGATGCTTCTAAACCTAGAATATGAAGAATATCAGAAACTTCCACCACAATGGTCAATATCATAGAAGAAAGTTATGTCTTTGCATGGAATTCTTTCTTAAGCTGGCATGTGTTCATTTGGTTGAAATCGTGAACATTTCTCTTGGTCCCTATTTTCTGATTGCAGAGCCAGGTTTGATCTTGCTGCAAATACAGAAGTAGGACTGTCTTTGCTTTTCTTGCAAAAGTATTCACCTGATACTGGCTCATTTGGACACATTTGTAAACATGAGCATTCTTTACTGAAGCTTCTCAAGGCTTTGTCTGTTCTTTCATTAACACAAGACCAATATGGCAGAACTGTCTCTCTGATAGAGGAACTGTTTTTGCTTTCACTTGTGCAATTTTTGTCTGTCCTTTCATTGCTTGAATGTCCTGCTTTTTGGGTCTTTACAATACCACTGTCTTCTTCAGAAATAAAACGTTTTTGAAGCTTAGCTTGATGACAGTTGTCTTCACCAAAGACTTGATCACTCAGAACTTTACCCTTTTCTCCTTGGGTATATTCTTTTTTTACAGTATGCTTAGTCGGATACAGTAAGAGCACAAGTTTCAAAAAGATTAGATCCTATGCATCCCAAACATCACTTCTAATTTTATATTCTCTGCCTGACAAGGCAACTGCTTTTCTTGTGGGGAGACGTTGGTTTGAAGCCGGGAGAATTATTGCAGATTGGGCCTTTTTCAGATGAAATCAGTAACTGGAAAATGAGGAGGCATACCTGACAACTATGTACCATTTTCTGGGTAGATTGTTCTAGGGTCTGGCTATTCATTGATCTAGTGAAAGCAATTATCATGAAGCCAGGGTGCCATTGATCATCCTACTAAACTCCACATTTGAGTTCAAAGTGAAGGGGCACATGGTACATCACCTTCCCCACACCCACCAAACATAATAAAGGGAAAAGGCTCTGCTGTGCCAACATCCAGTGCACTGGGGTACTAATTGACATGTAGATAGGAGGCCACTTGCAATGCTAATTGATTGAACGCAGCTCCCTATGAAGAGCCCCAGACTCCCACTCCACTTGCTTGGTGGTGGTGCTGTTATCTGAAAAATGGCCCTGCTGCATACGTGCAATCAACCCTGCTTTGTGGAAGCCAGATGGGATGAGTGAGGAGGACCAAATGGAGATTTAGGAAGACATGCGTGAGGACAGGGACATGGAAAATGGTGAAGAACTGAATGAAGATGCTGAAATGGAGCATCTGGGTGAGGAGGAGGAGGATGAGGACAAGGGGAAATTGTTGTGAAGTACCCTGCTGCTGGCCTTGGACTTACTGCATAACACAGAGGTACAGCTAACGATGGCAGCATGTGTTATGATCCTGCTTCTCAATGCTTGTGATGAGATGCCTGCATGTAGATGAATCTCATGAAAAAGGGAACTTAGATGGCAATGGAGTGGGATATCCAAGAGGCATGCACAGAAGCAGGGCTCTGTGGATCATCCTTAGGAACAGCAACCACAGGATCTGGGCCCATGCAAGCAGCTTGGACTGGCAGGAGAAAATTGTACTGATCACTTGGAACAATCAACAGTGGCTGGAGATGTTCTGAATGACCAGGTAGATGTTATTCATATTGTCTCGATGCTGGGGCCACAAATTTGATGCTGTCAACAACTAGCACTGGTTGTTCTTCCTTCAAATAAAAATGTTGCCTATGCCTATTATTTCAGTGTGGAGGGGGGAGCTGGGGGCAGCTGCCCGGACTGGGGTTGGAGGTTATTGTTTGCAGGGTGACGTCAGGCTGGGGGGAGGGAGGAGTGGGCATGGACAGCTCAGTGTCTAACACTGCTTAGCCATCCTGGATCATGTCCTGCAAAGGGTTACTTAAACCTCTCCTTAGCCCAGGCGGGGGAGGAGGCATGTGCATGATATGATCACTGATGAGCCTGCACAAGTCCTTAGGTTTTTGGTGTGTGCCTGGGGGGTGGTGGGCGGGGATTGCATTTGCCTATGTTGTTGGGAGGACAAAAAACCTCCTAAAGGCGTCTGCTATATCCAGCTGCTTCTTAGCCACCTTTTATATGAAAATAATGATTTTTGGAGTAAAGGAAAGTAGTGGTGTGCAAAGCAGAACATGTTCAATTTGGATGCAAATTTGGCCTGAATCAGGGACAGTGATTCAATCTGTTGATTTGGATCACTGTCCCTGATTCTATTAGGCCGAATCCGAATCTGACAATTTGATGCTGATTCAGAGAAACAGCAATTTGAACATCAACACAGCGTTCAATGTTTTTTCTACTTACCTCAAGGTATCAGCACAGCTTGTGAACACTGTGATGCTGGAGCAGATGGAGCATCCCACAGGAGTGTTGGGTGGGGCCCTCCCTATGCTTGGTGGTGAACCTGGAAGGGGATTGGAAGTATTTTGCTCCTGAGTTGAATCAGGGACTGAAGCTTTGCACAGTCCTAAAAGAAAGGTCTTTGTTTACTATACCATAATTGTTTATCGATGTGCTGAGATGCATCTACATGCGGAAAGATTGGGTGGGGGTCACATGGAGAGGTGCAGTCCACAGTCACCCCAACATTTCACAGAGCTGTATGTGTGATGGCTGTAGGTGTTGTAGGGATTGCTAGCCACTGCCCTGAGTTTGTTTTCCTACAGGTGGTGACAGAGTGGACCTTAGCTTTGGATCGCTTGGCCTGCCAGGAAGTTGGTCTTGTGTTTCTCACCTGCCACAACTTTGATGAAATTGTATTCCTAGGAGGCATGTCCGATGTGATCCTGCCCAGTCTCAATCACTGTTTTCTTCTGTGGAGCTCCAAACCTCCCCTTTACTCAAGCCTAGCCTCTCCAGATGGTACTCAAAGTCCTTCTGCAGCCAGGTCACAGGACTGCCTGTAATTTTGTTGTTTGGCCCTCTACCACCAGGGTGATCTTTGACTTTGGTTAGGTGCATCTCTTCCAGGGCTGTTCTTGGCCTGTGCTCCAAATATCAAAAAAAGGAAAAAAAACAAGAAAAACCCTGACTACTCTGTCTCCTTGCCAGGCTCACTCCATGTCCCCTTTCACCTGGGGTCAGGCTCTCAAATCCCAATCACAACAGCAAAACAAATCAATTAGTCCAGTCACTGTTCTGAACAGGCCTGCCTGGCTCCCTTGTGAACATTCACAGTCCCCAAAGAGATCTCTCCCATGTGCAGCAAAACTTTAACGTGGAACAGCATTTTCCTCAGGCCTCTCCTCCGGATCCTCAGCTGACACTCTGCTCCAGAGATTATCAAAAGCATGTGTGTGCAGGTCTCCACCTGCCTCCTGCTCAGGGTCACTCTGGCAGTGCTCCTCTGGTAAGTTTTGGAATCTTTGCCTGCTGGGAGGCTCAGCTGCTTCTCTCTCTCTGTGGCCTGCAGGGACCTGATACCCCTCTGCCCCTCTCCGGGTCTGGAAATAACTCTCAGCAGCTTCCATCCTCCAATCTGGAGTGAGATACTGCTCCGGAAGTGTGGTCAGTATTTCTCTTCCCTTCCAGTCTCCAGCTGCAGCCTTGCCAGCCCTCCATGCTGTGAGTGTTGTTTGCTTTTACTCTCTCCATCTGTTGTTGCAAGCTGCTTTTCTTCTCCTGACCTCCCCCGCCCAGCATGTAAGGCATCTTGGGGCTTTTGTTTGTTCTCCCTCACTCCTTCACAGTATGCTGCACAAAACAGACAATCATGTGGCTGTGAAATGTTGGGGTGACTGTGTGGTGCAGGTTGTTACCTGTTGGCTCTGTCTTCCTGAGGGAGGCCTAGCATCCAGCCTGCTGGATTTACAAAGGACTTTTTCTATCTCTCCCCCCACTACCCCCGATACATACACATACCTCATCTAACCAGAACTAAGCAGAGGAAAAGTTTAATAGGCATCTCGAGTTGTACATTCCTTGGACCCAGTATGGGAGGCCTTTTTAAACTTGATTGACTAAAACTCAGTTGCTGTTTCAGGGAATGCTGAGGCAAGAAACCAAGTCAGAGGGGGTATGGGCAACATTTGAACAGTGGTTAAGGGTTCATCACAATGTCCAGCCCGTTGGAGGCCTGACCACAAATGCTGTCGTACTTTTCCCGGGATGACTGGTGGAAGTCCTCCCCACAAAGTTTATGAACACTCCAAGTAATCAATCCCTTTAAATAAGATCTGGAAGTCATGCTAAACTGAGGCTTATTCACAACAGGTAAAATACAAAACCCTGATGCTGCAAGCATAGCTAGGCCATCTGAGAAGAAACAATGTGGTATCCACCCAGTATATATTCTATTCCTAAGAATTTCAAGCTGGCTCCTAAGTGTCTGGTTACTCCTTAAAACCTTATATTTTTCCTGGTTATTAATCAGTTTCTTGAGATGTTCTGAACCAGATAACGCTCATCAATAGAAAAGATAATTATTTACACAATTAAAAGACTGCTTTGAAGAGGCTGGACTAAGGGCATAAAAAGCTGTAAAAGCAGCAAACAGTGTGCTTCAAGAGGGAGAAATCTCTCTAACACCATCTGCTGTTGTTCTTTAGAAGCTGGAAGAAACAGATCACCTCTTTCCATTGTCTGTTTAACTTTCAATGACCTTGCTAAGGAGTTTCCCAGTCAGCAAACAACCCAAGTGCATTGGAATGGTGAGATCCCAGCTCTTGCTCTCTCTCTTTTTCTCCCTAGGAATAGATTTCTGAACCTAATTTTATTAGTTAAGCTTAAGCTAGTTTTCCCCAAATACTCAATGAAACCAGGGTAAGATTGTAATTCTTTTTGTTTGCTTTCTCTTGCATGTTTGTTACTACTATTACCATTATAAATTTCATATACTTGACAATAAATAACTTCTATAGTCAAACTGGTGGTAACTGAGTATGTTTTTCCTTCTCTACTTCCCCTTCCCCACTTGCTCTGCAGCAACGCTTCTTTTACGTAAGCCAAAGATCCTTGTGAAGCCCAAAAATACTGTGGGGTCCACTCATCAAGAGGCTAACACTACTAGGACAGTTAGGGCAAAAGATTGGGACATGCTGCGTTTAAGATACATAAGGAGATCAGCTTGTAAAGGCTGGTTGACTCAGTTTGGCTCAGATGAGCCCTAATGAACTGATTCCTGGCATATGAGGGTGTCAGCCTGTCCATGCTCATCCACCCGGCTGGGTCAGGCATGTCACATTAATCTATGTGTGTTTGTATGTATGTGACTGATTTGGTGACTGGAGGAACCCAGCCCCATTGAACTGAGGCCTGCAAGATAGATCCATTAGGGGTAAGAACTTGCAGAAGGGAGAGATACAGCTCCATATAGAACACTAGTACACAAGCAGCATATTGATAGAATTACAAAGACCCTAGAAACATAGCCCTAATAAATGAGCGCACCCTAAAGTGATGGGCAAATCTGGTAACACAGGTATTCACTGCATCACTGGGCAGAGGGAGGGGAGGGAGGAAGCAGCCCCTGTCAGGGATCCCCATGGAAACTGGTCCAAGCCTGCATAACTGGAGAATGCTGGGAAATGTAGTCCTAAAACAGGGAAAACTAACTGTCAGATGGACCTGAGGTTTTGCTCCCCCAATCACTCCCCCCCACACTTTACTACACTACAGTTTTGAATTTTGTAATAAGCCTTAATTGCACACATCTATTTTGCCATTCACCACCAACAATCCACCCACCCACACCCAGCAACAGCTGCAATCATCACTGGTAATGTGGAGGAGGATGAGGAGCCAGTGCAGCAACTGCTCCTCTCACCCCATAGAAATTTATATTTCTGATATGATATATGTGATGGAGGCAAACTCATCAGGCTTAATTCATTTGAAAGCCCTGTGCATGCAAACATTGATGTGATGCACCAAAATAAACAAGTTTAAATTTTATAATCTTATTTAAATTAATTAGGATTAAACTTAAAAGGTTTCAAGTCAGCAAGCTCTGATAGCTTGCACCCCAGGGTACTCAAGGAGGTGGTGAGCATCATAGCCCAGTCCCTGGCATAGATCCTTGAGAACTCCTGGTGTTCTGGTGAAGTGCCTAAAGATTGGAAGAAGGCCAATGTGGTGCCTACCTTCAAGAAGGGGAGGAAAGTGGATTTGGCAAACTACAGGCCTGTAGCCGCCGGGTGTTGAACACCTTACCTCGGGCCTCTTTGCCCCGAGGTTTTGTAGATATTCAGCAAGCCATCACAGGAAGCCTTGGGGCAGGTCTCTTTCCGCTCTGGGGTCCACCCCTTCTCTCCTGCCAGGACTTTGATCTTCCAGTGGGTGGAGCTTCCCTCCGGGCGGCTGTCCCCTCTGGCTACCTGCAGTAGGGATCTTCTGCGAGGCTCCTCCACCCCTTTCACCTTGCCCTTACCCTGCCTGGTGGTTCCAGGTGTTCTTGTTGCTACTTTCTGTGGCCGCCACCAACGTGGAAGGCTTTC
>JAGPOW010002742.1:0-24914 GCA_030014935.1 Caiman crocodilus | reverse complement strand
AGCCAGGGGCTGGGCTGGGCTGGGGAGTCAGGTGCCAGGCAGATTATAATGTGTCAAAAATCCAATGTCTATGTTTAGTCCCTGATCTCTAGTATCCAGGAGGTTAATGAAATGGAGCTCATAGGCTCGTCTCTGGGAAGTGTTGTGTAAGTTTCCCTTGAGGATCAGGACTGAAAGATTGGAGAGAGAATGGCCCTCCTGTGAGAAACGTGCCCCCACCTGTAATTGGATATTTCTGTCTTTGATAGATTTCCGGTGTGTGTTCCTTCTGGTGCGCAGTTGTTGTTTGGTCTCTCCTACATAATTTCCATCAGGGCATTTGGTGCATTGGATGAGGTATATTACTCATCTTTTGTATAGTACTTTATTTAGTGCCACATAGATTAATAATTGCTAGGGTCAGAAGGGACCTCAACAGATCATTGAGCCCGACCCCCTGCCCTAGGCAGGAAAGAGTGCTAAGGTCTCATGACCCCAGCCAGATGCCTATCCAGCCTTCTCTTAAAGACCCACAAGGTAGGGGAGAGCACCATGTCCCTTGGAAGCCTATTCCAGATTCTGGCCACCCTTAATGTGAAGAAGTTCTTCCTGATGTCCAGCCTAAATCTGCTCCCTGTCAGTTTGTGACCATTGCTCCTTGTTAACCCAAGAGGTGCCCTGGTGAACAGCACGTCTCTGATTCCTTGCTGCCTCCCCCACAAAGAATTTGTAAATGGCCACACAATCACCTCTCAGCCTTCTCTTGCGGGGGCTGAAGAGATCCAGGTCCCTTAGTCTCTCCTCATAGGGCCTGGCCTGCAAACCCTTAACCATACAAGTGGCCCTCCTTTGAACCTTCTCGAGGTTATCTACATCCTTCTTAAAATACGGTGCCCAAAACTGGATGCAGTACACTAACTGTGGTCTGACCAATGCTGCATAGAGGGGAAGTATGATTACAAATTATCAATATATAATACCACTAAAGCAGATGATAATTGATGAACTGGCAGATGTGAGAAGTCTGGAGAATCTTTATAGAATCATAGAGAAATAGGACTTGAAGGGACCTTGAGGGGTCATCTTAGCCAACCCTCTGTCTGAGGAAGGATCATCCCTAACCAAGCCATCCAAAGCTACACAGTCAGCCCTGACACAAAACCCAAGACACAGCACCCTAACTTGCAACAGGTAAAGCAGTGGGACCACATTAGTCAATATCCTGCTGCTGCAAAATTTGTTAAGCTTGTTAAGCTTGAGAGATCCCAGGAAGAGGGCTAGGCCTCCTGGAAAGCAAAAATATAGGTGGTGCCCATGACACATGCCCTGCTCACCCACCCCTGTTATGCTACTGCAGTCATGATTAACAACCGCTTGCTGTGTAGGGACTTACCAAATTCATGGTGGAAGTGGACTGTGTGGCAGCTCTTTTAAGCATTCAGGCTCCCCTGTGCACTCCCCCCTTTTCTGATTGGCTGAGGGGCTCCCGTGACCCTGTTGCTTGCTGCTAATAGGCCAGGAGGCAAAAGTCCTCATGGCTGCTGTGAGGAGACCTCACAGCCCATCCCTGTGATGGAAAGCAATGGTGAAGGGTGGGGTTGCATAATGGACAACATTCTTGGCCAATAAGTGATGAGGTCAATGATGGACAGCCCTTTCAACCAATCAGAAATGAGGGGTGGGGCTACTGGGGTCCTCAGCTAATCAGAGGCAAAGGGGGCCCTGCCATAGTAAGCCTCCCAATCAGTTTGTGGAATTGATTGCCTCCCTTCTCAGTTCGAGTAGGTCCCTGTTTGTAGATCTGAGGGCTACTTGAGTCTGTTTCCAACTGGTTTTGGCCTTGGGTTTACTGTTTGGGATTAAAGTGTGCAACTGCAAAGGGCAGGTGGATCAGATATTGTGTCCAACTACCCTTCCTTCCAAAACTGTGAAGTTTGTAGGCACACAAATGCTGTTAATGCAAAGTTATAAAAAGGTCACTACAAGATCAGTATTCATTATAAGCTGCACAGAGATCTGTGATGGGGTGGCCTCCAGTTTTAGCATAGAGGCATTGTGTGTTCGGGGTAGGAAGGACTCCAGACAGGAGCTATTATTTGAATGGCCTTGTAATTCATCAGCTCCTCAATGGGAAGTGTTTGTACATACTTGTCCATATCATATTTTTAGGGAAAAACATGATGCTTGATCTTGCTAAAAGCTAAGCATCCTTGAGCCTCGTGTTTATGTAGGTCAGGATCTGGAAGAGGTGGGATCACTTTGATAACCTGAGGATAAAGAACACGGGCAGCAGCAATCCTTGGCAGTGCAGAGGAGTGGTGGCAACCCATTATGATGCAGAGGCTCCCCTTGTGGCAGTGGTACAGGGGCATAAATCCCCAGAGTGGCAGCCAGAACAGCACTCTCCAGCAGCAATCCATAGCAGCACTCCCCAATGGCCAGAGCAGTGGTCCCTATCACCAGAGTGGAAGCAACTCTCTACCTAGTACTTGCTACTTTGACTGCTGTAGGTGGTAAGTTCCCAAGAGCACAGCAGAAGCCTATGGCTGTGAGGATCAGCAGGATGGTCCCTCCATACCCACCTCTTGCTATTCTGGCTGATGCAACTGGTAAAATCCCTGAACTTGAGCCCTAGGTGATTCTTTTTTGCAAATGAATGGACTAGGTAGTAGCTCCCCCGGGTCAGTTTGCCTGTAGAAGCCTGTGAACTGTTTTGGGTTTCATTTAAGATTTAATAGTTAAGGTTGTCTTTAATATGTGTTTACTCTGTTTTCCCAGCAATAAACCCTGTTTCATTTGAACATGGTTTGCAGTGGCAAAATTTGTTTATATTAGAACACCGAATTAACAATTATTTCCCTGGGTTTCTCGGTGGGGGCTTGAGCCAGATTTAATACTTGTTTAACCCCTGAATTTGAACCCAGCCCTTGTTGCTGTTGTCCAGTGCCTGACATAAGAGTTACATTTTCAACATCCTCTCTCTCTGGCCTGCCTTGTTACACCGGTATGAAAGCTCTTCCCAGAGCAGTCCTTTCTCTTTGTAAGATTAGCCTTGTCAGCAGTGACACCCGGTGTTGTTGGCTTCTGACACATATCTCACCTAGAGAAGCATGATGAATGCTATTGTCCATGTGGCAGACCAATAGGGCACTCACTGTGCTCACTGTGCTGAGCCACTCACTGCATTTGACCACCTGCCAAGCTCCGAGTTCCTCGCCTGGGGCACCTCACATTTGGCCGACCCCCTTCCTGGAGCACACCCGCAAGCCTGGGGTAACCGTGAATGAGGCGAGGGCCAGGATGGGTCATGAAACAATCAGAGCCCAGAGGCTCATCCAGGAGTATGGCGCAGGGGAGCCAAGGGAGGGGAGCTTCCCTCCCTTGGCTCCCTGCGGTGCACGTAGTGGTGGGAGCCACCCTCCCATGGCCCTGGACAACAGGCTGGGCTTCAGCTGCCCCACAGATTGGCCCAGCCAGGGCCTCATTCATGGTGAATTGGGCACCAGCTGGGCCAGACTATGGGGCAGTCGGAGCCTGGTGGCTCATCTGGGGCATGGGCGGGCGGCTCCCCTGCGCCATGCCTTTGGAGGAGCCGCCAGGCTGTTCCAGGCTCTTCCCAGCAATGGCTCAGGGTGGGCTCAGGGGACTGGGCATTTCAGCCCAGCAGCGCAGCCAAGGCTGGCCCCACGCCGGACTCTGGCTCCGGGCCCCACCAGCTGGTATGGACCTGGGGCCGGTGCAGGGCTGGGAGGCAGCGGTTCGCAGGGCTTGCCAGCACCAGGCAATGACCCTGGGTGTGGGGAATGGGATGGCTGTACAGGCACAGAAGACCCCAGCCCCAGCCCAGCTCTGCTCTGATCCCTGTCCAGTCACAGCTCCACTTCCTGCGCCCCAGTCCCTTTCTCCTCCCCCACAGACTTTCCTATGTGCGCTCATGTGCAGCTCCTCCCCCTTCCACAATTTTTTTTCTCCCTCCGCCTATGCCACCGCCACCACCCAGGGGTCTGATTATTATCCAGGCCCTGTGCCCAACAGCATACACAGGCCTTGTAGACCTTGAGGGTGCTTGGTCAGACCCACTGCGAGAACTTGAGGTGCTTCCTTAAGCCTGAAGCACATGTAGCCTCCCTTAGCCAGCCAAACAGAGGGAGTAGAAAAGGCATGCCCAATCCCTCTCCCAGCATATCCACCATGCTTTATACAGTGGAGAGCTTTATTGGTTAAAGAGGGTAGGCTTGGGGAAGGGTACAGGATAGAGAAGTATCAAAGAATAACCCAGTGCAAACAGTGTCAGCTTAGTAGCTAGTTGACATGCTTCTACATCACAGTATGCTATATTTCTAGATAAGTCTCAGGTAAGTTACTCACATGCTCATCTGGAGCCTAGAAAAGCTTCAGAGGCTGTGTGCTTACTCCGTGTTCCCCAATATGGCTCTCCCTCTTCCAGGAAGAAGAGGCCCTTAAATAACCTTTCTGATCAGACCCAATCAGTTGTTTAAGGCCAACCAATCAATTTAAAAGGCATCTCTGGTCACTTCCAAGAGTGACAAGGCTCAAGCCCCTGCCCCTTGCCATGACAGTGCTTAGAACAGTAGAGAGGTTAAATCCACACCCTCTTACCCGAAACCCCTCATGTAGGCAGAGTTGGCTGCTTAGGAACCAGTGATAGACACACGAGAGAGTGAGGGAGAAGGGCCCAGCCCCAGGGTGAGGAGGGGGCTGTAACAGGTTTCCATCCCAGCCCACAGGCTCTCCAATTTGTTGTTCAAACTGAAAGGCAGACAATGATGCTGTTTAAAAAACTGAATGACAATCCTCCCTAAATATACTTCCTTAAATCTGAGGATTTCAGTATGGTGGGGTTTTTCTTCTTATTTGTGTGTTAAGGGACATCTAAACTATTCCTCAGCAATAAGTCTAAACATGAGTATGACCTGTGCCAACAGGGCTAAAACCCAAACTTTCATAACTATTCAGCTATTTAAGATGGGACAATCTGCTGTATTCGGCTCTTGCTCCAAGTTCCCTAGAACTATTGGGACTCATGGTTTATTTTGGCTCAATATGGTGAGAGGGCTAATTGTCAAGATTACATCTGGATCCAGACCACACTGATCCAGACTCAGGGTCAGAGGTCAGATCTATTCTTGAGTACCACAAATACCAGTCCATGTTCCCCAATATGGCTCTCCCCCTTCCAAATACCATTAGAGGCCATTTCCTTCTTTCAGGAAAAAAACTGACTGTCTGCTTGTAAATAAATGACTTGTGCAGTGACATCTTTTAGAGTGTAAGTGTTGGTTCCTTGGCTATGTCCCCCATCCCCTCCCCCACTTCCTTGAGAGCTACTGTATGCTCTTATCACATGAGACACCATAATTTGCAATTTATTCCTCCCCCCAAACAAACCCTGATCTCAAAACTTGAAAGACAAGAATATTTTCTCAGCATAAGACATAATGATTATTATTCTCTAGGAGCCATGCTGGTGGATGTGGAACTTTTAGGATAAGTCATTAACTGTAACTGTCTCCTATTTAAAGTCTGTAACTCTTACCCATTGTGTTTCACAAAATTGCTATGGCCCATCTGTCATTTTGGATTGCTGACTTTGCCGAACCTGTCTGGGTCACAGAGCCATCAGGCACCAGAGGTAATAACTGGTTTTGTATGAAATTGCGACTGTGTATTATTGAATGTAATGGAGCTGAAATACACACGGAATGATGACAGCTCAATCACCCACTGACAACTGAGTATGATTTGTACAGATCTCAGTGTGAGACCAGAGGTGGGTAATTAACAAGCTGGTAAAGACATGAGAGACCCTTGATGACAGGTATCAGGAAAGCAGAGCCCGGGCTGGGCAGTGCCTCTATCTCTCCTTGGGAAGGAGTTGCCAAGCCAGAAGTTGAGAGTTTTAAGCCTGCTGCTCTCAGATAAAAGCAAGGGAAATAAAAGCAGGACTCTGAGGACCAAATCCTGTTTCACACGTAGGTGTCATTTCTGTAACTGCATAACTGCAATTTTTGGCAGTTAAGCAGCTTTTAGATCCTATCTTCACCTGTGGCAGCATAGGGTCACCTAGGATTTGCCATAAGTAAAACAGAAGATAAAAAGGGCCTTCTTGCCTTTCAGCCCAATGGCTTAGTGAAGCAAGAGACTGGAGTTCTAGGTCCTGTCACTGCAAGGGAATTTGAACCTACCTATCCCATGTCCCAATAACAGGTATCACCCAGAACATGTTTCTGCATTTTTCTTGAAGCTGCCCCACTGGGCAAAGGGGAGTGTCTACATATGTCTATTAACACACAGCAATAAGCTCTGGAGCTTATTGTTGCTGGGTGTGTGTCTGCACATATGCACATTGAGCAGGGTCAGCCTGATAGCTTGGGGCTGTTCTGACTGGACTCTATGTGCTGTGGAGGAGCTGGCTGAGGCATAAGAGTGCTTCAGTGTGGGGCTATCTGGCAGGCAGCCCCATCACTGAAGCACCCTTGTGCCTCAGTCAGCCAGTTCAGTGTCTTACACATGCATTGCGCTACATATGAAACAACTCCACAGCATGATAGTATTTGTATTTACAAGTACTTTCCTGCTGCAGATTTTATTAGTTTTATGTGCCCTAATAGGGGTGCACATGTAGACACTGAGACATTTACTGCTCACTTAAATATTTAATTGTGCCGTAGATGTCTTGTGTAGATATGCCACCACTCTAGAAGGGCAAGATGTATGAGGCCAAGAGGAAGAAAGCAAAGTAGAGGGAGGGTGGCTCTGGATGCTGCCCTGTAATATAGGGGTCTCTGGGTTCTGCTCCCGGCCTGCCTCTAATGGGTCTATGCTGAAGATGTTCACTTCTGAGTAATAAGTGCAGAGAAGCTACTGGGGGCCTTCCCTCCTTCTAGGATAATGCCTAACTCAATAAGCATCACTAACTTTGTCTTTCTCTCCTATGTGTTCAGTGGGTTAACTCCAAGAAGAGTGCTCTGGGTAATGCTTAGCATGTACCTTGGTGGTCAGAGTGCTTTACTGGGTAGTGGGACATGGTAGTATCATAACCACTAGGCTACAGGGTGAGAGAACTTTTTTTTCTCTTTCAAATGCTCATTAGTCATGATTTTTCCAGGATCAGTATTTCAGGACTTGCACAATGTTACGCACATGCCTGGGTTATTCTATTCTGCACTGGCTGTAACACATTCTCCTAAGCATGCTCAGATGTAGAGGATACATGTCCCTACAGATGTGTAAAAAATAAATAAATTAAAATTGTATGTAAGCATAACAGAGAGCCTGGGACTGCCTGTTACTCTGTGGGAGAGCAAGCCCAGGGACAGTCTCAGGTGGAGGAAAACTGAGAGGGAGAAAACTTCAGGAAAAATGGCCAGGGAAACAGAAACTACGAGCGCACAATAGGACAATGCCTGTATAAGCAGGAGGGAGCTTATTGCAGTGCTAGTTGCTTCCCAGTAGAATTGGAGGCTGGAGGCCTATAGGGGAGACACGACACTGCTGTGGGTGAGCTGCCATGGGCTCACTGGTGTTCTAATTAAAATGCTTCAGTATTGCTGCAACATCATGTATATTAAGCACTCCCCCCCCATTTTTAAATGGCCACAGGGAGCTTTATCTAAACCTTGTTGAATGACATTTAGATAAAGCATGCAGGGGCATAATACATGTGACACATAGGGTGGCTATTATTGAGGACATTCTGGTTTTCTGTTACTCTGTCCTCTGCCGTCTATTGATATAAAATGCTATTTTTCCCTTCAAAAGAAAAATAGAGGACATAAAGGCGTCTGGTTTTGTATTGTGGCAGGGCAACAAGTCTGCCCCATCACAAAACTCCAGGAGAGTGGAAGGAAACAGAGAACTTACCTTGGCAATGAGCCCAAGGAGAGAAAGAGGTGAGGATACCCAGATGGAGGAGAGAGGGACCCGGATGAAAACAAAAGCAACGAGCTGAGTGGTATAGAGAGTGAAGGGAGAGTGCTGGCTGCAAGGGATGCAGGAGATGGCCAGAAGGGTTTAAAGGGGAATGGAGCACAGAAATAGTTTCTGAAACAAGAAAGAAACCTAGAAGAAATATGGAGAGGGTACAGGAGAGAGATGACAGACAGCAGAGAGAGGGGAACAGAAGAAGAGTCTTGGAGAAAGACTTACCTGAGAAGCTGAAGTGAGGTGACGACGGAGACCTCCGAGGTGGTGAGTCCAATACCTGGGGCTATCGGATACCTTCCCAGGGACCTAAAAGAGCAAGAAACAAGAGTAGATGTGGCTTAACCAAGGGAAGTGAGACCCACATTTTGATATCAGTAGAAAATACAAGATGGCACAGGCTTGCCATTTGCTTGGGACCCGTGTGGAGAAGAACAGGGTAAGCAAATGAGAGTTCCCAAAGAGAGAGGGAACTAAATATATTCAAGATGTTAGAGTTATTTTTCTGAACCAGCAGACACTATATTTTCTTCATCTCTCAGGACTATGTTTATTTCTCTACCTAATTCCATCATAGTTGTTGCAGGTGAGAAATAAAGGAAATTAGCCAGTTCATAGTAAAACAAGAGACTGTGATTTATTTTGCAGATGTAGCTAAACTCTCACACATATCAATAGAGCCCAGAGGACAAGTGGACTGTCCTCTATGATGGCCACCCTAGAGACATGGCAGAATTTTAATTAAAGCTGCTCTCCAGGAGCCTCCCCAACTTAATAAGCCCTGCACACCCACACGAGCACGTGTATAGGCAGCCATGGAGACCAGGTAGTGAACATAATCAGAGGGCACCTGCAGTCTACCCTGTGGAGCCACCTGATCATCTGATCCAGAGCACCCGGTTTCTGCCTTGATCTGGCTGAAGTGGCTCCGAAGCTTTGGAGCCACCTTGGAGATCCGGCCGTAGGTTATAATAGGGAATCAATGAAATATCTATAATTTTGTTGTTTTTTGTCTGATTTGGATAAAACCTGCAGGGATTTTAGCCTCTGCTAAGAGCATGAAATCTGCCAAGTTTCAAGTATATTGGTGCAGGCGTTTGAAGGTAACTGTACCCCAAATTTTTGAAAGGCAAACTCATGTCACAGCTGTGTGTTACAACACAGGGGGTGAAAACTGCAGGGGTGGTAGCTCTTACTGAGGCCACACAGCTTGGCAAGTTTCAAGGAGATCGGTAAAAGAGTTTGGGGGGAATTGTACCCCAAGCTGTGGACAAGCAAAACTCATGCCATGGGTGACACTGCGTGTGTTAAGACGCAGCAGGGTGACAGCTGCAGGGATGGTGGCCCCTGCTGCGACGCCTTCCAGCTGTGGAGGAGATCGGTGCAGGGGGGGTCTGGAGCTCTGCACCCCTACCTGCCGACAGACAAAACTCCTGCCAACACTGTGTCTGTCTTGGGGCAGTTGATTGTCTGTATTGAGTCTTTCCTCTCCTTAGCTTGGTTTTGCAGGTGCTAATTGATGCTCGTTAAGTCATTATGTAGTAGCTAGGTCCTCTGTATTGAGCTGGACCCTGAGTCCCAGCTCCCTGAGTGAATCTTGATTGATTGATTAGTAACTGGTAACACAGCAGCTTAGCAGCCAGGCCTGCAGCAGCGTTTCCCCTCCTCGCCCCAAGACAGACCGTCCCACAACATCCATGGCACGAGTTTTGCTTGTCCGCAGCTTGAGGGGCAGTTCCCCCCTGCACCCATCTTCTTGAAACTTGGCAGGCTTTGTGGTCTCAGCAAGAGCTACCAACCCTGCAGTTTTCACTCTGCTATGTTGTAACACCTAGATGTGACATGAGTTTTGCTTTCAAGAATTTGGGGTGATGTTCCCCCCAAACCTCTGCATCGAGCTTCTTGAAACTTGGCATGCTTTATCCTCTCTGCAGAGTATACCACTCCTCAAACTGTCATCCAAATCGGACAAAAAACAACAAAGTTATAGATATTTTATTGTTTCCCTATTATACTCTATGGCTGGATCTCCGAGTGGCTCTGAAGCTCTTTGGAAGCTCAGAACCGCTTCGGGAAGCCGAACGAGGCCAGCGCTTCGACCCAGATGTACTGCTTTGGACCCTGAAGCCTCCAAAGCTTCTCCGGATCTGAAGCTTTGTCCAAAGTCTCACACAGCCCTATTAGACATCCTCCTTTCCATTCAAATTGTTCATCTAAGGTGTGGCGGGAGAGTAAGAAGGGGAGAGCACCTGGTGCAACGGGCTTCAGAACCCCCAAGGGGTACTGTAGCCACCCCTGGAGCACAAGACTAATCACACTAAGTGCCAAAAATTGCATTTACAAGGCCATGTAAGTGGCGGTCCAAGTGAGTAAGAGTGAACTAGGATTTGTCCCTGAGTCCCCCAAGAGACTTCTGCAGTATCTTACAGATTCTTTTGCAAAGCTGCTACCTAGGCAATTTGATGACGTAATCCATTTGGTTTCAGGTGCTCCCAGATACCTTGTGGCACCAAGCAGGGTTCTTGCCTCAGAGCACAATGGCGACTTAGGATTGTTTTCAGAACAGCAGAAATTTTCCTGTTTCTAATTACCAGATCCAGGCTGCCAGATCTATGTGTCACAGCATGTCCCTTCCTCTCCACTGTCATTATCCATTTAGTTATTTGCTTTCTTCAAAAGCAGCTAAGACAAGAAATGTTCTTATTAGCTTCTCACTCGGCATGTCTACATGTGCACTTTAATGTGCAGTAACCTATTTTACTGCACATTAAAGTGTCACATAAAAAAGTGCAATTATGCTAAGTAAAATAAGCTAATGTGCATTAAGCATCACTTAAAAATCATACGAAAAACTAGAACTCTTGGTTCCAAAATGATACCTTTTATTAGACCAACTGGAAAATGGCAAGAAAATTGTCCTTTTCTTCAAGCTTTTGGGATCGAGGTCCCTTTGTCAGGCTCTGGGAAAAGTGTAGATGATACAAGATGGGAAAAAGTCTCCATAGGTATGAAATAAACTTCATTTTTGCACAGAGAGAGCTGAAGATGGAAGGTTGTCCCTATGGGCCCATGACACTTTCACAGTGAAAGTACTAAATGTAATGGTCATTAGGACAAGCATAATAATGCACATATAGATGCACCCACTCATAATTATCCCCTTGCCCAGGGGATTCATTAATGTACTGGTAGGAGGAGAGGCATGCTTAGGAAAAGGAAGCATGCTTAGAAAGCTGGCATCATTCTTCTGCATGAGACAGGAAATACTGTGCATATCCTGAGGTTGATGAAGTACAAAGTCAGCCTCTGCCATAGATCCTGGGCAGGGCAGGACTACCGCTTTCTGTGCAGAGTCCATCATGTATCTCACCATAAGAAACTTTGCTAGAGTCTTGCAAACAGTGGTGAGAAAGAGATCTATATGGCCTGCCTGAAGGGCCATTCAGCCTCAGCAACATGGCCCAAAATTCTCCCTGTCAAACTGGCAGATATCTTGAGCAACACTTACCACTTCAATTGAGCTATTTTGCATTTACATCAATGAAACAAAAACCATAAGTTTCACAAAATATTGAATATATGAACTCATTCATACAGCAAAAGCCTTTTCCCCAGCATTCTAGCTCTTTAAGGCCTTCAAGGGCTGTAATTACATGAGATGCTGACTGTGCAGTAATTCATTACTACTGTGCAGTAGCATCACGTGGCACTGTCCCAGGGGGGCAAAATCAAGGGAATGAGAGACCCCTCCCATGGCAGGACCCAAGGCAGAGACAGCCCATCCCCACAAGAAAAGGGAAAGCTCTAAAGACAGGGTGAACTTACCTTTTTCAGGAGAAGAAGAGATGGACACTGGGATGGAGTGCCTGCGCAGTTCATCAGCTGCTTCTATTTGCAGCTAAAAGTGGTGCAGGCAGATGATGTCATAGAATAACACCATCTGGCAGAAATAAAAGCCAGTAGCAGGGAACCAGCTGGGGAGACAGTGCAGGGAGCAAGCTGCAGGCATGCTCTCTGAGCTGGGCAATGGCTGCATCAGCTGCCACCGGAGGACTCCAGGGCAGACCCATTGGAGAGGCTTGTGAGCAATTAGGGAGATGAGGATGGCGTCGAGGGACTGTGGAGCTGCAGACACTGGAATCATGAGTGGGGACAGGATAAGAAACCATTTCCCTTTTCTTTCTTTATTAATTTGTTCCTTTTATGAATTACCCCAAGGGGCCCTAAGGCAAGGATCAGGGCCAAGGGTGATGCTTACAGAATAGGAAGGGCAGAGGCAGTACTGTGAGCAGCAGTGCAGCAAGGAAAATGTGGCATAGCAGCAGGGAAGGTCTAATGTCCTGAAGGCACCTCAGGCAGGGCAAGATCACCAGAAGCCCAGCAGATAAGGAGGGTCCAGGGGTTGATACTGAAGGATGAGTCAACTGACCACCAACTGGTCGTCTTAAAGGCTGGAGCATGACTGGGGTGTAGGGGTGGCGGAGCCCCAAGAATACCTGCTAAGACATGTGACTGACTCACGAGGGGCTACGGGAGGGAGCCCCACCACTGAAAGGAAGACCCAAGTTGTGGCAGGAGAATTTTGGGATTTCTTTTAGGGAGAATGCGAGCCCTCACCAAGACTGCAGGAACAAACACTGCGGCCAACCCTGGGCTCACATTCTAAGGTGGCAAGAGAACACTATGCAAGACCAAGCAGGTACAGGTATAAAGCTTGATGTGATGCTACTGAACAGTAGTAATGAACTACTGCACAGTCAGTGTCATCTGAAAGCTGTTGGGCAATGCTACTGTGCAGTAACTCCAGTTACTGCTCAGTCATTTAGTACTTGCTTATAGGAGTACCAAATGACTGCACAGTAACAACTGTGTAGTTAGCATCTCATATAGACATGGCCAGGAGGAAAGATATGTATTACCGATGATTTTAAAAAAATACTTACTTTTATTTGATGGTGTTTAACACGTTCTTGCTTAACAGTGAACTGGAAATTACATCATTTTCACATGATATCTGATGATTTTCTGAGGTTCCTTTCAGACCTACTTTTCTATTATTCTATGATAAAACTTCCTAAGTTTTTCTGAGAGGAAAGTATATTTTATTAGACTAACTTCACAGTTGGAATAAAGTTAGTAATGCTTTCAAATGCAAGACATTCTTCATTAGGACCTGATGAAAATATCACCCCCCACCAAATACATACTTCTCACATAATTCCTGGACCATCACAGCTACAGGATCAACTTGTGTGATAATTATTTGGCAGAAATTTGACATTTGGTCAACAAAACAGTAAGCTGAAAACTCTTCATCCAAAATATTGCAAAATCTCAAATATTTTATGTCCCAGTAAAATGTTTTGAGTTGAAAATTTTTAGTTTTTAGTTTTTAAATTAAAAACAGAAAAGTCAACCCTTTCCCCAAACTTTTTTTTTTTTATCAAGAACCCCATTTTTTTCTTGAAAGATAAAAAATATTTGACAGAAAACTTTTCCTGCCCAGGGTCTTCTTTCCCCTCTTCAAAGGGTGGGGTGGTTCTGGATTATGATCCCTTCTCCAGTATGCTTCATACCTTTTATGCAATAATTCTGTGATGCAAAAATTACAAATAATCATTGCAGCAGGACTGGTACCCATGAGAAAGCCTTCATTCCTTGGATGCAGAATCTTTCTTCATTCTCTCTTACTGTGGGTGCTTGTACACATGATGAAATTTGCCCTGTCTTGCATTTCAACAGCATTATAGTTTGCACATGTGGGTTTTTCTGGAGTTTTAAAAGTTTTATTGGTGTTTTAAAGTAAAACATCCCAATGTATTTTAATTTGGGTCTTGTGAATTAAAACATTGTGTCCATGGATTCAGCATATGCAAACAGAAATGTACTCAAAGACATGTAATGAGCCCCTTTGACCACAGGTTACAGGGGTGGGCTAATGAAAATAGGATGGGTTTCAATAGTGACAAGTGTAGGGTGCTGCACTTGGGCAGTGGGAACCAGCAGCACACTTATAAGCTGGGAAACTCCCTTCTTGAGAGCACGGCAGCAGAAAGAGATCTTGGAGTCATTATTGATTCCAAGATGCACATGGGCTGACAATGCAAGGTCACGGTCAGTAGGGCTAACTGTACCTTCTTGTGCATCCACAGATGCATCTCAAGCAGGGCCAAGGAGGTGATCCTCCCCCTCTCTGCAACACTGGCCAGGCTGCAGCTGGAGTACTGTGTTCAGTTCTGGGTGCCGCACTTCAGGAGGGATGAGGGTCAGCATTGAGAGGGTACAGAGAAGGGTCACCCGCATGATCTGGGGACAGCAGGGCAGACCCTATGAAGAGAGGCTATGGGACCTTAACCTGTTCAACCTTCACAAGAGAAGGCTGAGGGGGCACCTGGTGGCTGTCTATAAACTCACCAGCAGAGTTTGGAAGAGACCCTGTTCTTCCTAGCACCCTCTGGGGTAAGAAGGAATAATGGCCACAAATTGTTAGAGAGTAGGTTTAGTCTAGACATCTGAAGGCACTACTTCACAGTCAGGGCAGCTGGGATCTGGAACCAACTTCCAAGGGAAGTGGTGATGGCTCCTACCCTGGGGGTTTTTAAGAGAAGGCTTGATGTCTACCTGGCTGGGGTCATTTGAGCCCAGTTTTCTCTCCTGCCCAGGGCAGGAGGTCAGACTTGATGATCTACAAGGTCCCTTCCTACCCTACTATGAATCTGTGAAAACTCCTTCCCTGGTCCAGGCTTTGTATGCCCTCCAAAATAACAAATTTAAAAAAAAGAGAAGAAAGGAATAGTCGGGGTACAGAGTCTGAGCCCACCCCACTCACAGATCTGGCGTCTGTGGTCCTTGTGATCCCTCAACGCCACCCTCCTCAGCCCAGCTAATCCAGATAATGGCATAAGAATCCATAGTCTCTATTTAGACCATAGTTAACACAGTCCAATCAGTCGATGATTGCTTGATGATGGTGTATATATGAGGCTGGCAGAGGTCTAGGTGAATGAACTTCAGATGTTATAGTCTGTGTTATTTGACCCAGTCTGTATTGACAGGGGGGAACAACTTGCATCTGCATCTGTTGCAAGGCCTGATGCCTCAGTGAGAACAACAAGAGACACTCTTTGAGGTTGCAGAGCTGTTTATAAATCAGAAACTTAGACAAGGGAGAGGAGGCAGGCGGGGGGGAGGGGAGAGGCAGGGAAGGACTGAGATCTCTAGCTGGCCAGTGAGTGTGTTTTCATCTTCCAATCATGGTGTTTGGTGGAGGGACATAGATGCAGCATAAAAGCCTCTGTCTGCAGGTTTTCTGTGCCTTTTGTGAGCTGGTTCTGAGTGAGCAACAGTGTCAGAAAGGTCCTGGACTGCCTGGCTTGCTTCCTAGTCAGTCACCTGTTCCTTTTTGTTCTTAATAAGGATTGGATAGGATCTAGCTTAGCTTAGTTTAGTTTAGAATCTCTCTACTTAATACTTATCCAATTCATTTTTTTTCAATTTATAATTGTTCTCCTTTTTTGCAAACTTCTAAAAAAGAAAGCTCAGTGTTTTCCCTGGCAGCGTGATACGTCACTGTGCAGGGAAGCACACATTACACACAGTGACACAGATTACAGAAGAAGTCAGATATTCATAGAAGAAGATATTGTATATAGTTATTACATTAGTCATTAATGTGATTAGTTATAGTTAGTTTTAATAGTTTACATACTGATTAGAGAGATCACAGAAGAAGTCAGATAGAGATTCAAATTGAGATTAATGCACATAACACAGAACTCAAAGAAGAAGGAGAAGGAGAAGAAGAAGAAAGAGAAGAAAAAGGAGAAGCAGTAGAAATTTTAGGTACATTACACAACACAGAACAGTACAGAAAAGAAACACAGCCCAGAAGAAGAGGGAGAAGTCAGACAGTCACCCATTCAGACTCAGGGCAGAGAGCACATCACTGAACAACAACAACAACAACACACACACTTTATTAATAATAAATCAATAATCAAGTTGCAGGCTACTACACAAAGCAAAGCAAACAAATCAGACAATCTAGAAGAAGTCAGACACACACACACCCTTTTGCAGCACAGGAAAGATTAATATGAATTGTACTGGAAAGGCAGGTGCCAGCTCTTCTGGGAGGGGCAGGAGAGGGGCTAGAGGAGACAGTGGGAGAGCTAGAGCTGCAAGATCCCCTCCCCCCTGCAAAAAACATAGACGCATCCTCTTCCTGAGCAGCCATGAGGCTTCTGCTGCCAGTGGAAGCAAGGAGGTGGGAGCAATACCTGACGTCCCTGTACTTGTACCACCTTCCCTAACTCCAGAAATAGGCACCAGCAGCAGAATGACTGTCTCCTCCACCTCAATGTCATCTCCCAGCATAAGCCTCCCACTGCCAGAGGAGGAGCTGGAGCTGGAACCAGGGAACACGAGCACCCTAGCTCAGGCAATTCTGGGGACTGAGGAGGAATCAGAGTTTGTGCTCCACACCTCTCCAAGTTCCCCTAGACTCAGGTCTCCTCTGGAAAGCAGTCCCTTGGAGGAGTTTGAAGAGGTTGTGGAGATAATGGTGGCCATGAACCGCATGGTACAGGGGTGGCTTGTTGTAGGGGCAGGCCAAGCTTACCCACAGGTTCATGGTCACCAACAATGCGGCCAATATGGTCAAGGCTGTCCGTGGTGCCAACTTTGTTGGCATCTGCTGTGTGGTACACAAGTTCCACCTCATAGTCAGAGATGCCTTGGAGGGGGACAGGGCTGCTGGTGATGGCACTGCCACTCACTATCATTATGAGCCAGCTGATTTAAAAATACAGGAAGGTGGTGAGCTACTTCCAGCACAGCATTGGGGGGGGGCAAGATGCTGCTAGAGAAACAGGCAGAGCTGAGCATCCCACAGCACAAATTCATGCAGGATGTGGAGACTTGGTGGAATGCCACATACTTGATGCTTGAAAGGCTGGTGGAGCAACAGAAGACCATGAGATGGCCTTGTTTGGGGAGGTCGGAACCAGCAGCCTCCTGAACAGAGCTGAGTGGAGTACCATATCCCAGAGCTTGGGGGTCCTCAAGCCCTTCCTCAAAGCCACTGAAAACCTCAGCACTGGCATTGCCCTCATTAGCCAGGTGATCCACATAGTGAGGGAACTTGAGAACCAAATGGAGAAGTTTCAGGGGATCGATGTTCCTGGCTGGGGCAGGCCGCTGCCTCCAGACGTGCAGGCACTGGTGAGGCAGCTAAAGGAGGGCATCAGGAGATGGCTAGATCCCTTGCAGTCTAGTATGGTCCACATGCTGGCAGGCATGTGTTACCTGAGGGTGAAAGGGAACATGTGCGCTGGCAGCACCAAAACCCTCAATCACTGGATACGGGTGCTGGTCAACAGAGTCAGGGAGGCACAAGGGCAAAGGTGACAGCATGTGGAAGAGGGGGATCCACTTTTCCCTGCCAACGCTCCCAGCACCAGCACCACCACCACTGGCACCAGCACCACCACCAGTCAGTTTCCTCTACCCCAGCCACTGCCAATGTGGGCCAAGGGTATGGCTTCAATGCTGGGGTTCAAACGCACCATACCCCAGCCTTGGGCAGCTAGCACCGAGGCTTCAACAGATACCTATCTCACTGAGGATGTGGAACCACTGGACTGTGACCCCCTTGGCCTACTGGGCAAGCCACAGCCAGATGTGGCCAGATCTGGCCATGGTTGCCCAGCAAGACTGTCCTGTCCACCAACCAGTGTTCTGAGAGCGTATTCAGCATTGCTGGGAATGTTGTGACACCCCACTGCACCTGCTTGGATCCTGGTTTGGTGGTGCAACTGGTGTTCTTGAAAGTGAGCCTCCCGCTGTTGGGGTTCCACAAGCTTCACCTGCAGGTGGACTGAGTGCCACTCTCCTTACTCCATCTCCATCTATTTCCTTTTTTCATTTAAAAAACCCCCAAACAGTTAATGCCCCACTCTCAGCTGGAGGGGGCACTCACTGCATCACCAGCCAGCAGGGGAAGAACATGTTCATGCTGAGCTTCCTCCCCTGCCAGGGTGAACTTGGAGGTATTAGCTGGGGCTATGAGGAAGGAGGAGGCCCCAGGTCCTGCCTATGACCAGTAAAACTGCACCCTGTCAGGGTAGGGAGGCCTGGTGAGACTGCTGGCAGTGCAGCAGCCCCATAAATGCCAGGACCAATGATTCCCCGGTGAAAGGCAGGTTGGAGGTGCCATAACTTTCAGCAAACACATGCACACATACAGTCCTGACTGGGGAAAGCCCAGACTTGTCACATCTTTGACAGGCCTGAGGCTTGCTGGTTGTAGTGGAGTTGTGAGGCTCCATGTGAACTCAGCTTAGCTGCCTGGGATGCCAGAGTTTGCACTGAAAAACCATTTGTCAGGCTGAGGAAACACCTGCAGTTGGTGTGTCTCCTGATCTTGGATGGAAGGAATAGTAAGGAAGCCAGAGGCTGGCCTGGCACACAATGCAGGCAAGAAAGCCAGTAAATGAAAATGGAAATGGAGGCATCAGGGGGTGACACACATTGTCACTTATGTCATGAGTTTTGCTTGTCAGCAGTTTGAGGTGCAGTTTTCTAGAAACCCCTGCGCCTATCTCCTTGAATCTTGGTAGGCTTTGTGGCTTGAGCAGGTGCTACCATCCTTGCAGTTTTCACCCTACTGTGGCTTAACACATGAGTTTTGCTTTCAGGAATTTGAGGTGCAGTTTCCCAGAAACCCCTACATCTGTCACCTTCAAACCAGGTGGGCTTCATGTCCTTATCAGAGGCTACTGCTCCTGCAAGTTTCATCCAAAGTATCCAAAAAAAGTACAAAGCTATTTAATTGATTCCCCATTATGACCGAATCTCTGAATCACTCTGAATTGACACCAAATTTTACAAAGCTGATTTGACCGAATTGAATCAGAAAAGTGAATCAAATCTCTGGCATCTAAATCAGCTGAATCTGAATCCAAATTGAATAGTTCCCTATTCTCACAGGCCTAGTAGCAATTCAACAAATAAAAAACAGACGGCCCATGCAGTGGCCCTGATACAACAGAGAGAGCTTGGTACTTTGGCCTGCAAGGCCTGCCCTCACAGTCTAAAAACAAAAACATCCAGTACAACATTAGCCTGCTCAGACCCCTGTCAGTGCCCCAGGAAGGGGCTCTCAGTATCACAGTGTGAGGCCTAAATGGCCACCCTTGACACTACAGAGCACCCCCTGAATGGCCCAACAAGCCTGTAAGGTGGGCACTGTCTGCTGGAGGACCACATGCTCAAAATCAAGTGACAGGTACACCCAGACCAATAAAAGGAAGAGCCACAGTGTGTCATTTAAGCCGGCCCTGGTAAGCCGGTTCATACATCTCTTCAGGGTGGCCATCTTAGCCTGGCTGAGTAAGCAGTTGGCCAGGCAGATGACATGCCAATTGACTGCCCAATATGGGAAGGAAAACAAGTAGGTGACCTCTGAAAGGTCCATGCCTAGTGCCTCAAGCAAAGTGCTGAGGGCAGCAAACAGTAGTGATAGCCAGGCGCATCCAAGGAAGGCATGGTTAAGATCCTCCTCCATTTCACCCAGAAAAAATGGGTAGGCCACTGACACATCCAGGTCCATGTGGCAGATGAGAGTGCTGGTATCCATTATCCCATGTTGTACCCACCACTGGAGATCACCAGTATTTTTGGAGATGGGCACGTTCTAAAGTATGCACCGGCAGGGTGGACTGGTATGAGTGCCAGTGCCACCATGTGCCTCCGTCACATCATTTTGAGACAAGTGGCAAGGACGCAGGTGTGGCAGCCCCGAATCACCCACAGATACAGAACTTTCTGGGGGAATGCATCGAAGATGATCCCAGTACCACTGTCAGGAGGTATGGGGAGAGCCAGTAATGTGCCTGCAGGCAGAAGGCAGCCACCCTGCCCACTAGGTCAACAAAGCCCTGGCCCCTCTCAGTAACTGGCAAATAAAGAATGGCTCAGGGGAACCAGCGATGCCCATCCCAGAAGAAGTCCATGAGCAATTTCTGAAGATTTTCAAGCAAATATGGTGGTGGGGGGATAGGTCCAACATAGCGCACCAATGCCACAAGGTGGTGACTGCCAGGTTGTTGACAATGAGGACTCACTCATGGTAAGAGAGGCTGGGCAGACACCAGCACCGTTGCTGCAGGTATGCCTCTACCTCAGCATCAAGTTCCTTCCAGTTCCATGCTGAGAAGATGAATGGCCTGAAGAACACCTTTAGGGCCTTGAGGCCGTCCCGGTGCCAGGTAAGATCCTTGGGCAAGTCCAGGGGGAGGGGGATGACCCAAGGACTGAGAAGGAAGGTGTCATTGTTGGTCCAGTTCAAGCGTGCTGAAGAGGTGTGCTCATAGGCCTTTTGGCAGTCAACCAAGGACTGGACATCACCCTGGGAGCTAATGAAACCAGGCAGACCACCAAGTTGGAGGTGGATGGAAGGGCCAGGTAGGTCAGGTACCACTGTAGCATGTGGACTAAGGGCTTAATGATGAAAGATTACAACATTGCCAAAGAGGGCAGCCCTGGTGGATGCCCCTGCAGGCTGGGAATGGGGTATAGAGTGTGCTTTTCACCTTCAGGAGTTTAGAAATGACTTGGTACAAGACCCAGAGGGCTGAAATGAAGATGGGCCCAAAGCCAAAAGCCTTAAGGGTCCAAAACAGGTGTTCACGGCCCCCCTGGTTGAAGGTCTTCTCCTGGTCCAAGGAGACAAGCCCCATATTGACACTGAAGAGGCCTGCAGCCATCAGTAAGTCTCGAACAGATTATCCTGGATGGTCCTTCTTGGTACACAGCATCTCCATTCAGGGCTGATGATCAAAGTCATAACAGTGTGCAGCTGGTTGGCTAAAGCCTAGGCCAGGATCTTGTCAATGGTGCACAGGAGGGACACTGGCCACCAATTCTTGATGCAGCCAAGGCATCAGGGTGAGAACTGCTCAGCAACAGTTGGCTTCCATGATCTGGTCCACGAGACCCTCCAGAAATTCACGCAGGAGACAGGGGCTGAGGAGAAGCCAGAAGGCCTTAAAAAACTCAGAAGGCAACCCATCGATACCTGGGGCTTTGTCTGAGGTGTGGCCCCCCACAGCAGTGATGAGTGCTTCCAAAGACAGTTCTTGTTCAAGATGATCAGCCTCCAATGAGCAAAGCCTAGGGATACCATCATGTAAGTGCCTAGTGGAATCTAGGCAAATTGGTTCAGCTGCGAACAGTTCCTGGCACAGGGTTAGAGGTTAGAGGGCAATGGCATTGCATCAGACCTCAATGGGATCTGTGAGTGATTGACCATTTGGTGTCTTAAGGTAGTTAACGACCTTCCACACAGCCCATCATTTCTCAAGGCTGAAGGAGTGAGTCGGGGCATTGGACTCTGCCAGTTCTTGGCAATGGGCACAGATCCTTGCGCCATAGGACACACTTTATGCCACCCCCCACAGATGTTGCTTGCAGAGTTTGAGACTTTCAAGCAGCTTTGCATCACTACCAGCATTGTGCAGGGCAACCTCAAGCTGTGCCACCACATCGTCCTCCAGATCCCAGATACAACAACAGAGCTCACTTTTTGCCAACTGCATGTATTGTTGACAGAAAACTCTGATCTTCACATTTTCCATATTTCCACATTTTTCCACCATTGCTTCTAGGAGGGGAAGGTGACTCTTGCAGGCTCCCAGGTCTGCCAGAAGTGAACAAAACAGTCATGGAAGTGAGCATCCTGCAACAGACTAGTGGCACCAATAGGGTGCCTGGGAATGCATTCTGCCAGGAAGGCGCAGTGCACAAGAAACCAGGCTGTGATCTGATAGTCCTTCTGGGGTAATACAACTGTTGTGTAGGAGTGGTAGGTGGTGTCTGATGATGCACACGCAGTCAAGGCATGCCATAGAGAGCCCATTGGTGATCACTTTTAGCCAGGTATACTGCCTTGCTTCAGCATGGAGATAGCGCCAGACATCAACAAGGTCTGCTGCCTCCAAAGTGTTCCACAGCTTCTGGGCTGAGGATGGATGGGGCTCCAGCCTGTTCCAGTGAAGACACACATTGACTGTGCAATTAAAGTCCCCGCCCATGAGGAAAAGGTCATCACCATCAACAGCACTCTGTAAAAAGTCAGCCAGGGTCTCAAAGAAGGCAGCCCATTCTCATCTAGCTGTGGTGCATAGATGTTAATAAGGAGGAGGCAATGTTGTTTGAACTGGATGTGAATTGCAAGCAGGTGGCTAGGGATGACCTCTGACCTCTTGCGCTACCTCTGAGTCAGGTGTCAGTTGTGGTGTCATGTGTTTTTCCTGCAGAAAGGTGATGACCAGCCTTTTCTGGCACAGGAAATCAAAGAGTACCGTCCACTTCATAGGGTCTCTGCAGCCATTGGTATTAAGAGAATCAAAGGTTGTGGGAGCTATGTGTGAAGGGCATAGAAGGAGGGACAGACAAGGCCACAAAAAACCACAGAGAAGTGTCGCGGCTGGGTCCCCAGGTGGCAATTGGGGGCAACCGCAGATTGCGTTTTGAGCAAGGGCACCAGCGAGTCAGCTAGTGGCTGACCCTCTATAGCTGCCATGTTAAGACTCACATTACGGGGGTTATCATGATTCCTAGCCCCAAACCATGCCTCGAGGTCGAGACCATGCACATACGGGATGACTATGGAATCATCTACTGACACAGGTACCCGCAAACATGCAGTAAGTCCACTTCCATCCGGATCTCCGATGACGTTGGCCCAGAGCGTAAGCAGATCAAGTATAGAGTTCTCTCGATAGTTCGCTGTAGCATTGTTGAAATTCTTCTCTGCAAAAGCTGTTGTCAGGAAAGTAGCTGTATGCACTAGGATAAGAGCACTTAGGGTCCTCATCTTTGTCATCTTCCTTCAATGCTGTTGAGATTAGTCCAACCCTAAAATAAACAAGCAAACTGCTATTTACAGATGGGTTTCAAGGTAGACCATGTTGCTTCTGCGGGCTTCAGGTGCAGGTATCAGAAAGTCTGCGGATCCCCGCTGTTCATGCAACTGCATATAAATGTAAACGGTGAAAAGAACCAATAGAAAAAACATAACAAAGAGAAACCAGATGGCGAAAGCCTCGAGGGACATCCACATGCTATCGGGTGGAACTGGTTTTGATGTCCTGGTCAGGTCTCGGTCAACATCGGTGCGATTTATCAGGTGCCACGGATACCACAGGCTCCCAAGTTGCATCTCGCACATCTGGACTGTTGCCAGGACAGGCACCAGCACAGCAACTGGAATCTTCATTTCTGCAGAGGATGGTGTTAGCGCCAAAAATAGCTAGAAGAAAACTTAAACTTAATTAATACAACGTATTTACATCCCTATGGGGAACCTTCTCTAACTCCTTCTGCTCACCCAATTGTGATGGGCAAGAACAGTGTGTGGGGGTGTGGCTGCTTGCAGGGAAACAAGATAAGTATTCGGGTAATCTCCGATTTCTATTACAGTCCCTGCTATTGGAACAGGTCGCATTGTCGTGGCCATGGGCACAGTTAACCACACCTTTTCTTGTATTCTATAACATGGTTCCCACGGTGGTGGTGTTATCGCCAGCCTCTTTTCCCACAAATCTTTTGTGTTGTTGAGCGTAATTAAGACCTCATCGTTGACTCGTGTCCAATTCTTATATGAACCATTACCTTGAAGTCGTAGATGCTCTTTATATAAACCTATGTGTCGTTCTATTACCCCGTTTGATTGAGGGTGATATTGTAAATGGTGGTGCCACTTGATATTGTGCTTTGTTGCAAGATGTTCAATGACCTTTGATGTGAATGGTGGTCCCGTCAGAATGGATCTCTTTAGGAACTTACCAGTGACTAAACGCGTGGAGCAGGCTCTCCTGGATCTTAATGGCCCTTTGTTTTTCATACCGGTATTACCAGGAACTGCCTAGTCCCTAGATCTACGATAGCTAGTCCCTTATTAGGTACTTTGGCCTCAGGGAGTGGGCCTAGTAAGTCCACCTGCCATGTTTTTCCCGGTTGGAAATATTCAGCATTAAATGCCCCGTATTTATATCAGTGGTGCTTGGGTTTTTCACGAGCACAGGCGGAACATGCTTGCATTATCTCCTTTCATTGTTTTAGGCTCAGGCCTCCTTGGGCACTTAGACACCACTGAGTTTGAGCTCCTTTTGCTCCAGGGTGTCCCCAAAATTCGTGGAGCCATTTTAGGAACACTCAGTCATTTACTACATCTGTGCTTTCTGTAGTGCTTTCTTGATTTATATGTACTGTTTCAACCTCACTAGATGATGTCCTTTGTGCTAGCAGTTGGTCTACGTGTTGGTGAACTGGGTCGGTGTCTGCTTGATGTGATCATGTATACCGATGTCCTCCCAAATTGCTTGATGTTCATCTGCTTTAGCATTCCCGGTTATGACTCAATATATATACTCTGAGTCGATAGCTATTATCAGGACTGGCAGAGCACTGTCATGATGGATTTTAACATGTGATAGAGCCAAATGAAATCCTCTCAGCTCTGATACTTGTACTGATTCATCACTGCAGGCGTCCCGGATATCGGTGTATCTACATGGTTCACAATAGAGTCCATAGGCTCCATTATCTCTGGAGGTAGCATCAGATGCCAGCCAACTGGGTTGTATTGTCCCATATAGCTTCGGCATGTAAGGCTCTTCCTCCTCCTCTAATGGCATTTCTCCCTCCAATGCTTTCCACCCGGACCAATAATATAGATGCCGTAGCACCATTGTGCACCATGTTTTTTCTGTTCCCTGGTATTCGGGATGGCATCTGGTATCATAGTATCATAGTATCATAGTACCTAGGCTCAGAAGGGGCCTAGAGCAGGCCATCTAGTCTGACCCCCCGCCAATGGCAGGAAATGAGTGCCAGGGTCACAGGACCCCAGCCAAGACCCTATCTAATCTACTCTTAAAGACGCCCAAGGAAGAAGCAAGAACAACTTCCCTGGGAAGCCGGTTCCA
>JAGPOW010002739.1:12096-28169 GCA_030014935.1 Caiman crocodilus | reverse complement strand
AGCTGGCTGCAGCTGCACTGGCACCAGCCCTGCTGGAAGCTGCATGCAGTCTGGGGCTGTTCTCTCCCCTCAGCTCCAGCTGCTGCCCTTGCCCCTGCCCTTGCCCCTGCCATGCTGCTGGGCGGGCAGGGCACTTCAGCCAGGCAGTTCCTGCCCAGTACCTGGGGATCTGGCTCCTAGCACCTTCCAGCTGCAGGGGCTGCTCATTGCGTTGGGTAGGCAGAGCTGGGGAAAACATTGGGACCTGGAGCCTAAGCTGCATGCACTGGGTAGGAGCTGCATGACTAGAGCATTCAGTTTGCCCAGAACAGTGCTGCAAGGCAGGAGCAGCAGCCACAACTGGAGACAAGGGAAGCAGAAGGCCCCCCACTGCCCCAGCCATAGCCAGTGTGTAGTAGCAGTGCTGGAAACAGCCCCACCAGGTGTGGGTGGGAGCAGGGTACTGGCTCTCCTGGGCAGGGCTTGGCCCCACGTGGAGCACTGCATGAACTCTGCTGCATGCACCCCTTTCTCCCCCTCAATCCCCCTCACCTCTGGCTGGCTTCCAGGCAGTGCCCTGCACAAATGCACATGTCCCCTCCATACACCGCCTTCCCCCCACAACCGAGGCAGGGCATGCAGGGCGGGATCACTCCTGTCTTGCTCCTGAACACCACTTCCCACTCAGCCAAAGTCCCACAGGGAATTTTGGTGAGGTGTTGCGGGCTGAGGAGAGAATACTGACCTGGCCCACGACATCTCATCACAACTCTCTATGTGCACTTATAAATCTCTGGTGCTCAGTGAGTACAATAAGGAGATCTAATTCCATGATTCCTGTTCTCCACACACAGCTCTGGGCAGGACAGGGTGGGTTGGTTCAAGCACCGGGCCAGGAGTCAGGATACCTGGGTTGTGTTCAGATTTCCATGTGGGCTTGTGGGCAGGGTTGTGCAGCTCTGCCCTATAGTAAATACATGTGCTATGATATAATACCACACACATCATCTCTTCATTCTTTAACCAATTTGTAGCCCTGGAAAAGGTTTTTCTGTCCTGTAACTCCCACCTGGGAAGACTCCTTCTCCTGGGATATGGGGGGTAATTATGGACCAGGGAGAGCCCCAGCCAAGGAACATCTTGCCAGGGCCTTAGGACTTAGGGTGGAGCCACACAGAGCAACAGACTTCAGCATGGAGATTTGCAGAGGGTCTGGCTGGGGGTAAGGGTGAGGAAGAGATGGGGGATATTGAGATAGGTCCCTCACCTCCAACCACCAGTGTCACAGGGTCACTGAGAGCTGACCAGCGGTTCTCATGTGTTATGGGGTGATAGCAACAGCTGTAATCCCCTCCATCTTTCCCACTCACATTGGTGATGAGAAACTCAGACACGTTCCGCCCAGGCACCTTCTGCTGCAGCTAGTCTGTGTGTCCAGTTTTGTACAGATAGAACTTCATGCCTGGGTACAAACCCTCACAGTGAATGGTGATATTCCCCCCAAGTGCCACCACACAGCTGGGGATCACAGAGATGAGAGGCTTGGGGTATTCTCCATGAGCTTTGAAAGAGAGACAACAATTACACAGGGCAGACATGAACTCATATCCCCATCTCCAGCCCTCTTTCTATCTCTGCCTCCCTTGGACTCCATCCCATGCCTCCCTGAGCTGTGCCTGACCAGGGGCTGTTTTGGTTCAGCTCAGGTCTTGGCTCCTGCACAGGTTGCCATGTTGCTTGGCTCTGCAGGCACAGCCAAGCCAGCAGAGCTCAACCTGAGATGACCCTATTGCTCTGGGTTTGGGACAAATGGAGTTGATTCCATGGAGGGTGACCTCCAACCACTGCACTGCAGGGTGTTGTTACCTAGGATTTGTAGTGTAAGAGCATCTGTTAGCCCAAGCCCAGCCATGACCATGCCAGTTATAACACAAGACCAGCATAAACCCAGAGCATTCTTGGGCTACATCAGAGGTGCCCAGAGTCTAGGAAAGGGCCCTCTCAGCACTGGCACAGACTGGGATATTCAGGTCCCGACTCTCATGCTTGCTTGGCAAAAGACAGATAAGTGAAAGCAGGAATCTCTGCTGCTTTTCATGCTGTGGACCAGGCCCTGCTCTAATTACTCCATTCCTTCAGGGAGTACAGGGGGCAGGCAGGAAACATGATCTGAGCTCTGGGGAGAAATTCTTGTGTGATGCCGGATGAGGAATGTGTGTTACTCACCTCCCCACACCCTACTCTGAGGAGCCAGCCAGCAACCTGGGAAGCAAACCACTCATCAGTGACTAGATCCCAGCAAATGAAGCATTTGTCCCCTGTATGTTTTTTTCCCTTTGGGATCCCTAAACTGGCTTAACTGAGAGGGAAGGGGCTCCAGGACTCACACCCACAGGAACTGCTGGCTTCCAATTCCCATCTTCCCTCTAATCCTGGTCTCAGGGATTCACACCCTGCTTGGCACATGAAAATGGTCTCAGATACTCAGACCCTTCCTTCCTGCCCCACCCTTAGGCACATGCCCTGGTCCCTGCCCCCAACCCATAAACACAGATCCTGATCTCAGACCATAGATACATGCCCTCGTCTCAAATTCCTACACTGGCACAGGCCCTGTTTTCAGATCACCATCCGCCCCACAGGCACATAAACTCACCCAGGAAGAGGACTGTGAGAGCAGGTGCCATGATGGATGCACTGAGCAGTCCCTCCGTGCTACTAACAATGCCCCAATCCCCAGTTTCACTGTGGGTGACGCCCCAGAGAAGGAAGTGAGCTGGGGCAGTGACCAGAGGAAGCCACAGTGCTCTTAGCCCATTTCTCCCACATCACATGTTATTCTCTAAACTCTGCTGTGGTCAGAGCAGATCCAGAGCTCTGCAAACTCCAGCCAAACACATCCACTTATACAGCTAGGCATGGCCTCTCCTTTTCATCAATATGGACAGCAGTGATGAGTTGCCACCAGCCACACACTTAGGCTGCCAGTACAGAGACCACCTGTCCTGGGCAAATTTCAGCACTTCCTACAAGGAGCCATAGGTGCTGCAACCTTGCCCCAAGGGCCCCACTTTGCTTAGAATAACTGCCTGTCAGGTGCACCAGATACTTAGAGGAGGCCTCAGTCTCCAATAATACACCACAATGAGCAATGCTGTCTCTAGCCATGAAGGTAGGTTCTTTTCTGATCCCAGCTGGGCTCAGCTCCTGCTTGGAATGTAATGGCTAAAGGGCCTGGGACAGATCATTTTCACATAGTGACACTAGTTGGGGACGTGTGAGAGACACCCAACTGGGGGCATTGTGGATTCCAGTCTGGGTGACAAGATAAGTTTAAAAGTTGGCAATTTCCGTCAGGGAAGTCAGTGATTCAGGGAAAGAGGAAGTCTCCCTTGATCTGACTCATTATCTATGGTTTTGTCTGACTGCAAATTGCATGACTGAGAATGCCATCTCTGTGCTCTTGGAGGGAAGCTGGGTCTTAGGGGGGACTGAGATTTAGAGACTGAGGACTAGGAGTCACAGATTCACAGAGAAGCAGGGCTGGAAGGGACCCCACAGGTCATCTAATCTAAGCCCCTGCCTGAGGCGCAAGATCAGCTCTGTCCAAACCATCCTACACAAATATAGAATCCGAACTCTTCATAAAATTACCCTCAACCCTAACACAACACATAACATTCCATACTCCCACAGGGAAAGCAGGGAAACCATGACAGCCAACATCCTGCTTCTATAAAAGGTTGTTAATATATGCTTAAGAGATCCCAGGTAGAGGCCATGACTCCTGCTACAGAGGAAGTCAACAACCCCCCATATTGCACCAATCTGACTATGGGGAAAATTCCTTCCTGACCCCAAATATAGTGATTGCGCTTATCCTAAGCAGAGGGGAAATACCTGTTGATACTGGATGCATGACTCAGATACCTTGTTCTGGGCAGACCCAAAACCCTCCGACCAGCCACAACCTCTCCATTCTATAATTGGTGAATTTTATTGATACACGGTGATAGCAGATAAGAATAATACAAACAAGTCTATAACTACCAGTCCTAGATCTGTCATCAGAGTCAAGGTATGTCTAGGCAGTACACAAACTTCATTCTGAGGTTCTCTTTTGAATGTCAGATGTCAGCAGCCTGGAGGTTGGAGGCCCAGGCTCACCTCCTCCCTTAGTGGGGTGGGTGAGATGGGCTGATGGTGTGCCCTCTTTCCATGGTGGCCTCAGATTCCCCTCCCAGAGACCCTTTGCTACTCTGAAATCCCTCCTTTTGTATTCTTTTCCCCTCCTGATGACTTTTCATTTCTGGTCATTGCTGATTGATCTCTCAGTGGCTATCATATTGTCCATGTTCTGTCCTGTCAGCATATTTCTTTGTTTCACAAACCCATCACATGCACACATCCTAATTTGGGCTTTTTCCAGGCCTCCTAATTTGATTCCTCTACCAAAACTGGAAATGCTAAGGGCTCTGCACTTGGGCATTGTGACCTGGTGCCATCTTATCTCATTTTATGAAACAGTGTGGTACATGCTTTCAATTTCCAGCCTGTGTTTCTGCTATCTTCAGACATAGCAGGACTTGAGGAAACTTTCAGAAACAGACTTTTAGATGTCAATTAACTCTTACTGTTGCTCTTGACCATTATTTTAATACATATCTACTTTACCTATAGGCCACTTCCCAAAAGCAACCCTCTAAATGCCATTTTCTAGCCATCAAGACCCTTTAGCCAGGAACCAGGACCCCCTTGTCACAGCTGGCATTTTGTACCCTGCCTTGTGCCCCATCATTTTCCCTCCCCTCACCAGCCACATCCCATAGTCCCTCATACTGTCTGCCTCTCTCTCACTCTGCCACACCCTGTCCCCTCACAACCACACTCAGTCTTTACCCTGACTCCACCCTGTGTTTTTGCCCCCATCACCTCTGTCTATCCCCCATTCTTCCTCCAGCTGTACACAGCTTCAGCCACAATCAGTGCCAAGAGAAACAGAACCCCGGTGCCCAGGCAGAAGCATATGATATTGTCCAGGGCATAATCTGGGGGTGACAAAAGGGAAAGGAGAGTCAATTAGCAGCTGATCCTAAGGGGCAGGGATGAACAGCTAAGTACAGGCAGACCCACAGGAGTCTCAGCCCCCTCTAACCACAGCAGAATATGAATCCCCTTGCCAAATGCTCTTATAACCGCCCCCTCCATCCCCAACCCAGCCGCCAGTCCAATCCTGCACATACTTGCCAACCCACCCCTCCACATGTTCCCCCACTCCCCATTGATTCCTAGAGGCTGTCAGGGCTTTTGTCTTCTGGGGTTGCAGGAGCAGCCCCTCCATATCCAGGGGGATGTGAGGGAGATCCCTGCCCAGACAGAGGTATGGAACAGAATGGCCTTTCCCAGGTAATATTGCCTGAACTCTCTGAGTCTTGGAGACATGCAGAGGAGTCAGGATGAGGGACTGCTGAGCTAGCACCTGCTTTGTAATAAAGTTACCATTTGTGTCCACAGGACAGGGGCAGTCTGCCAATAAAGTCCTTCCTGTTGTGCTGCTCACCTAGAGGCAGTGGTCTTTCTTCCCTCAGCCTCCAAACTATAGGGGTTCTGCTCCCTGCTAGGTGGAGAAACTCTGCAATGACTCTGTCTTTGCTCCCCAGGGCTCAGGGCAGAGCCTTGCCCTGGGCATCTGGCCCAAGCGTCCATAGACCTCTTGAGTGTGAGCATTGAAGTGGGGACATGGAGTTGGACCCTTCACATTTTTTGCCCAGCTTCAATGAGTTGCTGGGGTGTGAGCAGGAGAGAGAGGTAGTTGTCTGTGGAAGCCTGAAGTCAGCCAGAAGGCAGGTAGATGTCACCTTTATAGACTAACAAAATAAAATATCTATAGCAAGCAGAAACTTCCATGAATCTGAGTTCACTTCATCAGATGCTATGAAAGGGCAGCACAGAGCAGGGCATGGAGTTGTGTGATTAGAATACAATACATGGGAAAGTAGGAGGACAGGATGTGGGAAAGAGGGAGCCCTGTGGGACTCCCACTGTCAGAGCCATTCCTGGGGGTGTGCGGAGACTGGGCCATATAAGCCTGTGTGGGGCCAGGGTCTAGCAAGCAGAGGAAGGGGGGATGCTGGTGAGTGGCCATGATAGCTGAAAATTATGTTTGTGAAATAAAGGTGCTTGCTGAAGGCTCTATGAAGATTAGACAAAGTGTTTTTCTGACGTTTGTTCACATATTAAGCTATATGTTGTTGCTAAGAGCCTAATTAAAGTCTAAGATGTAGCAAGGCCTTGTATGTAGTATAAGGCCTAGTAGATTTAACAAAGTCTTACAGATATAGTAATGGTAGGCCCTGTGGCATAGTTAAAATTAACTTTATCAGAAGAATGCAAGGCTTGTACTGCTATTGGTCAGTCTAAGGACAGTTAAAGTAAAAAGAATCTGAATGGCTGTAAGATATCAGCATAGCTCAGAAGTTATAAATTGGCTAGCACAACCAGAAATCTTTTAGAAGGAAGATACAGTTCTGTGAAAGGAACTACTAATTAGCTGTTGACCTGGATCAGTGGGCCCTTGGATCTCAAGAAGCCCAAGGACTGAATACCAGAGTCCTTCCCAGTGCCTCTTGCACAGCGCTGGTTGGGGATGCCTGGTTTCACTGAGCTTTGTGGAAGAGAAAATTGTTGTTCATCAGGCAGCAGAGGAGACTACCAATAAGTTGCCAATGCAAATTATTATTGTCTGTCATTATCTGTCTTAGTATATTATGTGTAGTTGTGTTTTTATTAAGTCAATAAACCTTTCTTACCTTTCTACCCCTGACCGTACTCTCAATCCCAAACCCTCTGCAGGCAGCTGGGACATAAATTGGCATCATGAATAGGACTGAGACACTCTGGTCTGGAGAGAAATGTTGGAATGGAGGGAGTTGCGTGGGCCCCATTGGTGGCTTTGCTTAAGGAAGTGACAGGGATGGAGAGTCCCAGGTGGGATAAGGATAGGTTGAGGTCTGCCTGAACTTACCTGGGAACTATACCCGATCATTGGGCTAGGTTTGCTGCTCCTGCCCAGGGTAAGTCCAAGAAGGGGTGCCTGTTGTGGCTGCTGGCCACACACCTGTGGTTAGGGTGCCGAAGAGAATGCCCAACTCCAGGAAAAAGTCACCTGGACTTCTCAGGAGTCCTGGCTGCAGGTTTTTCTGGAGTCTGGTCTGCTCTCTGAAAGAAAGTGTCCAAGCAAGTTTGGACAGATGTCTATCAATTGGGCCAATAATCAACCCCATCTGGGAGATAGCCCTGTGTAATAGGCCTTTGGATTGGGTGGTCCCTGTGAGCTGGCAGTAAGGTGACCTAGGGGTGGTGACCCAGGAAAACTCCAGATAGGAGATTGGGAGGTAGTGAAGCATCCTCAGGGAGATAAATGGGAAGGGACACTATTGGCAAAAGGTATGCAAAATCCATGGTGGGTATTTAAGTCAGATTCATCTAATGGGAGCCCAGCTCCTTATTGTCTTGTTCCTACAGATTGGATCTGTCCACAAATGCATCCATAGCCATTCCTAATTGAGCTTGCCACTGAAAAAGAGTCCTGCTCTGTCACTTGTCTGAACTGCTTGGCACCATGAAGTGGTGGACTGTTATAACTGTATCCTTCTTATTAATGCCTTAGTGTGTTTCCTGGGTAGGACATTTCTACTATCCTTTTTATTATCCAGATATTAATGAACTTGCTCCTGAAGACCTAAAGAAGTGGCCTGACTCTGAAAAGCATCCCCCAGAAATGCGCTCAGATAACTTTCACGTGTTCCAGGTACAGTATCCATATTGGAAAAAACCTGTGACCCTGGAGCAAGTGAAATCCTGGTCTTTGAGTAGAAGAAACATGATAGTTAACTGGCAAGGTGGTAACTGTCAGTGCACCTGTGGCACCAGTTATTATCTTGGGTACATTCCCTATCTAAAGGGTGGAATGGCTAACTGTGGGAAGGAAGGTAATTGTTGTAGCTCTGCTTGTTTATGGGTTTGTTCTTATATACTTCCTAAGGGAAACCCCATTAAGCTTAATGCTCCTGAGTCTGTGTCCCCAATAGTGCATTCTACATTTGTTCAGCCTCTCAAGCCACTGTGTTTATGGGAAAACCTACCCCCCTCCCATTCCTATAGCTGATAACACTCTCCAGCGATAGTGTGAAGCCCACCAGGTGGGAGGGCACACTCCAGATTGGAACAAAGTTATTACATGGTTTGTGAATCAACACCAGTATCAAGATCAACTATTACCTCAACTATGTGGATAACCATCCTGAGCATTATAGTGCTCTGCATTCCCTAGTGGCAACAGCTAAATGGTGTTTTAAATGTTGTTGTCATAAATCTGTTCATGCTATGCAAATTAAATTTAAAGATCCCACCCCATTCCCTGATGTAGCACATGTAGCTTTAGCATCTTATCTGTAGCTATCACAGTGCTTCAGCAAGCAAGAGGTGGAGTGTGACAGCTGAAATTATGTCTGTGTAATAAAAGTGCTTGCTGAGAGCACTGTGAAAATTAGACCAAGTGTTTTTCTGTAATTTGTTCAGATATTAAGCTATATGTTCTTCTTAAGAGTCTAATTAAAGTCAAAGATTAGTAAGGCCTTGTATATAGTGACGCCTAGTAAATTTAGCAAAGTCTTGTAAAAGTAGAAGTAGGCCCTGTGGCATCATTAAAATTAACCTTATCAGAAGAATGCAAGGCTTGTACTGCTGTTGGTCAGTCTAAGGACAGTTTGAAGCAAAGAAAATCTGGATAGCTGTAAGTTATCAGCATAGCTCAAAAATTATAAATTGGCTAGCACATCTGGAAATCATTTAGAAGGAAGATGCAGCTCTGTGAAAGAAACTACTAATTAGCTGCTGACCTGGATCAGTGGGCCTCTGTATCTCAAGGAGCCCAACGACTGAATACCAGGGTCCTTCCCGGTACCCTTCGGACAGTGCTAATCAGGGATGCCTGACTTCGCTGAGCTTTGCAGGAAAAGAACTTATCATACATCAGGCATCAGAGGGGACTGCCAATAAGTTGCCAATGCAAATTATTATTGTCTGTTATTGCCTGTCTTATTATTTACCTGTAATTGTGTGTTTGATAAGTCAATAAACCTTTCTTACATTTCTACCCCTGACCACACTCTCAATCCCTAACCATCCGCAGATGGCTGGGACATTCTCTTCTTCTTCACCCTGTTCTCTCTGTTAGTCCATGTCCCCTTATTCCCCTGTTAGTTTATCCTTTGTTCTTTCTCCTCACTTCTCATTGTCCTCTCTGCCATTCTGTTCCTTCATCAATGTCTTTCATATCTATTGCCCACACTGTGATCAACTTACCCACATCCTTTAATTCCCCCTGTCCCCTCCCCTGATCTTTTTCCCATGCCCTCTTGGTTCCTTCCTTGTTGTACCCCAGTTCATGTCCCCTCACATCTACTAATCTCCCATCTTGTCTCCTCATGAATTCTTCAACTCACTCATTCTGTCCTTCCCCAGGCTCTGCTCCCTTCCCTTTCACTAAGGCTGAGGGCCAATATTAATGGCTCCACAAAGAACCCAGGTGCAGGCAACCCTCAGCAAAATGGCAGCCCATTGCTTCCAGACCCAATACAAGTCCCAGGGATGAGGGTCCTGTCAAAGATGGCCAACGTATTTCTTTTGCTGGGAAAACAATTCTGCTCCCATAATTCCATCACATGATGGTGCCAATGGGAGATAGAGACCCCTGCTTTAATTAATCTCCTTCAAGCCCACCCTTAGACCCCTAGACTGACCTGGCCTCAGATTCATCCTTCACTGTCTTTCCCCCCCAGACTCTCCACTCTTCGCCTGATCTGTGCCTGCTCAAGGACCTATTCTCTTCAACCCAGCCCACACTGGTTGCTCTGGGGGCGCTGATCTATTTCTGTCCCCTTTCTTCCTGCTTCTGCCTTCAGCTAATTTGTGTCACTCCTGAGGCCTGGGCCAGGCAGACTTTTCTGATTCTGTTGTCCCATCATGCCCCCAGAGCTAGGTAGGGCCTGTGCATGTGACAGGCATCAGATATAAAAACAGTTAGAAATGACAGAGTCAAATCCACTCTGGAGAGATTCTGCATTGCCCTGCATCTGTTACACTACATCTCCCTTTCTCCTTCCCTGACTCTTTTGCAGGAGCTGGAACCTGTAAACCACACCATCAGTGGCAATGCATAGGGGGTACACAGGGGTGAATGTGGGTACCCCCTGAGAGCACCAATGCACCCCCTGACTGGTTGCGTGGGTTGCTTAGGCAATGGGTAGTGGGGACAAGAGAGAGTGTTGGTGCCCCCCTTGCAAGCGCTGGCCAATCACTGCAGCTGCTTCCAGAAGTAGCCACAGCCATTCCCAGAAGTAGCTGCAGTGATTGTCATGCCCTCCCACCCCCTGGTCAGCAGGACTGGCTGTGGGGGGTGGGGCACATGCCCTTCCTAAGGAGGCACCAAGTCGCCCATGCACACCATGAATTTTTCATGCAGCTCTTGGTATCTGTCATATCACTATCAGAGAATGTCCTTCCCCAGGCACCCCTGACCCACATGCTGTAGGACAAGAGCTGCACCCAGCTCAGGTCAAGAAGGAATTTCCCCACTGACTCCATGAAAATGCACTGCCCAGTACGCTGCACTGTGAGGACGGATGCCTATGCTGTGCTGTTCATATGAGCCAGGCAGGCAGGGATCCTCGGCTACTTGGGTCCATGACCAATAATGTCTTCTATCCTGAGGAGGGACTGAGGAGAGAGAGACAGAGACAGAGACATATCCTATACTTCCCCTTGAGCCAGGTAAGAAGTGGTCACTGCCCAAGGAATGATAGGGGATCAGGTTGCAAGTCAGCTCTGGAGAAACTTTCCAATGCTGTGGATGACTCACTTCCATTTTTAGACATTAAACTCTAAACATACCTCTGTGCCCACGCACCCATCACGTGGCTGCAGTCCACAATTCCTTGGCCCTAGCTATGTCACCCAGCCCTCAGGAGTGTGGCACATAAATCAAATACTCATCAACAAACCGTGTCACTAGCTGAGAATAAGCTTGCCCTGGCCACCCAGGCCCTGCAGAGCCCCGTCTGACTCCGTCTCTTGTCCCCAAAGCCTGCTCTGACTCCCCCAGATGGTTCTTTCTCCCCAAAAACATAAGCCCTCCTGCTGCGCCCACATCCTGGGTAGGAGATTTCTTCCCCTCCCTGTAGAGCTATACCCTGCTAATATCCAGAGCTGGAAGGCAGGATCCTTTCCATCCAAGCCAGCTCTAATCCATGGCAGCTTCAGTCAAGTGGAAGAGATTGGGAAGTGAGAAGGATCTGCACCCCATGGGTGCAGGTAAGGGAACAGACAAGAACCTGCTTGAATTTGAAGCCACACAAGCCCAGGGTATGGGTATACCTGGTATACCACACAGGCCCAGGGGGAGCATTTGAGGGAAGGCAGGGAGAATATAAACAACCTGTATCCAATCAGCCATCATAACACACTCATTCCACCCATGGATCTGTCCATGGTGGTCACACTAGAGGGTGGGATGGACCAGAGCTGGGGCAAAGATATCAAGGTATGATCCTGAACCTTGTAGGAGTTGAGCTCCAGCAGGTTGGTTCCATACACTGAAGAGAGTCACTGTGCAAGGCTCTAATTGGGTTGAGGAACAGATCTGGAAATCTGCCCTTCTGGGAATTTTGCTTCCTGTCTCCCTGTTTCCCCACCTCTTGTATTCTAATCATTCACTCCACTTTATACTCTGCTTTCTTTTCATGACATCTAGCAAAGTGAACTTGGGTTCACACAAGCTTCTGCTTTCTATGGATATTTTATATTATTACTTTATAAAGGTGCACATTTACTCTGCCTTCTGACTAACTTCAGGCTACCATGGCTAACCACCTCTCCCCTGGCCATATCCCAGCAACTCATTGAAGCTGGGCATAAAAGGTGAAAGGTCTAGCTCTGTGTTCTCACTCCCAGGCTCACCCACAGTGGGACCCTCAAGAGGTCTATGGGCTGATGGGCCAGATGCCTAGAACCAGGCTCTGCTTTGAGCCCTGGGGAATGGAGACAGTCCCTGGAGTGTTTCCCCAGGTACCAGGGTGCAGCAGAGCTGTTGCAGTCTGAAAGACAAGAGAAGAAGGACCACAGCCCCTAGGGGAGCAGCAGAACAGGGAAGACTTTCTTAACAGACTGCCTTTGTCCTGGAAACATAAAGAGGAGCTGGGAACTTTATTACAAGGCAGGTGTTGGCTCAGCAGCCCCTCATTCGGACTCCTCTGCATACTTTCAGGACTCAGGGAATTAAAACAATATCCATGTGGGAAAGGCTACCCTGTTCCATACCTCCCCTTGGTCAGGGATCCCCTCTCACTTCCCCTGGATGTGGAGGGGCTGCTCCCCTGTCCCCAGAGAAGAAAAACTCTGATAGACTGTGGGGATGAATGAGGAGTGGGGGAATAAGTGGAGAGGCGAGTGGGTGATGTGGATTTTCCATTTCACTCCCAATTCCTGACTGTGCTCCCTGAGCCAGGTGGGGCTGGCACTGTTTGAGCCTGCATCAAGCTGTGGTAGGGGATTGTAAATGTAGGCAATTTGAATGGCCCTCACTCAGTTGGGCTGCTCCTAAGGATGCCTCATCATGGGAACACAGAAGGGAACTGGTGAGGTTTTATTCACCAAGGTGCCCCCGGGGGTTACAAGAAATAATGGCTACAAGCTAGCAGAGAGCTTCAAGAGGAGGTTGGATATGCATCTAGCTGGGGTCATCTAAACCCAGCACTCTTTCCTGCCTATGCAGGGGGTCAGACTCAATGATCTATTGAGGTCCCTTCCAACCCTAATATCTATGAATCTATGAATCTAAGGAGGCCTGTAATCTGCATATCCACAGAGTACACCCTTCCAGCAATGATGGAACGCAGCTGGTGCCCTTCACCTGTCCCAGTGCTGCCTGCATCTGTTGAAGCCAGTGTCACTCTAGGCTCAGCCTGGTCAGGTCCTCCTGAGCAGAGAGAAAGACACTGCTGACAGTTGGGGCAAGTGGCTTGAAACAGCAACTCAGTGTTTTTGCCCTTTCCCCACAACTCAGCACTTTTCTTTGCTGTCATTTTGAGGGGTGGGTGGATGCCTAGTGCCTCCCAACCTTGGGAATGTGTCTCTCCATAGAATATAACCAGGGATCCTGGTTTTTCCTGGTAAAATGGCAAATTCTCTCATAAAAAAAACACATTCTCTGATTAAGCCACCAAAATTTGTGATTAAAATAAAAAACCTCTCTCTATATATACGTAGCAGTTGAAGACAATGTTTTATTGAGTTATTTACAGTTATAAAACAATATGGAAGCCTCCCAGTGCCTCAATCACTATAATAAAATACATTCTAAAGACCTATAAATGTCGGTATTTGATTTTGGGCTTTTTAGCATGGAAAATCAGAGCTCCCTCTGCACCCTTCACTCACAGAACACAGCTATAGACCCCTCACTCTCGAGCCACAGCCCCTCAGTCCTGCCAGTGCCCCTCACTCCCCCCACAGCTTCCTGGGCCCTGTCTGCCACCCATGGGAGTTGGTGGCTGCTGCAACATAACGGAGTGCAGAGCCTGGCTCCCCTTCCCCATTGGTGGCATGACCGCTGCAGGCTTGGGTAGGGGACAGGGCCAGCTTCCTGCTGCTGCACACACTCCTGGGGGTTAGGGGATCCGTGTCTCCCAGATCTGTGCATGAGGAGGGGCAGGCTGCCTGCTGTGGGCTCGGGCTACCCACCCTGCTGCTCTCTGCCAGGGCCTCTGCAGCCTAGATGGTGGGACCCAGCACAACAGGACAGAGCAGGGCCAGGCAGGGAAGTTTCTTGCAGTGATGAACTCCATACTGCCCCTGCACTCCCTGCATAACAAGGGCATAATTCTTGGCTGCTACCTCACTGCTGGGTGACATGCGGTAGGCTCATTGTCAGGGCACTGATGAGCTCGCAGTGGCAAGGAGCTTCTCTGCCCAGCCCTGCTCTGCCCTGCTGTGACAGGTCTTGCCCACTGGGCCACAGAGGCCCCAGGGGAGGGCAGCTGAGTGGGGAGCCCAAGAACAGCAAACAGCCCACATCCAACCCACGCACAGATCTGGGGGGCACAGGTCCCCCTGCCCCTCCTAGGAGTGTGCAGAGTGCTGTCTTCCTGATCCCTGGAAGAGCCTCAGTCCAGATCCCTGGCATCCTGCCCCCTGCCCCAGGCCCCAAGCCCCCCAGCCCCCAGCCCCAGCCCTGCCCAACTCCCTCCCTCCCTATCTCCCTATAGGGTTCTCAATCCCCCCGACCCCCACCAGACTTACCTGTGGGAGTTGCTCTCCAAGCTGCCTGGTAGTCATGTGCATATACATCTGCACAGTACCTGCTGCCTGACCACCCCCTGCCTGCTACCCCAGTCTTTTGCAGCCTGGAACTCTGCCAGCATGCAAAGAGCTCTGCATGAATGCTGCATGCCCCCTGAGGCTGGGGGGCCTGGCAACTGCCCGCAGGTGGTGGCGGTGTTGGCTGCGGGGGCATGGTGGTGGGGAGCTCCCACAGCTAGGCAGGCGTGGCGGTGTTGGCAGTGGGGCCAGGCCAAGTGCGGAGCTCTCACAGGTGGCCACAGTGGTGGCAGTGGGGGGAGAGCATGGCTAGCACTGACCGGTGGTCAGCAACCACCCACAGATGCCACTGGTAGTGTCAGTGGTGGCTAGTGGCAATCAGGGACAGGCTGCAGGCTTCACCAGGTACATTGGCATTGCTTTTTGCATGGAGTACACTGCCAAGCTCAGGGGGTGCACGTGTACCCACATGCACCCCTATGCATCGCCAACGGCTCTCTGCAAAAGTGGAATAACCCTGTGTTTCTCCATTAAAATGAGAAATCTGCATTTTTCTCAGATAAAGAGGAAAATCTGAGTTTTTCCCTGGTATTTTCATGGGAAATGGAAAACCCAGATCCCTGCATATAACCCAAGAGCAGAGGCAGCCCTAGGGAACAGCCCTCTGGGAATGATCCCCTACTTTGCAGTTCTGGGGACAAGGGTCTCCCTTGCTCCCTCCAACCAGAATCTGCAGGAGCTGTGACTCTTCCCCACTAGAGGTGGACCTTCCTGTGACTCACACACTTTTCCCTAGGCAAATGTCAACTCTGCAAGGCCTCAAATCTCAGGGCAGAGCCTGGCTCAAACACCCTGGTGCAAACAGGAAGGATACTCACCAGTCACCACAATCTCCACAGGGTTGCTGGGATTTGACAAGACATATCATTTTCCCTGGAAGCAGTAGCTGTAGCTATAGTTCCCTCTGTGCTCCCAGGTCATGCTGGGGATGAAGAACTCAGCCACATCCCCCCTAGTTTTCATAGACTGCAGCAGTTCCTGAGCTCCAGCCTTGTGCAGGAAGAACTTCAGGTCCTGGCGCTGACACCGACGGGCACAGCAGATGGTGACATCTTGTCCCAGAGCAATTGGCCCACTGTTGATGAGAGAGCTTCTGGGTCTGGGGTAGCTGAGATCTGTGTGTGGGGGAGAGGCAATGAGACACGGACCTACACAGTTATCCAGCCCCAACCTCACCTGCCAGACTAAGCCACAGGGCAAAGACAGGGCCCTCTGGGAAAAAACTCTCCCCAAGATTGCGGAACTTCCCTGGGAGCCCAGAATGGGGCTCTAGGAGCAGGGTGCAGAGACCAGACACCTGTCCAGCATTTCTATCCATCTTCACCAGCACATGGGTTGTCTCTGCCTCCGTTATTGCCTTGTACAGGAAACGACTCTCTGACCCGGGGGCTTTTTCTGGCACTCAGTTCAGCAAATCTCAGCTGCATGGACACTGAAATAGCATCCTTCCAGGTCCCTCCTACAACGGGGAAACAGGCATGGGGAGATGAGCTGCCCTTTGCCTCTGAGGGACAAGGACTACTTGTTCACTGCCGCCCTGGCCCCCGACAGCTCATTAAAGCTCCCGATGTGCATTGTATAAGTCTCTGGTGTCCAGGGAGTACAATAAGGAGACCAAATTGCAGGACTCCTGTTCTCCACTCACAGCCCTGGGCAGG
>JAGPOW010002738.1:0-14039 GCA_030014935.1 Caiman crocodilus | reverse complement strand
AAAAAAAAAAAAGAAAAAATAGACATTGTGTGTAATGACGTAGCTTTATTTTCCAGAGAGGTTGTTTTACATATTCAGAATATTTATGTTTTTAATACTTAGAAAAAAAGTAAAAGAAAAAAGCCACCATGTATCAGATACAACCTATGGGGGCACCTTTCCAGCCATGAAAATGGGTTTTCTTTATATAATATTCACACGGACATTGTGTTGTTCCATATCACATGGGGCTTCTGCTTCCTTCTCGATCGGAGTTCTTGGTGCCAATACATCTTGGTTGTATGTTTTTGCAGCAAGACGTGCACGATTTTTGTGCTGCTTTTTTGGGGGGTGGAGGGGTGAAAAATGGCAAGAAAAAAATCTGCTACTTCATAATTGTGTCTGGTTTGTGAGTGGTGAAGCACAGCAGAGAGAGAAAAGTTTGGTGGTTGTTTTAAAATCACACCGTGACCGTCCATTGCATGCGATCTCCAAGGTCAAGGGAGGCATTTTATTTAAAAAAAAAAAAAAAAAAAAAGTGTTTTTACCTTTTCTGTAATTACTGGTACAGAAAACCAAACTGGGGAAGATCCCCCCCAAAACTGGAATGAATTTTTGGTCTGGTATAATTTCCGTCAGCTCCTTGACGTGGTTTTATAGCTTACAAAGAAAAAGGTATATTTTTATTTTTATTTTTTTTAAAAACTATATTTTTTGATAAGGAAACGGTATCTTTGCATTGAGTGAAATCTAAACACGTTGCCAGGGGTTTTGGTATGAAAGATCTCTTGATTTAAGGTTGATAACGAGACCAGTGTTGGGCATATGCTTTATAAATAGAAGGATTTTGGTCAGCTGTGGTTGCAATCGAGGTGCAAAAAAACTGGTGACATAGAGATAATAAATAATACTTCCATCAATATAAATCCTATAGAAATAACAAATAATATGTCCATCAATGTAAACACTAGACGAAATGTCTAAAAGGTTGGAGGTGAACGAATTTTAATGGTTCAAACGTATTGTCTCCGCGTGAGATCTAGCTCAACTCTCACTTTGGGCTGAAGCCGTTTTCGGGGCATCACTTTATTTAAAAGCTCGTTAAGAGTCGGTGGTTTGGTCCTGGGGCTCCCATGTGGAGTAGCCCGCAGGGGCGGCGCTCCAGCAAGGCGCTGGATTTTAACTGAGGGTGCAGACAGAACAAAAGAGGTGTAATGAACGGACGTACCAGCGCTCATGGTGTCTCATTTTAAATGCAAACTGTTTGTTTGTTAAAAGGGCCAAGCTGAACGGGTTTGATTGATGCATCTCTATTCCAAGTATCTATTTATACAAAGTCTGTGTGTAGTATGACAATCGGAACAAGGCACAGCCGGGTGTTTTTCAGTGCTTGTATGGTCCTCTTTGAAGTGTCTCAAGCCTCCGGGTACATGGCCAGAGTAGTAATTAAGAGCACATGTTCCAACACTGGCTTGCTGTTATGTATGTGCGTGCATGTGTGTGTGTGAGATGATGTGAACCCAGCAGGCCCACCCCCCTCACTGACTTGTCTCTCTCCTTGCTTTCATGTACTCAAAGGACCAAGAGACCAGGGATCACGTCACGACCCTGGTAAGATGCTGTTTCCTGTCTCCCTGCTCCCTTGTTTACAAATAGTTAACGAGAGGGGAAAGAAGAACAGGTGGAGGCACAACGGGGCAGCTCCCCAGGTTTTGACCTGTACCTGTTTTTTGAACCAGGAGAGCAGGATAACTCGGACAACAACACCATCTTCGTGCAGGGGCTCGGCGAAAATGTGACTATTGAGTCGGTGGCTGACTACTTCAAGCAGATTGGGATCATTAAGGTAACCGGTGGCTAGATTTGCGCATCTTGGGGTCCCTTCCAGGTGCCGGCCTGCCTCTACTACACCCATCCTTTGGAGGTTGCATGGAGTGATTTGCCACCCCTGCACCCAGGGCTTCCAGGTTGATGCTCATGTCTCCTTTTTGCCCTTCAGACCAACAAGAAGACAGGGCAGCCAATGATCAACCTGTACACAGACCGTGAGACGGGCAAGCTGAAGGGGGAAGCCACGGTCTCCTTCGATGACCCTCCCTCTGCCAAAGCAGCCATCGACTGGTTTGATGGTGAGTAGCCATGGACTCCTGGGTCCTTTTTCTCAAGTGTGACCAGAGCGCCTAATCAACTCAAAGCAAAGGGGGGGTGCATTTCCTGATGATCAAGAGTGGGGGAGGTCATTAGTATCTAATTAAAGCAGAGTGTGTGCCCTCTTCAGTGGGGGGGCATTAATTAGGTTGTAATGAACAGGGCTAAAATTAGACCATGTGACTTTTTTCTTCTTTTTAACCGGGCTTACTTTCTCTTCCCGGCAGGCAAGGAGTTCTCTGGCAACCCCATCAAGGTCTCCTTCGCCACTCGACGGGCCGACTTCAACCGTGGTGGCGGGAATGGGCGCGGAGGCCGTGGTCGTGGAGGTGAGGACGGTGTGGGCTGGCGCCTTGGCTTCTTGGGGAGGGAAGGGCAGTTAGGGGTGGTGGGTTCCAGCCCCTCAGCCTCTGGATTTGTGCTCCCATTAACACCAGTCTTTGTCCCCCACCCCAGGACCCATGGGCCGTGGTGGCTACGGTGTTGGCAACAGCGGTGGTGGTGGTGGGAGCCGAGGTGGCGGCTTCCCCAGTGGCGGAGGTGGGCAGCAGCGTGCCGGGGACTGGAAATGCCCCAACCCGTAAGTGTCTGTCACCGGCGGGGGGCGGTTACCAGCCTCTTCAGGACTTTTGCGTGACCCCTTTTGTGTCTTGCAGGACCTGTGAGAACATGAACTTTTCCTGGCGCAATGAGTGCAACCAGTGCAAGGCCCCCAAGCCTGACGGGCCTGGAGGCCCTCACATGGGTAAGGCCTTGCCTGAGTCCTGCAGGGTCCCGTGTACAGCATGCCCCTGTCATGGGAAAGTATGGTTACCGTTGCACTCCTTACTGTAGTACGGATGTAAGGTGTCATTATTGATACATTCTTACTACGTCATTGGGATGTGATGGTGGTAACGTGATAATGCATGTTGTCATAGCATTGCATTAGCACATTGTCATTACCACATCACTATCGTTATTACGTTCTCATTGTTATCCTTGCTATAGTTTGTATCTTAACGTGCTAACGCAGTGCTCATATAATTGTAGCATGGCTGTTGGTGCATCATCACGGTATAGGTAGCACCATCAGAGCATTTCATTACTGTAGTGTCATTAACTTATCATAGCATAACTATTGTATTACAGTATAGCGAGCATCAAACCATACTATTAGCATAGCATAGCTATATCTTATGTTACGGTTTAGTTGGCATGATCAAAGCATTTCATTAGCATAGCACTATTAGCCGTGCATTAGCATATTATCATGGCATGGTTATAGCATTATGATGTCATTACCATTGTCATTACTGTATATAGTTAACATAGTCAAAGTATCGTTGCTTTTAGCATCGCAGTAGCATATCGTTATAATAGTAAGATGATATTGATGATGCAGTGCTATTAACAGAGGTATGGTAACAAGATGGTAACAACCGTGATCATGACAGGGCAATGCTGTAGTCGAGCAATGTCATCGTTATTGTTATCGTTAGCGTCAGCAATGCATCTTACTGGCAGAACATTGCTATTTGTGTTGCATTAGCATACTATGCTATTACAATTTTACTGTGTTATTGTCATCAATATCATTACTGTATCATCGGCATCACATTGTAGCATTGGTACTATTATTATACATCTTTATCTTATACCATTTATCAGAATCAAATTTACTGCTATTATTACCATATCACTGTTGCACATGGTTGCTATGGCACTGTTTATGATGAGGACCATGATTATCATTAACAATGGTAACAGTCATCATTGTCATTACACTGGTTCAGTTCATACCCCACACCATCAGGAAAGGCTCAGGACTGTTCACAATAGCAATGTGACAATTTTCCCTGTACTGGGGGGGGGGGGGGGTCAGTGACAGCTCTTGTCTTCAGCTCACCCCTTTCATGCTCATCTAAACCTGAAACACTAGTTGCTGCTGCGGTAGCCTGGTCTCTGGGTGGATCCAGGAATTTCTAAAGAGCTGAAGTGTCCAAGGCTGTTCCCCTAAGAGAGGCAAGTTCCCATAAGCATCAAGACCAATTAAAAAGGAGATGGGGTTATTAATGCCTCTGAAAGGTGGGATTCTCTTGAAGAAAAGTTGTGCCTTGCTGTGTGGGAAGTGTGCACGTTGTATGCAGGACAATACGGTATTCTTATCCCTGCTCCTTGGCTTCTCTCTTTCACCAGGCGGCGGGTTCGGTGAAGAGCGCCGCGGGGGCCGAGGTGGCTTTGACCGTGGCGGTGGCTTCCGGGGCGGCCGCGGCGGTGACAGAGGTGGCTTCCGGGGCGGCCGCGGCGGTGACCGGGGCGGCTATGGCCCAGGCAAAATGGACTCCAGGTAAAGTAGGTTCCCTTCCCCAGCCCACGAGGGGGCGTGGAGATGGCCTGCCCTGTGTCATGGGGCTGTCCAATAGCAGAGCTGCTCCCCGCTGGTTGGTAGAAGGGGTGGGTTCCAGACCAGAGCTCGTTAACTTAATGAGTCTGTAACTGAGGTGAGGCCCCTCTAGTCAGCAGGGGAAGGATCTACCATAATAGCCCAGGTGCTAGGGACTCGCCCCATTTATCCTGCACAGGGCGCGCTTCCTCAAGACCCCCTGCAGTAAGACGCTGTGCCTTGAAAGATGGGTTCTTTCTTGCTGCGTGCGTTGGCCAGCGTGTGGGCGCCAGGCTGTCCAACGGGCCATGAGCGCTACCGTCACTTCACACCTGCCTCTTGGGGCAGAGAACGGGTGTTCCCAGAGACCTTGTGTCTGGGTGACACCAGGCTGCAAGATGGCTTCCAGCTCCTTGATAGGCTCCACCCCCAACCAGCTTCGTAGCCCAACATTAGGCCTTTGGTGGCTGCTTGCATTGCTAGGTGGGGAATTACGGTAGCAACCCAAGGAACTGAAGTTGGGGGTGAGTCCGGGGGGGAGGGGGGGGTTGATTTGGGGTCCCTCTGTAAGCAGGACAAGGAGTCTGCCATTGGCTGGTGCATATGTCCCACCCCTTGTTAACCCCACTTTTTTCCTTCTCATCTCCAGAGGGGATCACAGACAAGACCGCCGTGAGCGACCATACTGAGACTGTACAGACCCCCCCCTGCACTCTGGCATCCTGACCCCCCCTTTATTTTATACGACGTCCCCCCTCCCCTCCAAGCTCTTCCACCACCCAGCCGTGATTCGGTTTCCCCATCCTTTGTGTACGACTTTGTACAGCCCTTGGGGGATTTTAATGGGGGGTTTCCGGCTGTATTGGGAGCGAGGAAAGAGCTCTGACCATTAAAATGACACCCTACATTGTTCTGGTCGATGCCCCCCCTTGTCTCACTGCTTCCTGCCCCCAAGGAGCAGGGGTGAATTGTGGTGGGAGCACACAGTGGCTGTGATGGGCTGAGGGTGCTTAGCACTTCATGGGGGTGGGGGTGGGCTGTATGGGATGGGGGGGTACAGGTGCTATGGGGTACTATGTGTGTACAGCCTGTGGGGGGAGGGGGTGTATGCTGTGCAGGGTAAGTTGAGTGAGTCCCTAGCACCTGTATGGGATAAAGTGTCCGCATGTGGTGTGCCTGTACGCCCCCAGCCCACTTGTCTTGTACAGGGGGGTTTAGACGTGCATACAGGCTGGCTGTATGGGCCAGCTTCGTGGGGCTGGGGGCAGCTGTGTGGCACACAGCGTGTACGGATGGGCTACCAGCTCTGCAGGCTGTATGGGGTAATACAGCAGGGTGTAGAGGATGATTAACATGTTGTGCTCCAGCAGACCCTACATTTACCATGTGCTATAAACACTGAGCGTGAGTGTGTACAGGGTGGTCTGCATGTGCACTACTGGGGGGTGTGTATGTACCTGGGTGGCAGTGATAGAGTTGCTGCTCAGTCTTAAGCTCTGCAGCCTAATGAAGGAAGGGGGCAGCTTTTGCCCTGGGTCTTCCATGAGTGCGCTTTACCTGGGCCTGTTAATCCTGGAGACTAATGATGGCAGCTCCGTCCCTGGGCCCAGGGAGTGACTTGTGGGTGGAGGTGTTCCCTGGGGTTGGGGGGGAGGAGGGGCTGCTGCCTCTGCTCTGAATTAACTGTCCTGTCATGTTGGCAACAGCACTTACCCCTGCCTCTCTCTGACTTGTCACCAGAGCCTGACCCTTAATTGTCTCCCCAGCTTAATGCCATCATCATCTCTAATTGCCTCCTAGAAGCCATTCTGCTGTAAGTTGTTACTTGAGGATGAGTGACTAGGAGAGAGCCTTCGTTAGGTTTCAGAGTTAACATCTGGGTTAAGGTGGATCTACTCCCCCAGCAGCCCCAGGTTGTGATGGGGCTGCTACATGCAGCTGTTGCACCCCAGAGCTGGCTGTAGCTGGGCCCCAGGCAGGTGAGCTGCCCCGGGAGTGTTTCCCTGGCTGCACCCAGGGGTAGGGCAGCTCTTCCTGGCACGGGAGCACACGATGTACGTCTGTCCCCCGCTGTGTGACGTTGTCACCACCCTGCCCCACCCTGGTGCTGGCTCCCCTCCAGTTTCAGGGCAGCCTTGCCCCAGCGCTGTTCTGTCCCCTCGTGCCCAGAGCTGGTGCCTCAGTTCCACCCCAGAGCTGGCTGCAGCCTGCCTACCTGGCGTGTTACATCGTCCTAGTCTGTCGTCCCCCCACCCCTTGTTATGCAGCTGTACCTGTTTTTCCACCCCAGACCTGGGTGCATCTCTGTCCCTGCACAGGCCTGTGCAGCCGTGCCTCAGGGCAGAACAACTGATGGCTGCCTCTTGGCACCCTTCCCCACCTGTTACGCTGTGGCTGCCTCACCGCAGAGCTGGCTACCTCAGGAATGACTCGCTTGTCACTAATGGCCATCTTCCGTCTCCTGTGTCACGGCACCGGACGTGCCGCCCGCCTGAGCTCACGTGCTGCTGTGTGCTGCCGCACCCCAGAGCTGGCTGCATTGGCACAGCTGGAGGAGGGGCCAGAGCCAGACTGCACGTGCATGTGCAGGGCATGAACCCAGGCCTCTGGCCCCAGCCCATGCTGAGTGTGAGTGTGTGTGTAGGCTCTGCTGTCAGCCTCAGGCAGAGATCCCTGCACACTTGCTGTGCATACAGACAAGCTGCAACCCTGGTGTCAGGTGCACGCTTACCCTTCCCAGGCATGTAAGATGCACACAACCCAGGTGGCAAGGGCACCCGTGCGCACACGGCCTGGTGTCCAAGACACGTGCACAGAACCCGAGTGTCTTGGAAGCATGGACATGCACACGCACACACCTGCCAAGCCCCCGGCCCGTCCCGGCCGGGCAGACAGCTGGTCTGCACAGAGGTGAGGTGGGCCCACGACACCTCGGAGGGCAATGAGTCCCTTCCTGCTGCAGCACCCGCGCAGCCCGTGAGTGTGTGTGAGTGTGCATGGGCCTGTGTGTCCTGGACACTTAAGTGTCTCTTCAGACCCATGTGTGAGTATCTCCGTGTGTGTTGCATGGCCCAGGCACCTGAGTTCCGCATGTGTGTCTGTCCGAGATGCCTGGGTTTTGTGTCTTCACACCTGCGTGTGCGCATGCGTGCATGTGTGTCTAGGCTGCCAGGGCTGTGTCTAAGTGTGCAGCCTGGACACCTGGGCTTGGGTGGGGGAGAGAGTGAGTGAGAGACACGGTGGTCCTGTGTGTGCACATCCCAAACACCTGGATCCTGCGGGGGCGGGTGCACGTGCACAGGAATGTGCGTGTGTGTCCTCTACGCATGGGTTGCCTGTGTGTGTCCCTCAGACACCTGGATCCCGTGTGTGTGCAAGCATGTGTCTCACACACCTAGCTTCCGTGTGTCCGTGTGCATGCTTGTGTGCGTGTGAGACCAGGACCTATGCGTGCGCGCACACTTCTGCCCGCCTGGCGGGGCGGGGCAGGTGTGGCCAGGGGCGGGGGGCGGGGCGGGCAGGTGTGGCCAGGTGCGGGGGCGGGGCGGGGCAGGTGTGGCCAGGTGCGCGGGGCGGCCGGCGGGGCAGTGCGAGCGGAGCGAGCGGCGTCATGGGCCTGTTCCCGGTGCTGGTGCTGGACCTGATCCTGGCCCCGATCCTGGGTGAGTGCCTCCACCACCGCCTCCTCCCCGCCCCGGGGGCTCGGCTCCAGGCCCCGGCAGTCCGGGACACCCCGCTGTCCCCGGTCCGCACCCTCGGCTCTCGGCCAGTGCCGATCCCGGACACCTGCGTGTGCCCGGGGCACCTGGGCCGCGTGTGCCCGGGCCCGCCCGCGCCCCCCCCCCGCCCGCCCGGGTCCGCGCGCGGCCCGAGGGCGAAGATCGCGGCGCCCGAGTCCAAAGGCTGCGGGGAGGGGCCGGGCGGGCCGGCCGGGGGACGCATTCCTCTGCTCCGAGCTCCGGTTTTTCCGGCTCTCCCGCCCGCGGGCGCGGCCGCGGTTTCGGTGGGGACACGGCCCGCACCGCGTCGCGGCGGCCCCAAGCCTGGGAAGGCCGGAGAGCCCGCTGCCCTGCCGCCCCGGCACCCCGGCGTCCGCCTCTCGCCCGCCCTGCAGCCAAGCGAGGGCGGACTGTGTCGGGGCCTGGACGGGACACCCGGGCGCCCAGTCCCGCCGGGTCGGAGCGGCCCCGGGCTGTGCGGGGCGCGGGGGGGAGGGTCTGCGCGGGCGGGGGCCGGGGCTCCTCGTTCCCTTCTCACCCCTCTCTGTTCCCCCTCCAGGCGCGCACGTGGCTTACGCGCAGACAGGTGAGCATGCGGGCTGCGACGGCGGACGGAGACCCCAGGCGTCCGGGATCCCCAACCCCCTGCTCCCACCCCGCAGCACCCAAGGGCCCCTCTGGCCCTGGCGGTCTCTCTCCGTGCCCTGACTCGGTCTGTCCCCACTGGCTCCACGGGGCGGGGGTGCCCCAGGGCCCGGGCGCCGGGGTGCTCTAGGGGAGGGGGCTGGAGCAGGGCCCGGCTGACACGCTCTCCGCAGGCACGTGCGGGACGCCGGCGGTGGTGGGCCGCATCGTGGGCGGCGCGGCGGCGGCGGCGGGGCAGTGGCCGTGGCAGGCCAGCCTGGCGCTCAATGGGCAGCACGTCTGCGGGGGGTCGCTGGTGGCGCCCAGCTGGGTGCTCTCGGCCGCCCACTGCTTCCCCAAGTGAGTTGGGTCCTGGCCCCCATACTGCCCCCTGCCCGGGGAGATTCTCCCAGGGGCCCAGGCATCGGGCCCCTTCTTTTCCCTGCCTCTATCCTTATTTGCAGCTGTACAAGGTGCGTTTCCCAGCCCCTGTGCTGCGCGGGGGATTCTCCCCAAGTCCCGTCTCCCCCCGCCGCTCCTCACACTTCTCCCTTTCGCTCTCCCAACCCTGGTCTATGTGCAATGCCCTGTATGGTGTTTCCTAGCCCCTACACTGCAAGGGGGGAGGCTCCGCGCATCCTCCCACAGAACTCTGGCACGCCCAGGGTCCCAGCCCCCCTCATCCCAGCCAGATCCCAAATCCCTTGTTTCTGCTCCTGTTCTTCTAGCCCCTATACTGCAAGGGGGGTGTGCGATCCTCCATAAATCCCACCCCGCTCCCAAGCATCTGGCCTCCCCCATCTCCCAGGGATCCCAAGTGTCCTGGGTCCTCTCACCCCCTACTCAAGTCCAGCTGTTATCTGAATTTGCTCCCCAGCGTGGCTTGTTTCCTAGTCCCGGTACTGCGAAGGGCGAGTCACCATCAATCCCGCCCCCGTTACTCAGTCCCAGCCCTTGTCGATATTTGGTGCCCAGCACAGTGTGTCCTAGCTCCTGTAGTGTGACGGGTGATTCTCCATACCCCCCCTCCCAGGGAACGTAGGTGTCCTGGTTTTTCCCGCCTCCTTTACGTGGTCCCAGCCCTTGTCTATAGCTGGTGCCCAGCATGGTGCATTTCCTATCCCCTATACTGCAAGGGGGGGTGACTCTCCATAAATCCCCCCCCCCCGGAAAGGATCTGGCGTCCCCCACTCCTCAGGGAACCCAGGTGTCCTGGCACCCCCACCCCTCCTTACTCGGCCCCACCCACTACCTCTACTGGACCCTGGTTGGTGCGTTTCTTAGCCCCTGTGCTGCAAGAGCGTGATTCTCCGTACATCCCACCCCCGTGTGTCTGGCCTCCCCCATCTCCTAGACACCCCAGGTTTGCTGGCTCCGCCCCAGCCGTTACCCACGCGTGATGCCCAGCGGGGGGGGGGGTGGCGCTCCCTGACCGCGTCTCTGCCCCGCTGCAGCGAGCACCGCCTGGAGGAGTACGAGGTGCTGCTGGGCGCCTACCAGCTCTCCAACCCGTCCCCCGAGGTGCAGGCGCGGGCCGTGGCCGAGGTGCTGAAGAACCCGGCCTACGAGGAGGGCGGGTCCAGCGGGGACCTGGCCCTGGTGCGGCTGCGGCAGCCGGTGGTCTACAGCCGCAGCGTCCAGCCCATCTGCCTGCCCGCCGCCAACCTCTCCTTCCCCAGCGGCACCCTCTGCACCGTCACCGGCTGGGGCAACGTGCTCAGCTCCAGTGAGTGCGGCTGGCTCTGGGGAGGGCGGGGGGAACAGACGCAGACAACGGGGCACGGAGAGGGTTGAGATGCGGCTGGCTTTGCAGTGTATTGGGGAACGGTTGCACATATCAGCACATATCGGGGCCCAGAGAGAGCAAGATGCAGCCAGCTCTGGGGTGGAGAACGGTTGCATGTCACAGGGCCTAGGGAGGACTGAGATGCAGCCAGCTCTGGGGAGGGAGGGGACGGGGATGGAACAGACACAACAGGGCTCAGATGCATCTGGCTCTGGGGTGTGTTGGGGAACGGTTGCATATAACAGTGCCCAGAAAGAGCTGAGATGCAGCCAGCTCTGGGGTGGAGTAGGTTGGGTGACAGCTACGTATAACAGGGCACAGAGAGGGCTGAGATGCAGCCAGCTCTGGGGTGGGGCAGGTGCGTAACAACCACGTAGACCAGGGCCGAGGTGCGGCTGGCTCTGGGGTGCGGCCGCTGCAGTAGCCAAGTGGAACGGTGCCTTGAGGGGTGGCAGGTGGCAGGGACCCAGGCCTGGAGGGTTTGGGGGGCTTAGGTAATACTGGTCCCAGTTACACCCCTGGTTGCTGGCCCCCTCTACCCACCTACACTGGTCCACTATATCTGGGAAGCTGGAACCAGTAAGATCACATAACTGGGACCTGTATGGCCTGGTAATTGGGACCAGTAAGAGGCAGGTACTGTTAAGGGGATTAGCTGGGACCAGTAAAGCTGGGTAACTGGGAACTACAAGGGAATTACTGGGACCAGTAAGGGGGTGAGTAATTGGACAGTATAGCTTGATAACTGGGACCAGTAAGGGGGGCAGCTGGAACCAGGGAGGATAACTGGGACCAGTAGAACTGGTTAACGAGGATCAGAGAAGTTTGGCAACTAGCACCAGTAGAATTTGGTAACTGGGACCAGTAAGGGGAAGTCACTTGGCCATAGTTGCCAGGGTGCTGTGGTGGAAGTAGCAACGGTGGGTGGGGAGGGGCGGGGCCAAGGCTCATGAATTATTAATGAAGTGACCTTACGGGGCGGGTGCTTCCCACAAGATTGGGGGGAGGAGGGCTGGAGACTGGGACCCGTAGAGCTGGGTAACTGGGAACAGAAAGGGGGGATAATAGGGACCAGTAGAGCTGGGTAAGTGGAGGAACTACCTGGGTCTAGTGTAGCTGCATAAGTGGGACCAGTAAGAGGGGGAACTGGAAAATGGGTGCATTGAGCCTGCAGAACAGAAGACTGAGGGGGGATTGGACAGCCCGAAGGGGGCTCCAAGGAGCTGCAGGGGACGGGACCAGGAGCAATGGGCTCGGGCTGCAGCAGGGCAAGTCAAGGCAACTGTGGTTCTAGGTAACTGGGACCAGTGGGGGGGTAACTGGTCCCAGCTGCCCCATTAAGCCCCTGCTCCCCACAGCCAGCCTGCCCGCGCCCAAGACGCTGCAGCAGGTGGAGGTGCCGCTGATCGGGCCCAGTGCCTGCCGCTGCATGTACGCGCGCGTGCCCAGCGCCGACCCCCCCACCATCAGCGATGACATGGTCTGCGCCGGCTACGCCCAGGGCCAGAAGGATGCCTGCCAGGTGAGGGGCGGGGCTAGGAGGGGGCCACCCCCACCCAGCCTGGGGAGTTGTGACCTCAGTGCCCATCCCACTGTTCCCACCAATCAGTTCCCACCCCTCAATTAACGCCCCCCCCCCCCCAGCTCCCACCAAGGAGGCAGCTCCTCCCGTCCCGCGGCTCCACCGGTGCGCTGTATCCCGCGGCTCGGCCCGCGTCCGCAGAGCCGTGGGGGACTGGGAGCTCTGTCCCCCTCCGGCCCCAGCCTGCGTGGCGGACATACCCAGCGCTTGCACGCGCGCGTGTCCCGCCCCGCGCAGCCCAGCATCACGGCGCCTGTCACCCCGGGGAGCCCGCAGCTCCCTCCTCCGAGCGCCCGGCTGCCAGCCCCACGGCGCCGGGCCCTGCCACGGAGGAGCCTTCTTTCATCCCACCACTGCCGCCCACGGAAAGACCCCGGTATCCCGCCTCCAGAACCAATGAGAGAGCGCCTTTCATCCCACCCGTGCCACTCTCCACCCCCCCCCCCGCTCACACCCACGGGGCTGCTGCCACGCACCGACAGACCGCGGGGGTCCCACCTCTTGCACCTCTTGCCCCCCGGCTCCCACACTGGGCTGGCTCCCCCTGTGCCCCATTAACCCCTGCCCCCCCTCTCCGCAGGGCGACTCCGGGGGACCCCTGGCCTGCCGCGCCGGCGCAGCCTGGCTGCTGGAGGGGGTGGTGAGCTGGGGCGAGGCCTGCGGCGGCCCCGGCCGCCCGGGGGTCTACGTGCGCCCGGCCGCCCACGCCGCCTGGCTCCGCGCCCACCTGCCCGACGTGGAGCTGGTGCCCGGCGAGGAGGGGGGGGGCACAGGGACGGACGAAGGGGGCACTGAGTGCCCACGGCCTGGCCCGTATGATGGCGTCGAGGCCCCGCCGGGCTGGGCCCAGCCTCTGCCCCCCGGCCCCACTGATGGAGCCACCAGCCCCGGCCCGGCCGCCCAGCTCCTGCTCCTGCTGCTGCTGCTGCTGCCCAGCGCCCTGCTCCTGGCCGAGCTGGCACGATAGGGCGCCGGATGCCAGAGCTGGCGTCCGGGCTCCCCTGGTCTCCCCGCCGCACCCCGGGCGCGTCGCCGGTCCCAGCCTCCATGGCCTCCTGGCCGCCGCTGGCCCCAGCACGGCAGCGTCCCTCCTCCCTGCCCCTCCCGCGCGCCTCCCCCGGCTGCCGGCAGTGCGGGACCCCCCGCATCCCCCCAGCGCCGTCCTTCCCCGCTAACCCCCACCGCCCCCTCTCCGCAGGGCGACTCCGGGGGACCCCTGGCCTGCCGCGCCGGCGCAGCCTGGCTGCTGGAGGGGGTGGTGAGCTGGGGCGAGGCCTGCGGCGCCCCCGGCCGCCCGGGGGTCTACGTGCGCCCGGCCGCCCACGCCGCCTGGCTCCGCGCCCACCTGCCCGACGTGGAGCTGGTGCCCGGCGAGGAAGGGGTCGCGGCGGGGGGCGGAGAGGCCCCGTGTGAGGGGCGGGGCGCCCAGCTGCGGGCGGGGCTGGGGCTGGGGCTGGCCCTGGGGCTGGCGCTGGGGGTGTGGCGCCTGTGAGGGGCCCCAGAGCATGCTGGGAAGGGCCTTGGAGGTGAGGCGTTGTGCGCGCGCTCTTCCCCAGGGGATTCTGGGAAGAGCAACATGGCGGGACCCTGGCGCCCCAGAGGGAGTGAGGCCCCTGCCCCTGAGCATGCTGGGAAGAGTGCTGGGGTTGGAGGGAGGGGGCTGGGCCCACTCGGGCCCCGCCCCCCCCGTGACTTCCACGCCTTCCCCCCCCCCCCCCCCCCGACATGAAGGACGAATAAAGGTTTATTTTTAAAGGCCTGGGGCCGGCGCGGCTGGGGGGTGTGGCGGGGCGGGGCGGGGCGTGCGGGGCGGGGCGCCGGCGGCGGGGCGGGGCG
>JAGPOW010002722.1:423263-443817 GCA_030014935.1 Caiman crocodilus | reverse complement strand
CCCTTTCCCCTTGACTCCCTTGTATTCTAACCCAGAGCACTTCAGTGTGCCCCTCATCTGACCTTGTGCTACTAGATGAGGATGTGTATTCCTCCTTGACATAGAGTGCCACACCCCCACCTTTCCTTCCTGTCCTGTCCCTCTTGTGCAGCCTATAGCCCTTGATATTCACCACCCAGCTGTGCATTGGGGCACACCATGTTTCTATGAGCCTCGCCATGTCTGGCTTGGTGTCAGCTAGCAGATATAGTGAGGTAAGTTAACAAGCAGGTAAGTTCCCCCTGCTTGTTCCTCATACTACGAGCATTTGTGTAGAGGCATTTGAGGCCTCCTGAAGATGTGTGCACTGGCCCCCTAATCTCAGTACTGCCCAGGCCCCAGTTGCTTACCTGGGTATTCATTCTGCTCGTCATTGGTCCAGGCTGGGCTATTCTGGTGGGTGTCTCTTGGGTTATTGGTCCAAGGCTTCTTCTGCCCTCATTTTTCCCATCCCCCAACAAGCCTAGTTTAAAGCCCACCAGAGGAGATCCACCAACCCAGAAGAGAACACGCACTTACCTTTGGAGGAAAAGTGAAGTCCATCCTACCCAAGCATGTATCTCATTGTGATGTGTGGGTCGTTGTCTAGGAAGCCGAAGTTTGCCTCAAGATACCATTCTCAAAGCCACCAGTTGGTCTCTCTGATGCAGGTCTCATGTTGTCTTCCACGTCCGCTCACTGGTAGGACAGAGGAGAATACCACCTGTGCTCCTATCTCCCTCAGCACGCCCCCCCAGAATCTGATTGAAGCCTGCACTTTGCAGGTCTGGCAGCACTCTGGGGGCAGAGCCTTGGGAACAAATAAAAGGAGCAGCGTTCCCAGCACACAGCAGATGCATCAGGGGTGGAGAGAAGAGTGGGGCTAAGAAGAGCTGGGAGAAATACCCAGCAGAGCGGAGCACATGCCCTGAAGAGCCCTTGAAGATACCTCTTGACCCGACCAGCTCCAGCTGGTGTGCAGCATGCCACATGGGGCGAGACCCTAGGAGCTGTCCAAGACAGCTCGGGTCTGCAACCCTGGCATGAGGCCAGCAAACCCAGGTGCACAATCGGTGCATAGAGCCCAGACCTCAGGAACTGTTGGAGACAGCTCCGGTCTGCAACCCCAGCATGAGGCCAGAACCACCGATGCATGTGGAGGTGTACAGGGCCACCAGGGCCCAGATGTGGTGCAGGCAAATGTGCATGGAAGCATGCAGGATTGGGCCAAGCCCTAGTGGCACACAAGGTGTCCTGGGCCTCCAACCCCCTAGCAGAAGGCCTAGCCCACGATGCTTGTGGTGGTCCACAGGGCCACCAGGGCCCAGACATGGAGGGCCAGGAATTGGACCGAGCCCTGATGCCACACAAGGCAGCCCAGGCCTCCAACCCCCTAGCAGAAGGCCCAGGGCCTTACATGTGGAGGGACCTGCAGCAGAAAGACAAGGATCAACCATCTAATGCCCTGGAGTTGTGAGTTGCTGGGGAAAAGGGCCCCACAGCAGAGAGGCAATCTCCATATCTAGCAGGGTGTGGGAGCCATGGGAGAGCTTCCCCCCTCGCTCCCCCACCAATGTTTACAGGCTCTCTAAAGGTGTGAGAGGCCAAAACGGGTATTTGGCTTTTCCACAGTATTCCCTGGGGCCTGACAGGGCTTTGGGGACCCTTAATAAGTTCAGTTTTACAACAGTTGCTGTGAGCCTCAAATTTTGTAAACCAGTGCCTTACATTTTGTTAACCCCACTGTGATTGATTGGTTAATTGATTCATATAAGCAGATGCCCTATAGAAATCCTTGTCAATAATCTCGCCAGTAGTTCATCTGTACTTATCTGTTGTTCGTTTGTGTTAACCTGTTGTTTACCTATTTCAGTTTATCCACTTACCTGTGCTGGGTGTGAAGCCCCTGAGGGGCCATAATCTTCTAGCCTTTATATATATATAAACTATTGTATGTTGGAAATACGTTTATTAATGTTGCTTTTATTTAAATCTCATATATAATACATTTGTACATAAGTAATCCCTTGTCCTGGACTGACTCTATAGGAAAAAGAGTGAACTGGCCAGTACTCACAGATCCCTCTCATAGCCCTCCTGCCTGGCCTACATTTCACTTCCATTCGAGGAGGGAGCACTTATGCTGGTGCATCCAGGCTATACAAACAGTCGAAGCTTGGGACATTCTCCAAGGAGGACCATACAGCAATGGCCTGCATTTGTAGGGAGCAGATTTGAAAGGCTAAGGTGGTGACTGAATTTAAACTAGCAACGGAAATCAAGAACAATAAGAAGTCTTTCTTTATGTATGTAGGGAACAAACGGAAGTGTGGGGAAGAAATGGAAGAAAACAAATGGAAGCATGGGGCCACTGCTTAACAACTCAGGACAGCTGGTTACTGGCACTCAGGACAAAACTGAACTCCTGAGTGACTACTTTGCTTCAGTATTTCTTCAGACTAAGAGGAAAATCATGCTACATAAGGTTACAGAGTAGGTATGGTGGGAATGGCCGCCTTCCTACTGCTGACGTTTAGCTGGTACATGATCAGTTAGAAAAATTAAACATTTAAAAGTCAGTAGGACTGGATGAATTTCATCTGAGAGTGCTGAAAGAGCTGGCCAGAGTCATCGCAAGATCTCTGGTGAAAGTCTTCCAAAACTCCTGGGGCTTGGAGGAGGTCCCTGAAGACTGGAAGAGGACCATTGTTGTGCCCATCTTCAAGAAGGGGAGGAGAGAAGACCTGGGCAACTATAGGCCAATTAGCCTAACTTTATCTCAAGGAAAATCCTGGAAAAATTCATCCAGGAGTCTATGACAATACTGTGGTAGAGCACCAGTGGGGTGCTCACTTCTAAGGGGGGTTGCAAGCCCTGTGGGAGCCTGTGGGCTGAGCAGCAGGGAAAGCCCTCCTCAGGAAACATTCCTAAGGGAGAAGGCATGCGTCAGAGCACTCATGGTGCTCTGCCGCTTTAAGAACTGGGCCAGGCACCAGGAAGGTGCAGCCCAGTCCTGACGATCGGCCATTTTAAGACTCAGGCCAGTAGGGCTGGAAGCAGCAGTTGCTACCTGGCGCTGAGAAAGGAACATGTCCTGGTAGATCTGCTGCACCAGAGACAACATGGAGGTAAGGGCAGGAGCTATGAGGTGGCTAGGAGGCTCCTGGTCCTGGGCATGACCTAAAACTGCACCCTGCCGGGATAGGGAGGCTTGGTGGTCCTGCCAGTGGTGAGGCAGGGCCAGCAAATGCCAGGTTCAAGGAGCATCCCAGTGACAGGCAGGTTGAGATGCCTTAACCCCTGCCTCTACCATGTGATGGGTCATTAGTAACATCAGAGGGAGTTAGGGCCAGGTATGTCCAGGTGGGACACCTAAGCCTGATGGGCACAAAGTCCAAAGTGGGTAGGGGCACACCCATGTGGGGGCACCTGAGCCTGTTTGGGGGTACAAGACCCTAGTAAGAGGGAGATGGGGGCCAGGCACACCCATGCGTGGTATCTGAGCCCTTTAGGGTGTAAGACCCCGGAGAGAGAAGGATAGTTGTGGGCCCTGCTGGCAACCCCCACTCTGAACAACACCTTGCTAGAGAAGACCCCAGCTGGTCACCAAGAATTAACTCTCAGCCTGGGATAGGTAGTTTTCACCCACCTCCTTCCCTCAAGCAAGGGACCTGAACTCTGTCTCGAACATACTGGGACCTCAAATCCCTTCATTAAGCCTTTCCTCTCCTGCTACCAGTGTGTGTGGCGGGGGGAACCAGTAACTTCATGGGGCTGTGTTGTATGTTTACTGTTTAATAAAACTGTATTTTGGAACCCCGAGTTGGGTTTTTGTCTTACTGACCTCCTGACCCTGCTCCAGTCTCTGCTCTCTGCCCCTCTGACCTTCGTTCTGTCTGTCTGTCTCTCTCTGACATCTCAGCTCCCTCTCTGCCAACTCCAAAACCCCAGGTGTTTCCCTCACTTCCACCTCAGCACCAAGTGACCACGAGTAACCCTGGCACCATGACCCCGAGTAACCCCGAGCCCCAGTTACCCCAAATGACCCCTTAGTGTTAACACACAGCTGCAGAAACGTGTGTTTGTGTGTTTGTGTATGTGTACATGTGTGTGTGAACTCATAGTGATAGTGATATTTGTGTAGTTTGTGTGTGTGTATATAATTTTGTATCACACCCTCCTGTCTAACATCACAATATTGGGATCCCGAGTGTTGATCTGGTGTGTGTCAAGTCAACATACCAAGATCTGGGAGATGGTATCCCACCCTGTTTTGTTAAGGGGGCTGTTGATTCCAATCTCCATCTCATGGATGGCCTTCTGTGCTTGACCAGCCTCTTGAGCATCAGGTATGTGGAGTTCCACCAAGTCTCTACATCCTGCATGATTTTGTGCTGTGGGATGCTCAGCTCTGCCTGTTTGTCCCACAGCATCTTGCCCCCCTTGATGCTCTGGTGGAAGTAGCCTGCCACCTTCCTGCATTTTGAAATGAGCTGACTGGTTGTGACAGCGCCTTCACCGGCAACCCTGTCCCCCTCCAAGGTGCCCCTGACTAAAAGGTGGAACTTGTGTGTGTCACACAGCAGATGCCAACTTGCCCTGCCCAACAAGCCACCCCCGTACCATGTGGTTCATGGCCCCCATGATCTTCATTGCCATGTGGGACTCATCCATCACCTCCACTTGAAGGAGAGTTCATCAACAGACTGACTGATTGCAGCAGTGCCCTGTGAGGGAGAGGTAGATGTGAACTTCGCCCTGGCTGCTCCAGATGTCCGAGGTGAAGTGCCTTGTGCAGCTCCTCCCTCAAGTACTCCCTGCATGCCTCATACAGGGAGGGCACGACCGTCCTGCTGAAGGTGGTGCGTGCAGGCATGTGGTACGATGGGACCATGAGCACTATGAGATACCTGAACCCTGGCCACACAATTAAGGAGAAGGGCTGGTCATCCAGAACAAGCATCTCCCCAGTACTCTGGGTGACCTTGCTCACCTTGGGAACGTGCCCCTCTTTGTCTCCACCTTTCCCACACTGCTCCAGGGTGGCTTGCCTCTGCTTCTGGGGGACGGAGTCTTTGAAGCAAGAGGGGGACTTCCCTTCAGGCTCACTCCCACTGGTGCCAAGCTGAGGAGGAGCAAGGACAAGGGCAAGGGGGTGGTGCATCCTGATATGCATCAGTATCCCCATAGTAATGAAGTGTTTCTTGTCCTTGCCCTGGCTGGTCTTGTATCAGCAGTGCAAGCAGATAGCATATTTAGGATCACCTCAAAATAATCCCACATTACACTACCCCCTTGCTTCTGGGGCGCGGGGACGGATCCTGACTTACCCCTTAGCAAGCAGAGGTACAATGATGGGGAGGCTGAGCCACCTGTCCCCAAACTTCCTCTGCAGTGCCTTCCAGAGAAGGAGACCTGGCTCTAGGGAAATTTTGAGACATGTAGAGCACAAACACGGATTCCCACTCCTTCCCCAGAATTTCCTTGGCTATGGCACTGAGTTCCCCTGGTTCCAGATCCAGCTTGTCCTCTGGCACTGGGAAGCTCATGCTGGGAACTGAAATTGGGGTGGAGGAGACTGTCACATTGTACTTGTCATGCTGGTGGTGCTGGGGATTATTATTATTGCTGGTGCTAGTGGAGGTGGGGTAGGTGCAGACACTGCTCCCACCTCCTTGCTGCCACTAGCAGCAGAAGCCTCATGCCTGCTAGAGAAGAGGGTGTGTCTAAGTTTGGTTGGGGAGGGAACGTGCAGCTCTCCCTCTGCCCCCTCTTGCTTCGCTACCAGAAGACCTGGCACTTGCCTTTGCAGCATGTTTCATAATGTTTGCTGTGCCGGAAAGTAAGTGTGTGTGTGTGTGTGTGTGTGTGTGTGTGTGTGAGAGATATCTTGTATGTGTTTAATATATGTGTGTAATATGTGATGATCTTGCCAAGTTCCTTCCAGCCCCTTACAATCTATGAATCTGTGAATCTATGGACATGCTGTAGCCACTTTGTGTGGGCAGCACTGACAAGGTGAAAGATCCATAGGCCAAGCTAATGCAATGGAGACTTTTCTGGGCAGCTTGGGACTGAGCTAATATGCAGGGGGCTAGGCATGCTCTCCAGGAGCTGCACACAGAACAATTTTAAATGTTTTATTTAGGGAAAGTGCTGTGGTTAACATGGATTAAATTTTAAAATCAGGAATGATGCATAAAACATGACTGGCCGTGCCCAGAGCTTCCAGTGTCATCGTGTTCATCTCTTCTAAGGCCCATGCCACAGCTCAGACAGGTCCCAAGCTAGAAGTGCCTGAACCCCACCCCTTTCCAAGTGGGCTGCTACCCAACACGTGATCCAGACCTGAGATTGGGGAATGATCTCCTTAGAGCAACAGGAAGAAGGCAAATGTCTATGTTTGCACCATCATCACCAGCCTTCAACAAAAGTGGCTTTGCAGTGCTTCCATTAAAAATCAGAGGAAGGGCAGAAGTTCACATTAATATGGCTTCAAGCACCTTTCTCTGACAGATGCCGGATTGGACAGATGCCTTTTCTCATGTGCTGTAGCTCAACTGTGCTTTAGGGCAGTGTTTCTCAACCCATGGGTCACGACCCAAAAGTGGGTTGCAAGAATATATGAAAGGGTCACAAATACACTTTTTTAATGGATCAACAAACTTTTAAAATGGATTCTCCTTTAAAAGAAAAAAAACATAGGAAACTGGCTTTTCCCTTGTAGGCTGTCAGAGTTCCAGCCTGCAAGTGACTGCTTGAGTCCCTCCTCCTCCCCAAGCCCCCCACACACACCCCCTGCCCCACATGCCAGGGGCTAGGGCCAGGTGGGGGGCAGTGGGTCTGGAGTGAGGGGCACTGGGTTGAGACTGGCAATCAATGTTTAAAAATGGGTCCTGTTACAAAAAAGCTTGAGAACCACTGCTTTAGGACACCATGCTTTCACTCAGAGATTCAGATTGTAGCTGCATATGGTGGGGCTCTCTGGAGTCTGGCAGCCTGGCTTGCAGTGGTTAGGCCTCACCAGTTACCCCAGTTAATTAGATAGTGAATGACAATCTGCTGTTGAGCTCAACTTTAGAATCATAGAAAATTCAGGCCAGAAGGGACTTCAGGAGGTCATCTAGTCCAACCTTAGTATCCAACCTAAACTTCCCTTGCTGCAGCTTGAGACCATTGTTCCTTGTTGTCATCTATCACCACTGAAAACAGTCTAGCTCCATCCTCTTTGTAACCACCTTCCAGGTAGTTAAAGGCTGTTATCAAATCCCCTGCTTAGTCTTATCTTCTGCAGGCTAAATAAACCCAGCTCCCTCAGCCTCTCCTCATAAGTCATGTGCCCCAGACTCCTAACTATTTTTGTTGCCCTCTGCTAGACTCTCTCTAACTTGTCCACATCCTTTCTGTAATGGGGAAAAAAACCTGGGCACAGTACTCCAGATGTGACCTCACCAACACAGAACAGAGGAGAACAATTACTTCCTTTGATCTGCTAGCAATGCTTCTACTAATGCAGCCCAGTATGTTGCTAGCTTTCTTGGCAACAAAGGTATGCTGTTCATACATATGCATCTTATTGTTCACTATACCCCTCAGATCTTTTTCTGACAGAGCTGCTGTTTAGCCAGTTGATACCAATCCTATACTGGTGCATGGGATTGTTCCATCCTAAGTGCAGGACTTTGCATTTTCCTTGTAGAACTTCATGAGATTTCTTTTGGCCCGATCCTTCAATTTGTCTCGGTCACTCTAAATCCTAGTCCTACCTTCCAGCATATCATCCATGAACTTGATGAGGGATGCAATCCATCCTATCTTTTCCTCATCATCTGTCATTAGGTTGGCTCCTTCATTCAGCAAGGGACCCACACTTTCCCTAATCTTCCTCTTGTTGCTGACATACTTGTAGAAACCCTTCTTGTTACCCTTCACATCCCTTACTAGCTGCAACTCCAATTGCACTTTGAAGTCCCCAGTTTCATCCCTGCATGCCTGAGCAATATTCTTATCTTCCTCCCTGTTTGTCCAAGTTTCCCTTCTTGTAAGCTTCCTTTGCAGGTTTAAGCTCACCACATAGTTCTCTGTTAAACCAAGCTCATCTTTAACATACAACCAGATCTCCTAGACTCCTTTCCCCCTCAAACTGGCCTCCCAGGGGATCCTACCCCTCAGTAATTTCCCTGAGTGAGTCAAAATCTGTTTTTCTGAAGTCTAGGGACCTTCTCTGCTGCTCTCCTTCCTTTTGTCAGGATCCTGAACTCAATCATCACATGGTCACTGCTGCCCAAGTTGCCATCCACTTCTGCATCCCCCACCAATTCTTCCCTGTTTGTGAGCAGCAGGTCAAGAAGAGTATGGCCCCTCATTGATCTCTCCAACACTTGTACCAGGAAGTTGCCCCCAACACCCTCCAAAAACTTCTTAGATCGCCTATGCACTGCTGTATTGCTCCATTGCTTCCCAATGGAGTTTGCATACTCCACATTGGGTGCAGCGCTTCTTTTTGTATGGACAACTATATATGCATACAAATCAGGAGACTCTTGTTTAAAAAGATCCTTACACCTCATCAGGGACCTGCAGTCATGCCAAGCATCTGGATAATACAGAGCAAACAGCCATTATGAAGATCATTCCTCCAGACCACATGATGACTGCATGACTGATGATGCAGCAATCAAAGGTCAGCTTGTCAGAAGAGAAATGAACAAAGTTTGCTGGGTAATTTACTTGCAAGAACAACTCAGCTCTGATATTTGTTTAATATTTCAAAAGTACCTTCACCTCCGCCTCAGCCACTCTCAGTGGTCTTGCGCACGTACATTTTATGAATTCAGTGGAAAAGAAATCTCTTGTCTCTAGATTTTTTCCCCCTTATTGAGAAAGCAGATGCCTGAGATCAAATCATAGAGCAAATCCTTTGGGCTGGAGCTCTTTTGTGGCTGGCACATGAAATACAATTGTGACTTGGATATTTGAACTGTCCCAGTTTTACTTCAAAACATATCCCACCAGAGAGTGAGAGAACAGCTGAATCAGACTCTTGTGAAATTGTTCCCATTAAAAAGTGCCAATTCAGCATTTGAGCAGTAGAACCAGTCCCTTGACGTCAAAGCATTTTCAAAACATGTATAAGGAAAAACATTCAAAGAGAAGCCATTTTTAGACTCCGATCAAATGCTTCGGTACAAGCTGGAACAGAGGCCGCCTGTCTGGAAGCAGCAGGTAGGCATGGCAGAGTTACATTTTTAGAAATTAACAGTCTCTGCTAAAGATCCCTGCGATTCATATTCCAAAATAGCATGTGTGTTTGCCCAAAGGATCATTCTGGTCTTGCAGCTTCTGGCGTCAAGCCTCAAAGTACAAATCAAAGAGATATTTGCCACTGCTGTGTTCTGGGCAGATGCTTGCATGGCTCCTGACATCAGAGAGCCTCAGAATCCTTAATGTAGTAACCATTACATTTCCCCGTTACATAGGGTGCTGCTATTGTCCGCATTGTACAGGCTAGAAACTGAAGCACAGACTACTGTCCAGATCTTAAAGTATGTTGGACTGCCTTTGCCATGATCCTCAGTCTGCCACTGAGAAACAAGTGCCCATCCCTTCCCCACTGTTTCCCACTCCAATTCTGTATGTTCTGTGGGCCAAAGAAATGTCTTGTGGTCACCACTAAAGTGGCAATGGACACAGACAGTGCTGCTTACAGGGGACTCCTGAGGCTGTGATTCTGAGAGATTCTGAGGCATGTGCCAAAAAGCAGCTACAGGATATCTTTAACAAGCAGCACGTGCAGTGAGCAAATGAGCAGGGCTCATTTCTTGGTAACAACCTCAGGATCACTGTAGAGGTGGCATAGCCATGACTCATGGCTCCCACTAAAGTGTTAAGACACTAAGGTCTCACTGGTTACAATGGGAGTTAGGTACAGACGAGTCTTTAAGATCCTGGGTACAAGTGACTTGTCTGTGGTGATGATGGTCTTCTCAGTTCAAGTGGCACAGAGTTTATCTTTTGGGGCCCTAAGGGTTCAGTTTCAGGCTTTATTAGATGAACAGATTAGACATAACCATATGCAGTGGGGGGCAGTGATCAGCATGGTCCCATGCAGTAGCATGCCTTGCAGTACCCTAACTCTGCCACTGTTCAAGCTAGTCCTCAAACACTGGACAGACAACACCAGCCCTAGTTCTGATCTGAATACTAAGATCTTCCAAGGGACTGATTGTTTGGGGAAACCAGGTGGAGATGCCCCTGAGGGGCCTGGGTTTCAAAGGATAGTGCTTGTCTCTATTAATACCAGCTTGGGGATGTCATCCTCATTATGTTAGTTGCACACAGTTCTCAGCCTGCCTCAGGACACCACAGTTTGTGAGAAGCAAAATGCTTCAAATTATTAACTACAGCCTCTTTTATTATTAATGAAAAGGGAAAATTAAATAAAAACAAAACAGAGCACCAGAGAGCAAGGAATAGTGGTTACTTTAGACACTGCCTCTTCTATGCATATTTCTGGAAGTGGCCTTCAGCTTGGATTATATCTCAGCTAGCAGGTCTTCTCTGATATGTAAGGCTCATCTTTAGGTAAACAAAAACCAAAATATATTACTCCCCAAAACGGCAGTGAGTTTTGACTTAGAGGATCATAGCTAGCAAAAGCAGGTTACAGTTAGGCTAGGAAATTTAAATAAAAAGTGGTTTATCCTATATGGTTTGATGTGATGTCCTATATGGACATCTGGAGCATCTGGGGTTATAGTGGTTCCCAAACTGTGTTATGTATATCACCAGTGGTATGCAGACAACCTGTGAGTGGTACATGGAAGGCCAAGAGGAGGGGCAGGGCCAGACACCCAGCCCAGCCTGCTATAGATGACCAGGAACACAGCCTGGCCACATGTGCAGCAGTGCCCAGCAGGTGTGTTGGGGGGAAGGAGAGTGGGGGGGAGGAAGGATTGGGGGGCAGATTGAGGCCCCCACAGTGAGGGAGGGAGTGGGGCAGAGGTAGGAGCAGGGGTGAGTGGCGCCCCGGGGGGGTAGGATGGTGGGAGCCTCGGGCAGCTTGTCTAGGGCCACAGGGGGGACTCCCACTCGTAGGCGGTGGAAGGGGGGGCTAAGGGGACTCAGCCCTCCCAAATGCCAGGGCAGCCTAGCTGCAGGCTGCTGCAGCAGGAGGGAGGGGTGCACCAGGAGCACAGGCAGCCCAGCACAGAATGCCAGTAAGTTTCTTTTGACTGCCTGGGTTTGGGGGAGGCAGATCGAGACCCCCATAGTGCAGGAAGGAGTGGAGTGGAGGCAGGGGTGAGTCATTCACCCCTGCCACACTCTCTGCCACACTCTGGGGATCGCCCCACGATCTGGCCTGGCTGGGGCCCCATTCGCAGGGAATGGGGCCCCAGACAGGCTGGGCAATGGGAGCCTGGCAGCTTGTCCAGGAGTGTGGGCAGGTGGCTTTTGCCACTGCATGCACCATGGGGAAGCAGGGATATGTTCCCCTCTCCCTGCCTCCCCCACACCACATCCCTGGACAAGACACTGGGCTCTGATTGCCACATGACCAGCCATCTGAGTAAATGAGGATCTGGTGATGGTTCACGGTAAATGGGGCCCTTGCTGGGTCATGGGACAATCAGATCCCGGCAGCTTTTGTAGAGCCGTGGAGCAGAGTAGCCAATGCCAATGTGGTGGTGGACGCTGGTGCTGGGCAATGACCCCTGGCACAGGGGAAGAGGTGGCTGCATAGATGCAACAGGCCCCAGCCCCGATCCCTGCCCAGTTCTTTGTGGGGGCATGCACGCATCTGCATAATGTGCTAAACCCCCCCCATTTTTTTTCTCCCTCCATCTGTGCTCTCACCACTGAGCACATGCTGGGCTAGGCCCAGGGGGCACCTGCCCCCCAAGTTTGTGCATGGGGAAGAGGTGGCCATTGCCTCAGGGCCATGTGCAATGCCATGTGCTTTCAGTGCACTGGCTGCCCAGTGGTGGAAGGCATCATGTGTGCTTCCAATGTGCACAGCCCAGCATGCAGCAGCAGCAGCCATCTCCACCCCACACACAAAGCTGGGGAGCAGGTGGCTCCCATGCCTACCCAGGGATGTGTACAGGGGCAGGAGACCCCAGCACCTCTGGAAAGGCCCAGGTCACTCCAGGAAGGACCGTGGCAGCTAGGTGGGTGGGGGTGCCCAGTGGCACCCGAGGTGGGGCCTGTCTGGGACCATGCAGCTCCACGAGGGGCGCTGCCTGGCCGAAGCAGGATGCTGGGCTTGGAGGTTGGCTCCAGGATCAGCCTCCCTGCACGCTGGACAGAGTGTGAGTGGGATGGAGTCACACCCACTGCAAAGGCCTGGCCATGGGAGGTCCCAGGAACAACCACCGCAGCTGCCCAAGCCCTGGCCTTGTCCACCCACAGCTCCCCTCAAGGGGCTGGGGTTCTGGGCCACAGCCAGGGCCAGGAAAGGTGCTGTGCTGCATGCTCTTGGCCAGCTCGGCTCTGAGTGCTGCCTGAGGCGGCTATTCCCAGAACCCAGGGAGTCTCTGCTGTCGCCCAGTGGGGGCTCTGTCTTGCTTGCGCTGCACCTGGCACAGACAGGCTGAGCTGGGAGCCCCCTGAACCTGGCATCCTGCTCTAGTCAGGCAGCACTCCCCTGTTGGAAGGGCAGCTGCATCCCATACCTGTGGAGCTGTGTGACCTAAGCCAGGCCCCACATCTGGTGCTGCTGAGCACCTCCGCGGCTCTCTCCATGCCTCTCTCCCTTTCTCTTTTCTCTCCCTCTCCATCTTCCCTCCCTCCCTCTCTATCTTCTCTCTCTCTCACTCTCTTCTCTCTCACCTCTCCCTCTCTTCTCTCTCTTCTCTCTTTCCCCCCACTCTCTCTTCCCCCCTCTCATCAAAGTGTGCTTAACATAAAAGAATACACAAAGAACAAAGGTAGTTTGTCAAGTTTTATTTATTGTCACCAGGTTTAGAATTTTTAGAAAACCTAGTATTTACTGTAAAAAAAAAAAAGAAGCAGAAACATTTATGACTGTTAACTATATTAATATGCAGTGTGTCCTGCCATGTACCCCCCATCCCAGTTTTGTTTTTCTGGTGTGCCGGCACATCGGCAGCTTACAGGGTACACATTGCAGTTTTTTCAGCACTCCGGCCAAAAATGTTGCCTACTCCTGGTTTACATTTTATCCGATTTACAATTGTTTTATATGGCTACCGTAACTGATAAAATAATGTTTTATGATTACTAAAGGTTTTGATGTTGTTTTAATAAGTCTGTTATGTTTCTTATGTGTATGAAAAATTTGCTGGTAGTACTTAAAGCTGTATTATTTTAAATTGGTGGTACTCAGTCTGTCAGAGTTTGGGAACTACTGGTTTATTATATAGACATACCAACTAAAAATGGGCACAAGTGAATGATTTCAGTGAAATCTGATTGAAATTCAACATAGTCATTTATTTAACTCACCTCTATTCAAGCAACCATCATAGTCTTAGATTCAAATTAAATCCCCTACTTTCTTTCTACTTATCAAAGTAAGCTAATACTGTCTCTCCAGGAAAACAATTTAATCAATCTGCTGTTTAACAGGGAAAGCAGTAGGGCTATGCAAAACTTTGATCTCTGATTCGATTTGGCAGAGATTCGGCCTGATTCGGTGCCCAAGTCTCCAAATCAGAATCAAATCAGGAGACCCTTTAATCTCTTCAAATCAAATCATAACCCTCTAAATCAATTCAGAGGAATTCAGAAAGATTCAGAGATTCGGACATAGACACAGCTTTAAATGTTTCTTCTACATATCTCTAGGTAGCAGGCAGCTTGTGAATGCTGCCATGCTAGAACAGATGGAGCACCCCACAGGAGCACAGGGGTCCCCAGTGTGCTTGGCAGCAGGCTCAGAAGTGAACCAGAAGCACTTACAGTCTGCTTCTGGGTCCTCCGGGGAGCACATAGGGCCCCCCCAGCTCGGTGCCTCCTGGGTCTGGGGGGCCACCTGAGTTGCCCCCATGGCTGACTGCTGAGCCTGGGGGAACATGGGGGGCCCCCAGAACACTCCCCAGTGGACCCAGAAGTGGACTGGAAGTACTTCTGGTCCACTTCCGAGTTCGTCGCCAAGCACAAGAGGGGTGCCTCTGGGCTCCTGAGGGATACTCCATCCACCTCACCACTGCAGCATTCATGAGCCATGCCTGGTATTTCAAAGTATGTAGAAAAAACATTTAAAGCTGTGTCTGTCTGAATTGCTGAGTCTCTGAATCAGTATCAAATCTTCAGATTAGGATTTGGCCAAATTGAATCAGGGACAGTGATCTGAATCAATGAATCGAATCACTGTCCCTGACTCAGGCCAAATCTGAATCAAATACGGCCCATTTCACACACCCCCTAGAAAGCAGCTGGTACCTTAAATCACAAAAGCATAAACATTCCTGTACATGGTAGCCACAGGCCAGGGATAGCCAGACCTTTTCAATTAGCAGGCTAGCTGGGAGGTGATTAGGAATTTCCTGAGCAGGGCTGAGAGGGAACTGGAGAAGAGAGTGTCCTAGAAGGAAGGTGTCTCTGGAAGCAAGGAGTTGGAGAGGCAGAGATAAAGTGCTGTTGAAGACTAGAATTATGTCTTGAAATGCCCTTGGGTGGAGCCATAAATTCCTCCTGAGATGGGGAAACAATTTAATGTGACCTTTACCTTGGCTCCTAGAGCTGAGAGGAAACGGGTAGGGCTATGCGAAGATTTGGTAGCTGATTCAATTTGGAGGGGATTCAGCCCAATTCAAGGACCGAATCTCCAAATCCAGATTGAATCAGGAGATCAAGTAAAAGCTCTGAATTGATTCAAAGCATCTGAATTGATTTGGAAAAGCTTTGGAAAAGATTTGGCCAATTTGGAGGTTCGGCCGTAGTCTAAACAGGCAGCTAACAGCTGCCTCCGCCTGGTAAGTCTGTTGGGGCTGGGGTAGTGGGGGGAAGGGGCATGGGGGAGGAAGAGATTGGGGCTGGGGCTGGGGCTGGGACAAGCCGCCAAGCCAGGGCAGGGGAGCACATTACTTGGGGAGGTGGGCAGGGAGCCATGGGATGTGGGCACGGCAGCACTGGGAGTGGGAGCTTTGCTCTGCTGCCACTTACCCAGCCAGGGCAACGGGAGTGGGATGTGGGCATGGCTTGCTCCAGGTGAAAGAGGGCAGGCAGCAGCAAAGCATAGCCCCCACTCCCACCACTGCCACTCCCAGATCTCATTCCCCCCCATGCCAGCTGGCAAGTGGCAGCAGGCCAGAGTCCCTGTTCCCAGTACTGATGAGGGCATGGCACCACTGGGAGCAGAGGCTATGCCCTGCTGCCGCTCAGAGACAGCCATGCCTACATCATGTACCCCCCGGCCCGGTGCTGGCTGGGCAACAGGCAGCAGAGCCCCCGTGGCTCCATGCACCAGGACAGAGGCAGACACAGCCGGAGGAGCCACAGAAGAAGCCCATGAGCACCCAGAGACCCCAATCACCACTCCTGCATCCAGTGAGTACAGAGCTTTGTTTTTGGATTTTTTTTAAGTGCCAGGACTAGGCTGGGGCCGGGTGGGGGATGGTGCCTGGCAGGGAAGCCATGGGGACTTCTCCCATGGCTCCCCCTGCCCGGGGAGAGGCAGGCACAGCTGGAGGAGCCGCTGGAGAACCTGCAGCCACCCAGTTGTGCCTGCCTCTCCCTGGCCAATCCAATTGCTGATTCTTTTTCTAAAGCTGATTTAGCCAAATCAAATCAGGACAGTGATCCGAATCTTCAAATCGATTCACTGTCCTCTGATTCAGCTGAATCCAAATCCAAATCAAATACTTCCCTATTCACACAAGCCTAGAATCTGCAGGTTAGAAAAGTGGGAAAGCTGCAACCAGTAGCAGAAGCGATAGCTGGTGGGGCCTGCTGGATGGCCTGCTTTTGTTTTCCTCTATAAAAAATGGGAAGGAACCTGGTGCAGCAACAGCACAGCCCGACTGTCTTTGTGCAACCCTTGTGAGAAAAGAGTCAGTGGGAGATGCACAGGGCAGCTTGGCAGGCATAGAAGGTATATATAGCTTGAACAGCACAGGAGGAATGGGAGATGGCCTGAGACTGTTAGGTATGGAAAAGAGGGATACATCACTGGGGCATGTATTCTTCCACTCTTTGAGGAAGAATGACTATGGGCATTGGCAATGCATAGGGGGTGCACATGGGTGCATGTGCAGCCCCTGAACTTGGCGGTGCAACCCCTGCAAAAAGTGCTGCCAACGTTGCCAGCGATGTTTGCAGGTGGTTGCTGACTGCTGGTTCATGCTCACCACCACCCCCCAGCTGCCAACACCACTCTGGCTGCCTGCAGAAGCTCCCCACTTGCTGCCACCACACCCCCACCATCAACACTTGCACCACCACCTGTGGGTGGTTGCCATGCCCCCCCAGCCCCCGGGGGCATGTAGAATTCATGACTATGGGAGAGATCTAGTGTCTGTGGGAGGAAGTGGAAGTCCTGCAAACCAATGAAAATAATTCCCTGGGCAGAAGCTAAGAACTTACACAATGACCGTGTCTACACGAGTGGTGGATTGCAGAGTTGTTACTGCACAGTCATTTAGTACTTGCATTACCAAGTACTATATGACTGCGTAGTAACTGGCATTATTGCACAGAAGCACCCCCACCCATATTTTTTTCTGACTGATGTCCACGAGAGAAGCTCCAGCCTGGAGAGTGTAGAGAAAATGAACTCTGGTTTTAGCAGTAGTCTTCCTAGGTGCCATATTGAGGGCACCAATATAGTACTGAGAGGACAGGATTTGAGAAATGCTCTCTTGAACTGCAATGTTCTACATGAAATTTACTGTTTTGGAAAAAGTCAGACAGCAAGACCTGAAAGAGGTAGGAGATACAGCCTAACTTGTTTGCAGCTAAATCCTGGAAGATGAAAGGGACAGGTTGCAAGGAGCACTCCATAAGAGACCAGTTACTCTGGAGATCAACCAGCTGAAGGGAGTGGCTGGAGTCTGCAGCAGACTCACAAGAGCTGAAAGAATGGAGACTCTAGCAACCCTCTTGCTGAGGATATGTGCTGTAGAACTTGCTTTGGAGGGAAGACTCTGGGGGAGGCATGCCATTAGCAAGTTCAGGTGGGAATTTGTCAAGTGATCCTGGTAAAGGGCTGAGAAAATCTATAGAGAGGAGAGGGGTTCTTCTAGTAGACCCCAGAGCAAGGGAAATGAAGGGAAGGTGCCTCTTGGAATATGGACCACAGCGGAAAGAGAGATTGTCTTGCTGAAACAATAAAACTGCCTTGAAAGTGATTTGGACATGAAAATGGATGCTTTCTTATCTGTCTTACATCTAAGCAGGCACCTGCTTAGGATCCCTTTAGAATTATTCTGAGAGCGTTCAATCTAATCCCTTGGCCATCTCATCAGTACAAATCTCATCAATGGTGTGGAAGTCTTCACTTTGTCATCATGCTACAGAAGCTGTTCTGTGTTGGAAGGCCATTGCTTCTTTAAATTGGGTCTGTTCTCTTCTGCTTATCAGTCTTGAGATGAGATGACCAGAACAAGTTGAACCAAGAGGGCATGTGTGTATAAGAGTAGAAGCAAGAGTATGTTATAATGTAGGACCTATGTGTGTTTCAGCTAAGAAAAACTTCTCTTTTGGAGTCTTGGCTGAATTCAGGTATCAGCCACTGTCACTTTTCATTGGCTTAGTGCCTTCTTGGGATGATCCTGGAGGCAAACAAATTAATGCAAATACATCAGGGTTGTAATTTTCCGTTAACTTCAAAGTTCTGTTGTCTTCATCTTTTGTGGCAGGAAATCTGTTAGAGAGAGAGTTAAATTTTTTTTGCATCAAGTTTGTATTCTGAGATGTCCCCTTAGGCCCAGCAGTGTAACTGGAGTTGAATTTGTGTTCCTAAGAAGACTAGAAGTTATTTTTATATAGTTCTTTCAGCACTGAAAGAACTATTTTTTAACTTAAATGATCATCAGAAAAGTTGCTTCCTCTTATCCATCCTTGGAGACAGTTGTCTCATCTCTGAGTTTATTCACATGGGGCATCCTATTTCACTTTATACTGCCAAATAACAGTTATTCAGTCATGTAATTGGTATTTTGGCAGTTACACACAGTTTGCAATCCTATCCCATGTGCAGTGTAGAGGTTTAAGCTTCCATGTAGGTACTGAGCATGTCCAGTGGGCTGTGCTGTGGCCAGGCAGGTACATAGCGGAGGTACATGCATGTAGAGCCAAGTCTGGAAATTAGGGGCAGCAAAAATGAGGAGGAGACTCTTGTGTTTTGGCCCAGTAACTAAGTGGTTAGGGCACTTGCCCAGGAGACCCAGGTTCTAGGCCCCTCTCACCTAGAGGAGATTTGACTCCATGTCTTTTACTTCCCAGCATAGAGATCTAAACCATAGATTAGGCATTAGGCAACTCTTCTCTCAAAGGTGAGTCATTGCTTGTCACATTTAATAATCATTAGATAAACTGGATGGAAGAAAGGAAGAAAGCTTCTGCCTAACTGGAAGCAAGGGTTCAGGGTAGACCTTAGTGCATACTTCCTTCCAAAGCAGTAGCCACGTCCCTGTGCCCCATACTTTCTTGTTTATGTTCACACTTTGGGTCTGACACAGATCTCCATTTGTTGGTTGTTCATGTGCCAGGTTCAAAAGGAGTGCTGGATAAAGCCATAGATAATGCCTAAGCTGTGGTTTGGTGGTTTGACCATTGTGCTGGGCAGTGATAGTGGCACAGGTTTAAATTCCCTTTGGGTGAAGAGGAAAAAACCTAGGTCTCCTGTTTCCTGAGGCAGTGCTTGCTCTAGTCACTTAGCTGTTGGGTTAAAGGTGGGAAGGTCCTTCTTCCCCTGGCGCCTAAGACTTGCTTGTTGTGGGGTTTTTGCCAAGTACGACTTGATACATGCTCACCCAACATGAATGTGTGATGCCACATACTTGCGATCCAGCATAAAAGCACTGCATAGGCTCAGTAGCTGTATACATAGGATTTCAAGCTCTGTATATAAGTGCCCAAAATGACAGTTATTGGTTGGGTAATTGTCAGTAGTTTGGCATGTGAAGTGAAATGGGATTCTGCCCACATTGCAGTTCCAAGGTAACTTATCACTTAAGGACATTTGTACATGCCACAGGGGGTTACTTCGGTTTAATTCTCGCTGAATTGAAGCAGTGGGTTTTTAAAAACCCCACTTCAGTTTAAACTGAAGTAAACCCCCATGGCATGAACACAAGGGTTGGGCCCGATCCTTGCCTGCCTCTCTGGCGGCAGGGAGGGCAAGCTGCCGGCAAGCCAAGCAGCCCCTGAGCTATGGGGGTGGGGGCTGATGCTTCCCTCCGTGACAGCAACGGCAACCCCCAGGTGCACCTGCCCAGAGGCACCTGACCCTGGAGGTCCCGGGGGCAGCTGAAGAGGGAAGTACTGGGCCCCCACGCAACTCGGGCAGGCAGGCAGGCTCCAGAGAGAAAAAAAGAAAAGATTAGGCTTGCCACTATTTTTTCCCCCTTCAGTGGAGCCTGCCTGCATCGGCTTCCATGCGTGGGCTGCCTGCATAGCCCCTGAGCTGCACAGGGCCCGGTGTGTCCCTCTGTGGCTATAAGGTAGCAAACTTAAACACCTTGGACATGTTTTATTTTGCTGTGTCCCAAAATCATTTAACATGCATTACACCACCAACATGTGTAAACAGCTGCACCATTAAAGCAGTGCAAAAGGGCATTAAGCTGCTTTAAAGGGCAATTTTGTGCCATGTACAAACAACCTAAGATTCCTGATGCAACAGCTGTACTGCTACCAATGCCCAAGTTAGCTTGGATGTGGTTACAATGTAGACACAATGTGAGTTTGGTAAGGAAATAGCAAAGTACTGCAAGATAACTAGTCTGTTACCCAATTAACATAACTGTTTATGCTCAAATGGATCCTTACTGAGTAATCTATCATAGTCAATGGCATTGTTATACTTGTATGCAAAACATCTTGCTACTTGCATATCATTGGTACTGGGTCTTTACTATATAATGGACTTGCATTTACATACAAAACATAAACATATATCACAAAATTATCTAATATCATCTTAAGTGGTTGTGTGGGAACAACTAAGATGTTCATCATTAAATGGAAACAGGAATTAGACAGCAGTCTTTTGTAAAGTGTTTCTCAACCATAAATCATTTGGACATTTAACCCATGAATACCCATGATTGCCACCTCACAAATCTCAAAAGGCCCTTCAGCCAACAAGGACATTCCTTCAGAGTTGCAAAAATGCAAATCCTCTTGCATTTTTGAAAGAGCCACCCAGATACCACGTGAAGATTTGTTGCAGTACAAAAAGAAAATCCTCACAAATTGCATAACATTAGTTATGACATATCACCCTGTTGTGAATAACTGAGCCATTTTTTCTAAAGGCCTAATAAATGGCCTTGAGCCATCCTCCCGAGACAGAATACACAGCGAGACTGGAAGGTTGTTTTGTGAATTATGCCCATCTGCAGTGATA
>JAGPOW010002722.1:396826-417063 GCA_030014935.1 Caiman crocodilus | reverse complement strand
CACCTGTGGGATAGGTATACCTGACTCTTGTAGCTTGCTACTGTGTGTGTGTGTGTGTGTGTGTGTGTGTGTGTGTGTGTGTGTGTGTGTGTGTGTGTGAGAGAGAGAGAGAGAGAGAGTGTGTGTGTGTGTGTGTGTGTGTGGAAGGACCAGACTCAAGGTTTATAATTTAACTCATTACAGTGTTTCAATCTGCCTAATAAACCAGAATTTTAAGGATTCCAAGTTGGACATTTGTAGCCAACAAGAGCATGTGCTGAAGACAGCCATCTTCCATGTGATACAGTGCCTCCTCAAGGGCCCAGCATGCTTCAAAGGCATGCATTGCTTGCCAGAGCACAGTGTGCTTGAACTCCAGTGAGAGGCATGCCTGCAATAGGAGGCAGAAGAGACACAGGGCGTTATCCAATTCGGTCTCAGTAAGCTGGTTGCGGTGGCTCTTAAGAACAGCCATCTTAGCCTGGCCCAGCATATGGTGTCCTGCTCAGCTGCTTGGTATGCATAGGAGTATACACAAGTGCTTTCAGAGAGGCCCCTGTCCAACACCCGAAGTGATGGCTTCAGGGCAGTAAAGAACGGTCATACATGGGGACAGGCAAGGAAGGCGTGAAAGAGGCATTCCTCGACACCCTCAGGACAAAAGGAGGTGATAATTTCCCTCTATCGGGTGCTGGTCAGACTGCAGTTGGAATACTGCATGCAATTTTGGGTGCCACACTTCAAGAGGGATGTGGATAACCTGGAGAGGGTCCAGAGAAGGGCCACTCGTATGGTTAAGGACTTGCAGGCCAAGGCCTATGAGGAGAGACTGGGTCACCTGGACCTCTTCAGCCTTCACAAGAGAAGGTTGAGAGGCAACCTTGTGGCTGCCTATAAGTTCATCATGGGGGCACAGAAGGGGATTGGTGAGGCTCTCCTCACCAAGGCACCCCCGGGGATTACAAGAAATAATGGCCATAAGCTAGCAGAGAGCAGATTTAGACTAGATATTAGGAAGAACTTTTTCAGTTATAGTAGCCAAGGTCTGGAATGGGCTCCCAAGGGAGATGGTGCTCTCCCCTACCCTGGGAGTCTTCAGGAGGTTAGATAGGCATCAAGCTGGGGTCATCTAAACCCAGCACTCCTTCCTGCCTATGCAGGGGGTTGGACTCAATGATCTATTGAGGTCCCTTCCGATCCTAACATCTATGAATCTGTGAAAAGGGGCGGGCCATCAAGACGGCTAGGTCAAAGTGGGATGCAAACGTGCCAGTGGCTAGGATGTCATGCAGCAACTGTCACTGTAAGTCTTTTTGGCAGTTGGCAGCTTATACAGTGTGTGCTAAGCTGGGTGGGCTGGTTGGGAAGCTGGGTGGGCTGGTTGGGAAGCTGCCAATCCTAGGTGCCATCACCACGGTGTATCGGGGATGCTCACCAGCACCTGGGTGTAGTGGACGCAGACCACACAGGCATACAGGTTTCTACAGGGCAGGAAAGCAAAAGGGCAACCTGAGTTGCTGTTGGGAGGCACGGGGAGTATCAGCAAGGGTGCCTGGTCTGCCATCTAAGTCACTGGCTACAGCTGGGGCAACCAGGAGAGGGGGGAAGGCTTTGCTTGAGGCATCCCTAATGAGGAGGGCCTGGCATGCCCAGAGGTGATCAATGAGGGTGGCTGCTGCCTCTGATGGGAGTGTGGTTTGGATGTCATGCAGGAGACAGCCTATACTGTGGACAAAGCTCATGTCCAGCCAGGTGGCTAGGGCTTTGGGCAAGAGTTAGGTCAACTGAGCAGGGTCAAGGAGGTGACCCCCTTGGATGAGGGTGGCTGTGAGGCTGGCAGAGGCCAGGCTTAGCACAGGGTGCTGCAGGGCTGGGTTGTGCACCAGGGGTTTCCTCAGCAGCTGTGGGAATCACAGGCACTGGGCCTGGGGCCAGAGGTGGAAGGTAGCCTGCCAGGCTTGGACCACCCAGTGATAGAAGGCCAGAATCATCACCCATTTCAGAAGCGTGAGGTCCAGCAGGAAAAGCTCCCGGTCAAAGTCAAGGGCCTCCACTCTCCACAGGAACTGGCATGCCACTTGCTGCCAGGGCAGGCACTCTGTGTCATAGAGGAGTCATTGGAGGGCTTGTAGGCAAAAGGTAGTTACCTTGCTCACCAGGTTGACCAGGCTCTGGCGCCCCTTGGACAGGTAAAGGACAGCTCATGGGAGCCAGTGGCATCCATCCCAGAAGATGTCTACCAGGAGGTGTTGAAGTCTCTCAAGCAAGTCCAGTGGTGGGTTGAGCATGGTGCACTGGTGTCACAGGGCTGCCGCCACCAAGTTATTGGTGATGAGGACCCACCCAATGTAGGAGAGGTTGGGTAGGTGCCAGTGCCACCATTGCAAGCGGGCCTCTACCCATCCTCAACACTATCCCAGCTGTGTGCCATGAAAGTCAACAACCCCAAGAACACTCCCAGGAACTTGAGGCCCTTGTGGTGCCAGACAAGGCCCCCCAGCAGAACTGGCAAGAAGAGTCCCCCCAGAAGAGTCCACACACTGAGCACCACAGTGTTGCTTTTGGCCCAATTGATGCAGGCCAAGGAGGTGTGCTCATAGGTTCACTGACAACCTGTCAGGACCCACATGTCTTCCTGGGTGTTAAGGAAAATGACCATGTTATCTGCGTACATCAATAGCCAGAGTGGGGTCCGATGGATGGGCCCACAGGCTGTGGTAGAGCCACACCACTCAGGCAGTGCTGCAGCATGTGCAGTAGCAGTTCTATGGCCAGTGCATAAAGCATGCCCGACAGGGGGCAGCCCTGACAGATGCCCCTACCATTGGGGAACAGGGTGCAGAGCATGCTGTTCACCTTGAGCAGGTTGGAGGTGCCCTGGTACACGACTTGCTGGGCTCCAATGAAGAGGGGCCTGAAGCCAAAAGGCCTCAAAGTTCTGAAAGAGATAGGCATGGCCCACCTGGCCAAAGGCCTTCTCCTGGTCTAGGGAGACGAGGCCAATGTCCAGGCCAAAGAGTTCACTGGCTGTGAGCAGGTCACACAGCAAGAACACGTTGCCTTGAATGGTCCTGCCCAGCATGCAGTACCTCTGTTTGGGCCCGGTGATGAAGACAATGATGGTGCTGAGGTGGGTCACCAGCACCTTAGCCAGAATCTTGTAGTCTGTGCACAGCAGGGAGACCAGCCACCAGTTCTTGATGCAACCAAGGGTCCCTTCTTGGGCAGCAGCATAAGTACCGCTTGGTGGCAGCTGGCCGATAGGACCTTGTCAGTAAGGCTCTCCTGGAAGACACACAGGAGGCAGGGGCTGAGGAGAGGCCAGAAGACCTTGTAGAATTTGGTGGGTAACCTGTTGAGGCCTGGGGCCTTGCTGGAGGCAAGGACGGCCGCAGCGGCCACTAGCTCTTCCAGGGACAGCTCCCACTCAAGCTTGCTGGTCTCTAGGGCACAGAGGCATGGCAGGCCCTTGTGAAGCTCCCATGTCGCCTTGGGGCAAGGCAGCTTGACCGCAAACAGGTCACAATTGAAGGTGATGGCGTGCTCACGTACCTCATCCAGATCCGTGATCACCTGATTCTCAGGGGTCTTGAGGTGATCCAAGACTTTACCCACTACCCACCACCACTCCAGGCCAAAGAAGAAGTGAGTTGGGACATCTGTTTCCACCAGCTCCTCGCAGCAGGCACAGATTCTCACTCCAGGAGCCGTGTTCTCTGCCGTGTCGCACAGGCATTTCCTGTAGAACTGGAGGGTCTCACGCAGTGCTTCATCACTGCTGGTGGCCAACCAGGCAGTCTCAAGCTCTGCCACATCCTCCTCCAGCTCTCGGACACAGTGGCATAGCTCACTCGTGGTCAGCTGACTGCACTACTGGCAAAAGGCCTGGATCTGTACTTTGCCCATGTCCCACCATAGTTTCCAGGAGGAGTAGCATGTTCTTGCGGCCTCCCAGCCCCCACCAGAAATAGGCAAAGCAGTCCTGAAAGTATGTCTTGGAGCAGGCTGACATTGAAGTGCCCATAAGGCGCTTGTATGCAGGTTCTGCCAGAGAGACTCAGTTCATAGCAGGCCAGGCTGTGATCTGACAGGCCAGAAGGGAATATGCAGCTGCTGTGCAGGAATGGAAGATGACATTTGGTGACATAGAGGCAGTCAAGGCGGGCCATGGCAAGACTGCCGGTGCTCATCCTCACTCAGGTGTACTGGCACTCATTGGTATGGAGGGCTCGCCAGGCATTGACAAGGTCCATGGTCTCCAAGGCAGACTGCAGCTTGCAGGCTGAGGGCAGGTGAGGCTCCGGCCCCATGCAGTCGAGTGAGGCATTGGTGGTGCAGTTAAAGTCCCCACCGATAAGGAGCAGCTCATCTTCGGGTTGTTGTCATGCAGAAGGGTGGCCAAGGTCTGTAAAAAGGCAACTCTCCTGGCCATCAGTGGTTGTGTAGACATTGATGAGCAGCAGGTGGTGTTGTGCTAGGGCAACGCAAACAGTCAGCAGGCAGCCGGGGATGACTTCCCATGCCACCGCTGTATCAGGCTGCAGTTGTGGCGACAGGACGGTCACAACTAGGGGTCTGCAAAGCGGGCAGTATTTGATTCGGATTCAGCCTGATTTGGGGGACAGCAATTAGATTCGCTGATTCAGATCACTGTCACAATTCAATTTGACCAGATCCGAATCTGACGATTCAATTCTGATTTGGAGAATCAGCGATTTGGCCATAGACACAGCTTTACATGTTTTTTCTACATACTGCAAAGTACCAGACATGGCTTGTGAGCACTGAGATGGTGGGGCAGCTGGAACGTCCCACAGAAGCGCGGGGTGGGGGTTCCCCACGTGTTTGGCAGCAGACCCCCCATGCCTCTCAGCTTGGCAATCAGCTGCTGGGGGACTCTGGGTGCCCCCCTAGACCCAGGAGGCACTAGTCACTGAGCTTGGTGTGTCTGGTACACTTCTGGGTCCACTGCTGAGCATGCAGGGGAGCCCCCACGTTCCTGTAAGATGCTCCATCTGCCCCGCCATCTCAGCCTTCACGAGCCACACCTGGTACCTTGAGGTACATAGAAAAAACATATAAAGCTGTGTTTACAGCTGAGTTGTCAAATCTCTCTGAATCAATTCAGAGGCTTCCAGTTTGATTTGGAGAGATTAATGGGTCTCTTGATTCAATTCAGATTCAGAGATTTGGCCACCGAATTGAGCCAGATCTCCTCCAAATCGAATCTGCAACTGAAGCTTCGCACAACCCTAGTCGCAACTCCAGTGCTGAGGCTGGTGCTGGCTCAGGAACAGTGCCCTTCTACCAGAAGCATGAGGAATGGGGGATGGGAGCTGCATTCACAGTCTGTGGAAGGCAAGAGAGCTGGCGGTGGGTGGATGACACAGGGACTCTGTGTTCTGCACCAAGTTGGCTCCCCCACAGTCCGTATTTGTGCATATATACACAAAGCATTTGCACACACACTCAGATACATGCACATTTGATACTTTTGTACCATTGACACTGGCTCTGACTGCAGGCTGGGAACCAGGCAGCAGAGTGTAATGTCTGGGAAATCAACCATGAGGCAAGGGCTTTTTCAGGTAGCTTTGACTGTGAATAGCATCAGCAGAACTGTGATATACAAACCAATTCCCTTTGGAATTCTGTGCTTAGATCTTTCATGCCCCAGACAGCTTCAAGATTCAGCAGCGGCAGGCCTTGGAGGTCAGGATGTTGCTGCAAATTCAGGACCATTCAACCCCTCTGACCTTAAGTTCATCTTAAGGTTCAAAACCCAAGTTTTGTAAACTGTATGACTGAATCCTTCAGGACATGATGGAGCAGTTCTGTCTCCAAGCAGCCAGAGGCACATGTGTTGTGCACATGCATGCTCCCCTTGGTTTGCACACACAACCTATCCAATTCCCCCCGATCTGCCTGCTGCTCACTGCCTGTTGATCAGATTGGAGGCATTCTAATGCTAAAGATTGTTAGCTTGGTAGTGGCACCTGTTAGGGCCCCTCTTCCATTCACTGGCGGATCTCATGTTGTTTCCAGTCAAATGATGGCAGCAAGCCTGAGCCCAGCTCAGTGACATTCGTTGGCCAAAAGATCTCAGCTCCTGGCTTTGAAGTCAAGCAGAAATTAACTTGGATAGTTCCCTCTCTATCTGCCAGCAAGTCACTGGGCCTGGATATTAATAGCACAGGAAGTGAGGCTAATCAGCATGTTTGATCCTGCCTCCAATCTCAGCCAAACAGAGTAGTTTGGGAGCAAGACTTTCCAGCTAGGTCACTCATGCTGCATGGCAGGAGGAAGATCTGGAGTAGCAGACTGTAGTAAACTCTGGCACCATCCATCCAAGGCCCTTGCAGCACTATCCCAATTTAACAGAAGAGAACATAGAGCACAGAGAAGGGTCCGTTAGAGCACAGAGAACTTTGTACAATCAAAAAAGGCCCCTGCATCACCCCCACTCGTGCTACCCTCTCTCTATTGTTTCATATTGCCAATAAACACCCTGTAAAGTTTGCGTGCATGTGGGGAAAGACTTGCCTGTTCTCAGAATGCATGTCCCAGGTTTGTATGTATGGTGGTAGAAGTAGATTTACACCAGTCTCCACAAGCATTCAAGAAAAGTGAGCTTGACCTGCCAGCACTTTGGTGAAAAGTGAATTCCAGAATTATGTATGTGTTTACTGTTTGCTATACACAGTCTTGAGAGTGCTGGGGAATTTGCCCACTCTAAACAAAGCAAACTTATGTGATTTCTGGGGTGGATATGGGGGTGCCCTTATTTTTTCAGAAAATGGCACGTTAATATTAATTACATGCTTCCAAGCAAACAGTGGATAGGCCAAGAGGGGGAAAAGTAGCTTTCCATTAACCAATATCTTAGGGGACAATACAAATATCAAGCTCTTTGGACACTCTACCAAGCTGAGATCACTAGTATGGCTGGAAATCACAGTTGGGAAGAGGCTGAATAAACTGGCTTGAACGGAGTCAGGAGAGCCAAAGCAGACAAGGAATTGTGAGGGTGTTAAAAGAACAAAGAGGAATTGTCAGGGGCTGCTTTTAAGGAAACAGACAGAGATGAGAACAGGCTGGGGTGTGGTAGGAAGCAGAGGGGCCTCTGGCAGTGCACTGTGAGCATTAGGTATGGTAGACAACATTCAGAATTTTTCTTGCTTTCAAATCCCTTTTTGGTTGTGCCGCCCAAGGTGCTGCTGCTAAGGCTGAACAGGATTTTGAAAGGGCTGTTTTGTCACTGTGCTCACATAAGTCACAGCTCCAAAGGGAAGTCTCACAGACTTGCTCCATCCAGTTAGGGTTGCTGAGGAACCCCATTCATTAAAGAGGGTTCTGCACCCCAGAACCCAGGCTGAAAATGGGAGACTTCTGGAAAGGTGAAGACAGTGCCTGTCATCTGGAGGGGTTACACTCTGAGGGCACATCTTTACAAGCGTGCATGTACAGTTTACAGCACCACAGACCTGTCTGCGGCAGTAGAAACTGTACGTGTCACACATGCAGGCATTCACTGCCCTGCTAATTTGCAGGGCAATGGAGTTTTTGGACACTGGGAGATCCCAGTGCTACCCTTTCTCTATCTGGCAAAAAAACCCAAGCCAAAAAAAAGCAGGGTGGCACACATGGTGGAAGCATGCACCACCCAAAACCAGAGCCTGGCTGGCCAGAGCCATGCGCCAGCTGCCAGCCAGGCTCCGCTTGCCCAATTGCTGCTAGAGCCCTTGGTGGGAGGTCCCCAGGACTCCGGTAAGACTGCTGAGGCCAGCCCAGGTGCACACATGCAGGGGCATTCCCTGGGGACAACTAACAGTAGCACGAATATATTCCACTGCTCGTTGTCCCTGGGGAACGTGCATTCCCGCTCATGGGGATGCACCCTGAGAAACTGGTGGAAGATAGCCTGGACCTGTGACAACAACTCTGAGCAACACAGTTCCCTGCTCCAAATCAAGTCCTGGAGTAAAAATTCAAACATTTATTCCTTGGCTAAATGAGAAAATTAAAATTACTTTTGCTGTAGGAGATTCCAGAAGCAAAGATTTCACAGATTGTGGGATATGCAGAGAATTAATTGCTCAGCTCTACACATTTGCATTAAACAAGTAAAAGGATATTTTGACTAAATGCAGCTCTTTCCAGAAGAAACAAGTATAGGGCTCCATATGGGCCAATTCCTGTTGAAATTTTAACATTTAAGTACCCTGGTGATGAAAAATGAATAGACAGACATGTAGAGAAAGAAGGTAAGTGCTGTAAGCTAGAGGTTTTGCGGAACATTGTCCAACCATCTGTGGGAAAAAAGAGCTGCAGAGTTCAGATGACCTTCATCTCAGTAGGAAAGGAAATGATTCCTTTGGGGAGAAGGCTGGCTAGAGCATTCAGAAGAGTGTTAAACTATTAACAAAAGAAGAGAAAGTGAAAAGGTGGAACAAATGAGATTCACATTACACAAAATCAGAACAAAATTAATTAGGGATGGAAGAATACGAAGAGAGGAAATTCTCATAGTATCTATACACAAAGCTGGGACCATGGGTAATAAATAAGAAGGACTGGAATTGCTCATTTATAAGCATAAATTCAATCTACTATTATGGAAACTCAATGAGATGATTCATATAACAGTCTGGAAAATAGGCTTTAGCCCTTTTAGAAAGGAGGCAGTGGGCAAACAGGAAGGGAAAGTAGAATTTTATGTTAAAAAATTATATTACCTGTTTCCAAGTCACTGGTAACTCTGAAGCAAGTGATCTTGAATGCTTATGATTAATGTTCTAACAGATATAGCTCAAGATGTTCTACAAACCACGCAAGAGAATAGGATGACTGGCTTCTGAAGCACCTTTCCATGAAGTGTCAGAAAAAAATGGCATTATCCTGCATAACTTTAATGTCAGTGATATAGAACAAGGGTATCAGTTTGCCACTTCCAACCTTCCTTGCTATTTAGAAAAATTATCAATAGTTTCATTTAAAAAAAAGTTTTCCTTCCAATGTGAGGATATTCTACATTAGACTTCAGAGCCAGTTTGAAATTTTCTTGAAAATGTTTCTTGTTGGAAAATGCTGGTTTCTTAAAAACCAAATGCTGTACTGAAATGTGTTGCCTCTGGTAGAAATTCATTCAAAGGAAAAGTGAAAAAAAGCATTTCAGTAAGGTTAAAACATTTCATCTCATCCTTTTGGGGACATAACATTTTTCTTTCAAGTTTTTAAATGTTGTATTATAATATATAATGTGGGTGCAAGAAGACAATCTGTGTTTCAATACAGCTAAATACCAAGCCAAGGAACAAAAACTGCAGGCCAGACTTGCAAGATAGGGAGTTCCACCCTGGGAAGAAGATATGGAAGTACACATGCCATTAACATGGGCCACAAGGGTGCTTCAGTGTGGTGCTAGCTGGCAGGCAGCCCCTGCAATGAAGCACCCTCATGCCCCAGCCAGCTGGCTCAGCATCTATACAGCACTACTGTGCACGAGAAAACTCCGCAGCAGGGTAGGGCGACCACCTTCAGAAAATGTAAAAGTGCATTGCCCGCCCCCAAGTCCATACAGGTGGCATGGCCAGAGCAGAGTTTGTAGAGGGTGGCAGAGAATGTGGACTGCCCATTTTGGGTCTCCCCACCCTGCTACCCTCCTTCTGGGGGCTTTTGTGGGCCAGAGTGTGGGAACCAGCATGGGAGAGCAGAGAGGCTCAGTGCCGCTGAGGCCCACCGGGAGCCACATGCCAGCCACATCACCATAGCAAGTTCCCCCTTGCCTACCAAGGAGCAGCAGGGGGCACAACTCCATGCTGCCACTGCCACCACCCCCACTGCTGCCGAGTGGGCAGGGGGCACCTAGCCATGGTGGCATGGCTGACACAGGAGTCCTGGTGGCAGTGGTGGCAGCGTTGAGCTGACCCCTGTCCCACTCCTCCCTCCCATGCTGGGTTCTGCCTTCTGGGCAGCAGAGGCCATGCGGGGAGGGCAGCAGGGCAGGGAGCCCTGAGCCTGCAGTGGACAGGCTGCATCCACCCCTGATCGATGCACAAATCAGGGGGAGTTCGTACCCCCTATGCCTTTCTCCCCAGGAGTGCACACAGTGGCAGGGAGCCAGATCACCCACTGTCCCCTGGATGAGTGGCCCATGGCTCTGTCCTGCTCCCTGGCTGGGCCTCATGGCTATGCATTCCCACCTTGGCCCCAGGCCCCACCACACACCACTCTGGATGGGCAGCACCCCCAGAGCCAGCCACCAACCCTGCCCCACTCTCTCCCTCATCATGGGGTCCTCAATCTGCCCCCCAACCCTGCATCTCCTATGCCCTTTGTCCCTCCACCCCCATTGACTTACCTGCAGGCAGTTGCGGGGTCTGCTTTTCACCACTGCCTAGCCGTATTGTTGGCCACATGCATGTGGGCACACATGCACATGCATGTTGCCCCTTTGTCCTACTCCCCACCAGCCCCAAGCAACACTTTGCAGGCTGGAACTCTGCCAACCTGCAAGGGGAAGCCACACTTTCCTGCATTTTTCTGTGTTGAACAGAAAACCCAAATCCCTGCATATGATACCAGGACGATAGTTGACTGTGTCTAGAGGAATCCAGGATAAATGCTGTCCTGGAGTCATTCAACCTGGCATCAGGACTTGATGTTTACATTTCAGGACTGTCCTGCCCAGTTAGGAATGGATGGTCACCCTATGCAGAGTAGTACTTATATTTACAAGTACTACCCTGCTACAGAGTTTATTAGTTTTGTACACCCTAATAGGGGTTCATATGTAGATGCTGAGACTTTACTGTGCAGTTAATTAGTCAACTACACAGTAAACATCTTGTGTAGACCTACCCACTGTGGCTGAAAGGCCTAATTGTATTTGAGTAAGTATCAATCAATTAGAAGTAAAATATCAATTAGAATTAGAATATAGTTGCTTTACCTATTTAGCAATGTTACACGTGCAATTAATGTGACTAAATGAATTATGGAGCAATTTGCTCTGCAGTAAACTACTCTCAGATGCGGCATCTACACATGTGCCTGGTACAGAAGCAAACTGGGCCAGGGAGGAGTAGTTTAGGCCAGGGCTGCTCCCTCCTGCTCTATCCCTCTGCAGCAGTCAGGGGGAGCTTCAGACGTCTGCTGCAGGTCCTCCGGTGACAGCCATGCTCCATAAACTGCTGCCCTGCGCTTTGTTCCCTGGCCACTCACTTTTGTGGCTCCAAGCAGTCTTCAGCCTGCAGATGCAGGCCCCTAAGATGCTGTCCCAGGAGCCTGTCACCAGCAGGCCATTGATGCTTCTTGCCCTCCCCCAGGCAGCAGCAGCCAGGGCACCATGTCTACAATGTGCTCGCTAACCATCTCTTCCTCCACCCCTGCAGTAGGGTGCCTGGGCTGCATGAACCCCAGGCCCACAGTACTACCCCAAAAACATGCACACTGCGGACAGTTTGCAACAAATCCCAAACTTTATTTTCCTCCACAGCAAAACAACAGACCTCCCTCACTCCCCACACAACAGAGTCCCTCCTTCCCCCCTCCCAAAAACAGACACCCACCCTGCAACCCCAACGCACACCACCAATAAAGCACCTTCATTCCTTGAAATTATGTGCAGTGCCTATTGACAAGTGTTGTGGAGGGAATAGTGGGGAGGAGGTGTGGCGCCAGGAGGAAGGTGCCTGGCATCATGGCCTCTTCTGACACCACCTTGGTTCTAGTTGCTATGGCAAGGATGGCGGCCCAGGGGTAGGCCTGAGAGCCAGGAAAGGTGCTGTCCAGCCTGCTTAGCCCACTCTCCCTCTTCCTCCACAGAGCTGGGGCTAGCAGGGCCTGCATGAGGAGCTGACCCTGGCATGGGCAGCTCCCACTCACAGCCCTCATGGAGCTGGGGCAAGCAGTGGATGGAGGCAAAGCAGGGAGACCCAGCACCAGGGGGCCAGGATCTGGAGCAGGGGTAGGGGGCCCTGCCCACTGGGGGTGACACTGCACCTGCTGCCATCCCCACTGGGGGGCCTGAGGCAGGTTCACAGGTGGGTGCCAGGGGCCAGCCAGGGCTGGGGCCAGGACTTAGATGCCGGGCATAGTAATAGACACTGCCAGCACTGGTGGCCAGCACCACATCAACAACATGTCTGTCCTCCTCACCAGTGGCTGCTGCCAGGAGCACCATGTCACACTGGCCCACCTGGGTTGCCACTAGCCTGTTCTGGGCCTCCACCTGCCTCTGCAGGAGGGTGCAGTAACCTGGGGCCCGTCACATCCTGCAATACTCACAGTGCCAGGTCCAATTCTTCTCTTGAGCTGCTCCTTGGAGAGGGTAACAAGCTATTTAAGGAGAGCTGTCCAATCCCGGCTCTGGTGCTGACGGAGCCAGTGCATGCAGAGCACAGCTGCAGTGTCTGGCGCTATCCTTGGGGCCCCATCACTGGTAGCGCTAAGTGCTTCACCCCCATGTCTAGCAGCTGGTTCTGCAGAATGGTTCATTGGAGGAGGAAGAGGCTCATAGTAAGAGTTGGCAATATTTCAGGTTCCAAGCAAACACTCCCCGCAAACACAACCTGGGTGGTACTCAGACAAGGTCCCCCCTCCCCAGCTGAAGAGATTTAGTGAGTACTAGCATGCAGTGGGAGGGATAGCCACTCCCCATTTATCCCCTATAGAGTAGAGCTCAGACCAGTTCGAACTTAACCATATATAGCTTTAGTAAGAAAATAACTGGGTTAAGATATGGCACAAGGGGAGGGCAATGGGTGCAGGAGAACAAGAAGAGATTCAGTAAAGGTAAGGTACACATATACATCTAGCAGAAGCAAATCAGCAAAACAGCTTGAGGCACAGGGTTTCATAAATTGTAAGGCCATAACTCAGGGGGGCAGGGAGGGGAAAGAGGTGAGGAGAATGCTTCTACCCAGGGAGGATTTCCTCTTCCCAGCAACTCACCCCTCTGGTGCCCTGGAAAGGAACTGAACCCAGGTCTCTCACACAACAGGCAAGAACGGTTTTCAGCAGTCCCTCAGAGTCGAGGATGATACTGTCATGCTTAATGGGTCCTCAGGTGACTGAAGAGTCTGATTCTGGATACACATGTTCTTCAGCAGGGGGCATGTTGTTGCACAGGTGAGTGGGATTTGCAGCCCGTGGTTGGTCTCCTTCTCCTTCCTCTGCCATTCCGCCTCAGTATCCAATCATTGGGCCTCAAAGTGGTGTGTGCCTTGGTGGACTAGGTGGCACCACACCGAACGGTCAGCAGCTTGCTCCTTCCAGCCATTGGTGTTGATGCCTTTGTGCTTGACAGCAACTTTGAGTATGTCTTTGTACCATTTCCTTTGACCGCCATTTGAGCGTTGGTCAACAGAGAGCTGGAAAAAGAGAATCTGGCAAGGGAGCCAGTTCTCAGACATCCAGATGCAGTGGCCTGTCCATTGGAGTTGATTTCTCAAGAGCAAAGCTTCGATGCTATTGGTTGCAGTTTCATGGAGGAAGCTCTTGCTGGTCTGGCAGTCCTCCCATTTGATCCCCAGGATTTAATGCAAGCACCACTGGTGAAAGTTCTCAAAGGTCTTAATGTGGTATTGGTAAATGGTCCAGGTTTCACTGCAGTAGAGGAGGGTGGTCAGCATGACAGCCTTATAAACCAAGACTGTACCACTGAGCTATCAATGCCAGGGCTGCTGTCTGTAGCTCCAGGCTCTAATGCCTCCAGGATCCTCGATGTGCTATCTGCATACTGAGCTGCCCGGGTTCATGCTGGAGGTGGGTTGAAAAGAACCCAAGCTGCCGGCTGCAGCTCGGAGCTTTGGTCCCTCCGGGACCCAGCCCATGCCGCTCCTGTGGCCCTGAGCTCCCAGCTTCCCTTCTGGAGGGTCAGATACCCGAACTGCTGCCTACGGCTCAGGGCTTGATCCATGCCCCATGCCACCTGCATGCTGAGCTCCTGGCTTCCCTGCCAGGGGTTGGATGCCCAAGTTGCTGCCTGTGGCTCAGGTCTTTGATCCCAGCAGGGGATCCGCTGCGCACACCACCCCATGCGCCACTACCGCCAAGCCGAGCCACCACCTGCAGCTCTGACCCTCTCCTGGCTCTTTTCAGGAAACTGCTCCGCCCACACTGGTCAGCTCTCACCAGCTCTTCAGGGCCCCTCTTCTTCATCCCTTGGTGATCTGACCCCTGGGGACAGGGGCGCTGCCCCTTTTATCCCTCCCAGGCGGCTGGCAGGACCAATCAAGCAACATGAGAGGTGAGTTCACTTTTAGGTATGGTTTCCCTACCTGGTCCCTGGGTGAATGTAGGGGGAAAGACTTCTCTTTTCCCAGGACCTGATTGGTGGGAAAAAGCAAATCCCCTCAACCAATCATTTTTTAATGTTTCAAACCCCCTGGGCCAAGCCACCACTGGCTAGCCCATCACACAAAAGACAAGGGGCAGGGGGACTTTCAGTAGCAAAGGTCAGGGGTTAGGGGGTGGGACTTCCAGTTCCAGCATGATGGTCAGGGGGTGGGGAATCTGTTAAAGGGCAGGGCTATCCTTGTGGCCCTCAACAGCTCACCAAAAGTTGTTCAGTGGTCCTCCAGCTGAAATAATTGCCCACCTCTGGTTTACACAGTCCCATAAGAAGCAGGTATTTAGTAACAGGATGCTTTTCAAAGTAGCTGGCAAAAGTGTAACCAGATTCAACAGCTGGAAAATGAAGTCTGACAACTTTAGACAAAATATATGGTGTAAATTTTGAACAGTGAAAGTAATAGCCATTGGACAACCTTCCGAAAGGCTGTGGTAGATTCTTCATCATTGACAACTGTTAAAGCAAGATCAGATTTGTTCTAAAATCTCTGCTGTAGTTCAAATGAGAGTTCATTCAGGAAATTCCCATGGCCTGTATTATGCAGGAGTTCAGATAAAATGATCACAGTGGTTTCTTCTAGATTTGCAATCCATGAATCTGTGAACAGATAACGTGTCTTGAGTCTTTCTTCGCTGGAGAAAGCAGCCGGGACTCCAACATAAATATCAGTCTCTGCAGGAGCTCCCTAGGGACATGCTAGGGAAGAATCTTAAAAGCAGCCACTAAATTCAACCTGCAAATGAACGTGAGCATTTGTGCACGTGAAATGGGCAAGGGCCTTGAAATACCAAAGCATGCAGGCCATCAGGCAGGCAGCAAAGGCAACCTGGAGCTTCCAGTCATTTGTTAAGCATAAACAGGGTGCAGTTTAGGTTTCCAACAGTGAAAACCAAGTAGCATGGCTGAAAGAGGCCCCAGTCTGAGCTCTGTGAAAATGACTGTGCACGACACACCTGTTGGCATGTCCAGGCATGCAGTGTGGCTTGCCAGATGGCAGTGAACTCCCAGGCCCTGGTGCCACACAATGCTGTGGCTGTCATTCCCTTACCTACAGGGGCATTCCTTTTGCTTCCAGCCTTTTTGTGGGTGCCATCTTTTGCACTGCTTGATCTCATGCCTTGTGGCAGCTGCAAGTTTGGAATCAACCTCAGAGATAAAACTACTATAAGGCAGAAAGAAAGTTAGCTCAATAACCACAAGCAAAGAGTAATTATCAATGGATGTCAGAATCACAGGAGGTTTTGAGTCCCACAGGGATTTGTCTGGGGCCTGGTGCTGTTAAACATGTTTATTAATTACTTAGATATAGAAGAGAGAGCTTCATGAGCAAATTTTCAGATGACACAAAACTGGGAAGGACTGCAAACACAATTGAGGACAAGAGCGCAATTAAGAAGGATCTTGGTAGATTGGAAAAATGGGCTAGAGCCAACAGGATGAAGTTTATTGCTGACAAATGCAAGGTGCTACACCTCAAGAAGAATAATCAAAAACACAAGATGGATGACAATTGCCTGGATGGGAGCACGACAGAGAAGAATTTAAGGAGGCTTGGTGGACTCAATATGAATCCAAAGGCAAATGCAGTGTTGGGCTGCATCAGTAGGAGCAGGAGACAGAGGACATGGAAGGTGACTGCACCTCTATGCAGGACAGGTTTAGCATCATTTAGAGTACTTTGTGCAATTTGGGGCTCCACATTTTAAAAAGGACATGGAGAAGTTAGAGAAGGTCTAGAGTTGGGTGACAAACGGCTTTGAAGAGAAGCCATATGAGGAGAGATTAAAAAAATAGGCATGTTTAGCTTGTGGAATAGGTGATTAAGAGGTGATATAATAGCAGGCTTCAAATATGTGAAGGGCTGCCATAAAGAAGAGGGAGTACATCTTTTGCTGCTGTAGAGAACGGGACATACCAATGGCTTGAAGTTGCAGAAATATAGATTTAGCTTGGACATCAGGAAAAACTTCTTTACTGTCAGAAAAGCAAGGCAGTGGAATAAACTACCTGGGGAAGTTGTGGACTCTTTATCACTGGAGGTTTTCAAAAAGAGGTTTAGATAAGTATTGGTCAGCGCTGATGGAGGAGTAGCTATGGCTGGACTGCTTTGTAAACAGCAACAGTTAGAAGCCCAGAAGCTAGGGAATAATGAGACATATACAAACATGACAGGACATATACAAACTGCTAGGAGATCATGAAAAAAGCTCTGTAGCCTAAAGTAGGTGGATATTGGAGATGATCATACTCCAGCAGCAGGAGAATGGAGCAAAACTTCACAACTGGCATAGTTATGAAAGAAGATTAAAGGACCTGGGAGAAGGTTATGGAAGAGATACAGAAAAGGGTGTTCTGGTCCAGGGAGAGGGTGTAGTGTGTGGAGTCATGCTTGCTGTCTCCAGGTTGCAGAGAATAATGGAAGATATTAAGTTTTTCCCATGCTTCTGGGTTTTGCTGGTTGCCACATGAGGCCATGAAGGAATTGCCTTTTCCCTCCTTTTGCAACATGTACTAAGGTTTTCAAGGTTTTGGGCTTCCTCTGAAGTATGAGGTGTCAACTACAGTCAAAACTGGGGATTTTGAATAGGGTGCACCAGTGCTCCTGTTAGGACTAAAACCGAGAGGTTCTGGGCTAGAGTCTTGCCCTTCCACTCAGGATCAGACTGATTCCCATATTTAAGTTCAGGAAGAAATTACCCCATGGTCAGACTGGCACACACTGGAGGGGATTTGTCTTCCTCTGCAGCATGGGGGCAGAGCAGGGGGCGACCCTCTTCCTTAGATCTCTCAAGTGCATTTTAATAACACATGCAGCAGCAGAGCACTGGCTACTGTTGTCCCCTGGCTTCACCTGTGACATGTTAGGGTGCTATGCCTTGTACCTGTGAAACAGAGATGACTGTACAGGAAGTACTTGTCCACCACGGGGTGTAACTGATACCCCTGGAGCCTTGGTTCTGCTACAGTGACACTCTCTTCTAGTTCCCAGAGCCAGTCCTGGCTTGGAAAGCAAGGCAAAGGAAGAGCCCACTGTGATGATGGTGATGACTGTTTCCCTTCTGGTGCCTTTATCCCCCCTAGCATGGTGGAGCTCACCAATGGCACAGCTGCAGTTAAAATCCCCCCAACCCCACGCACACACCACTCCATCTTTTTCAAATAAGATCTCTCTCACTCTGTTCTACCTCAGCACAGGGACCCTGGCCCCCTCCCATGTGGCACCAGTGCCAGATTCACACATGAAGTAGGGAGAGTTGGGAGAGTCGCTGAGTCTCTTGGTTCACAGTTCAAAAATGCAGGACAGGGTATGGTGGTGGGCTGGTATTGAGCCAGTGAGTTGGGGGGGAGGTGTAACTGAAGGGCTGGCTCACTAAGAAAGATATGCTCTTCCTTGATACTGATCACTGTCCACTGTGCCACTGCTTGCTCCTTTCACTTTGCCTCTACCTGCTCTCTGTCATAGCATTGCATGCTCTCTTCCTGGCTTGGACTCCAGTCCATACATAAAGCCAGTATGAGGATTGAGCACCAAACAGCATGTTATAACACTGAGTGCTCTCAGGTTTGCTGCTGGGGACCCCAAAGGGAAAAGGCCTGCCTCACACTGAAGAAAGGAGGGGAGGCTCTTGGTAGAGCATTGGCTCTGGCTGCTCAGAGCACAGATCTGAATACTAGGGAGTGTGGAGGACACCAGGAAGATGAGATAGAATAGGCAATACAGTCTCCTGTCTGTCCTTTCATTCCCATACACTTCTTCTACCCGACTGTCTGTCCTCAGACAAACCCTTCTGTCTGTCTATCAGTTCCCATACACACCTCTGTCTGTCTGTCCTCCCTCCATCACACAAGACATGTCTCTGCTACCTCCATGCCACTCTTGAGGCTCCACAGGAAAACCAAACCTCATTCCCCAGATCCCATGCTGTGTACCAGACTCCAAAACAAGGCAGTGAGGCTGCTGTGCGTGAGGGTGCCCTTGCTGCTGATCTTAACAGCATGGCTGGGACATCCTTAGAAGATGCTCACTGCCCCAGCTCTGGCTTTGGAGTAGACTGGGAGCAGGGCCAGTCCTGAGAGCACTGTGGAGGCAGCACGGTGTCTTGGAACTCCTAGGCAGGACAGCCATTTTGCCACTCCTAAATGGGGAGCACTGTGAGCACAGCCACTTCCAGTGGCCTGAGTGAAAAGTGCAAGGCAACAACAGAAGGAACCAGTGGATTTTCAGCAGGGATTCAGAGGCACTAGATTGAGAATAGGACAGGCTTTCTCTGTAGGACTGTAAGGAGAGACCATTCACCCCACCTGAGCTCACATTGATCTCTGGGGCCCTCAATCCAGAGGTGCCCCTTGGAGCAGGGGGCAGCAGCCTGTCTGCGCCCATCCCACACCTCCAATTTCTGTCAGCAGAAAAGGAAGGGAAGCCCTGCTCTATGTGGCTCTGATATATGCGTACCAGGGACCTTCAGCCACATCAGGGCCAGGAGGGGCTGACTCCAGGGGTGGAGAAGTTTGGAGCCTGGATGAGGTGGGTATGAACATGTGGCAGCATGGGAGTGGAGCAGAAGTGAGCAAGATGCAAGGTCATTACTGGGAGCCTAGGCAAGGCTAGACCAGAAATTTCAGCTGAAGCCAAGGCAAAGCTCTGAGCTCTGTATGGCTGTAGTGGGGAGAGGGTTCCACCGAACTCCAAAAGTGTCACCAAAAAAACATGATACCAGAGAGTGCCAGGAGCAGCCATGTGCCACCTGCCTGGGAAGGGCGCATGGGAGGTTCAAGCAACCTGCCCTTCTATCTGCTTTGCAGTGTATGGACAAGCACATTCCTTCCCCACCCCCTCCCGGCCCCGCACCACTCTTCACAAGGAAATACTAGTGCCCAGGAGGAAAAACACCATCTACCAACTTCTGCCAAGTACAAGGGGCACCAACCAGCTTTGGCCTTTGTCAAGCAATGAAGGCCTGCACCAATCAGTATCCACTGTTATCAAGCATGGCAAGATGATGGTGAGCTAGGGGGCAGAGTCTATTCCACCTATTAGGTGTCCAAGTGGACCTAGGTAGTTCAAGTGGGAGTTGAGGAAGTCCAGCCCTTTGGCATCCTGGCTGTCTGCCCTAGAGTGTACACATCAGGGGGTCAGTGGATTTCACACAGGGTTTGCTCCTTATGGCAAAAACCCCTTGGGGCCGGCACAGCTGCCCAGCCCGGCTGGAGCGTCCTGCTGCTTGACAGAACTCCACGGCAGCAGCAACGCGCAGTGAGCAAGAGGAGGCAGATTTGGGGCTAACTTGATCCCAGCCAGGATATGTGAGGACTTCCAGGAGGAGCCCCAAACGCTGGGGTTAGAGGTATTACCAAGAACATTTGCTAATGCCAGAGGGCACTGCTGCCTCCCCAGAGCCAGAGGGAATCAGAGAGAAGGTTGTTTAGCCAGACTGTCTCCAGGGCACCGTCTGCTCCCACCACAGCAGGCATAACAGAGACCTACGGACTGCCCCCTCAGCCCACACCTCCAGTTTCACTCAGGCATCTCTGTGTTCACACCTCTTTGCTTCCTGGTCAAGCAGGAGTTAATTCTTGGTGCCTTCCTGAGAACTTCTGTAAATGGGCTGGAACTATGATGTCATTGCTCTCAGCTGTGATTTAGGCAGTTGCTATGGTAGCACAGGCATGACCTTGGATCCTTTCCTGGAGCCTGGTACTCCTGGGCTGGGTCTTGCGATCACAGTAAGCTTTGAGAGAGGGGGCCTGAAGAAATGATCTATCCAAGGAATCCTAAAAGCCCGGGTTCTGCTGGCTACAAGCCTGCATCCCGGGAAGTCTCCATGTCAGACGCAGCAGAGAAATACAAGGACTACAGTGCTGTTGTGATAGACACTGGCACTGGCTACACCAAGAGCGGCCT
>JAGPOW010002722.1:336394-350090 GCA_030014935.1 Caiman crocodilus | reverse complement strand
AACCTGTTTGAGGCATCCTAGAACCTGCCTTTCCAGATTGGTTAGGTCTAGGGTAGCCAAGAAAGCAGGGTCCTTGGGGAGATTTATAGTGTATCAGGTCATCTGGGAAAAGGGAGATCCACCAAGAGTGATGATGGGACAGAAACAGTCAATTCCCGCCAGGAGTCCTCTTGGAAAATTGTTAAGTAACTGGAATAAGTTATCTGGACATGGCCAATTGAGTAAGAAGCGTGTTATAGCCTTATGCACTAGTGTCTGGAGGTCAGGGTTCTCATAAATATAGCCAGGCCAGTGTTGGGATCCCTCAGTGTTGATAAGTTAAGGTACCTGAAGTGGTTCCTGGAGGAACCCATCCTCAACAAATGGATTATTGGTATCCCAAATTAGGAAATAAATGGAGATAATCATGAAAAAGAAAAATTACAATTAGCTAGACAAACCTTGTTAGAAAGAATAAATAGGGCAGGATGCAAAACTACTGACTGGACCAAGGTAACTTCTGTGGTACAAAGTCTGAATGAGCATCTGCAAGATTTCTACAGCAGGCTGCTGAAAGCCATTGCAAACCATGGAGGAAGTTTTGACATACAGGCACCGCAAAAATCAAACCATTGTAGCATCCACTTTTGTAGGGGGTTGTGTATCAGATAATAAAAAATACATAGTCAAATATAACCCTGATTGGAACACAGAAACTATACAACAATTAGTAGATTTAGCTAATCTCGCCTTTGATTGGAGACCGGAATTTCAAAAGGCTGAAAAGTTAAAAATGAAGCAACAAGAAGCTAAATTTTTGGCTGCTGCTCTCAGTCCCAGTCAAAGAAAAGAGGAAGAGGCAGAGTAAGTTATAGGGAGTACTAAGGGAGGCCTAATACCCCAAGGGAATCGGACCCCGATGATGTGTGTAATTATTGCAAATAAATGGGGCATTGGAAATGAGAGTGCCCAAACCGCCTTAGGGGACTCCCTCCTTACGGAGGAAGAAATGGGGGAAACCCAGGGAAATAACCAGGCTGCAAGCACCGATCCTACAGATCCCTGGATCAAAGGTTTGCAACAGGACACAGATGACTCCCAATGAAATGAGGGGGCGCTCTTCCACATGATGCATCTAGGGGAATCTTCATCTTTTGAGTATACCTGGGCCCCTTCATCCCCTTATGTCCCACTTCAAGTAGCTGGAAAGATTTATAAGTGTCTTATAGATACGAGAGCAGATTTATCCTCATGGGGAGAACCTCCAAAAAGGGCGGGAATTATGATCTCAGGACCTGAAAAAATTGTGGGAGTAACTGGGAAATCTATGCGAGTGCCCCATGGTGCTGAGATGAAAGTGCAGATAGGACCCTTGACTATTAATCATGCCTTCCTATTAGCTGAGGGAACTCCAGTGCACCTCCTGGAAAGAGATTTACTCTTTAAACTGCAGGCTACCATTAAATGCTCTCCAAACGGTATCACTCTCGCCTTGTCGGCTCATCAGATGGAACACCTTCAGATAGCATTGTTCCCCAAACCAGAGAACTCTCCACTCCCATTAGATCTGAATGAGTTACCACGTTCCTTGTGGGGCTGGGAAGTTACTGAGGTGGGTCTCCAGCAGTCTGCGGAGCCTGTTTGCATCAAGGTAAAGCCTGGTCCGCTGCCCTCAGTCCCTCAATACCACAGGAGACAATAAAGAGTCTACAACCACTTATAGACAGTTATCTGCAACAAGGCATTTTAAGAGAATGTACCTCACCTTGCAGTATCCCAGTATTGCCAGTAAAGAAGCCTAAGCTTGATACAGAAGGAAACCCTGTCTACCATTTTGTGCAAGATCTGCGAGTTATCAACAACTATGTGGCACCCAGGCACCCAGTAGTACCTAACCCAGCCACCATAATTACTTCAATCTCAGTGACTGTGACTTACTTTACAGTTATTGAACTTTGTGCAGCCTTTTTCAGCATTCCTGTTCATAAAGATTCTCAGTATCTATTTGCCTTTACGTGGGAAAATCGGCAGCTATGCTGGACCAGCCTTCCCCAGAGATACGTGGAATCCCCCACCTCGTTTTCACAGATATTGTATAAAGACCTATCTACTATTATTCTGGGATCCAACTCTGCTCTACTTCAGTATGTTGATGACCTGCTTTTAGCCTGTCTGTTGGAACAACAATGTAAGTGTGACACATTGACTCTACTCCAGGGATTGTCTGCCAGAGGTCATAAGGTATCCCCAACAAAACTTCAGTATTGTCTGCCAGAAGTGGAGTATTTAGGGTGCATTATTGGTCCAGGTGTCCATAAGCTATCACCTAAATGCATCAAAGCAATACAGGATCTTCCCATACCGAAAAATAAACAACAAGTGTGAGCCTTACTGGGCATGGCGGGCTTCTGCCAACAGTGGATTCCAGCCTATGGAGGGATGGTCAGATCATTAGTAGAAGCTATGATAAAAGAAGCCCCAGAAGTAATTGTTTGGACTCCTGCATTAAACAGAGCAATCCATGAGCTTAAGCATTCACTCATGGTCACTCCAGCACTAGGATTACCAGACTACCAGTAACCCTTTACCTTATTCATTCAAGAGAATCAAGGCATTGCTTCAGGTGTCTTAACTCAGCCATGGGGAATTTCCAACTGTCCCATAGCATACTACTCTGCTCATCTAGATCCTGTAGCAAGAGCAGCAGTTCCTCCTCTTAGAGCAGTTGCAGCTGCCACAGTGTTAATCCAAAAAGCTCAAGATTTAGTGTTAGGACACCCTCTTGTGGTTCAAGTGCCTCATGCAGTAGAAGCTCTTCTATTACAACACAACACTCAACATTTTTCTAACCAGTGTCTGAACAGATATGAAGTACCGCTGTTAGCAGCAGAAAATGTGTAACTTCAGTGATGTACAGTTCTAAATCCAGCCACTTTACTTCCAAATCCTGAGGATGGGGACCCTCATCACAACTTCTGTCAGTTGGTAGAAGCCCAAGAGAAACCTCATTCTGATTTATCAGACGTCCCCTTAAGTAATCCTGATTATGTGCTTTTCACAGGTGGCTCTTCATTTGTTTGAGAAGGAATTCGGCACGCAGGATACGTAGTTGTTACTCATCATTGGCTGTGGGAAGCGCAACCTCTGCCGGCAGGGACCAGCGCCCAGGCTGCTGAGCTAGTGGCACTCCGACGTGCATGCAAATTGGCCACAGCCTCCCGGGTCACTATCTATACTGGCTCTAAATATGCTTTTGTGATCTGTCATGCAATAGGACAATTATGGCGACAAAGAGGTTTTATCATGTCCTCTGGTCATGCAATCAGTAATGCTACTGAAGTCCAAGAACTGCTAAAGGCAGTTATCATTTTACTGGTTGAAATAGCGGTAATACACTGTAATACTTTATCGTTTTTACTTTAATGTAAAGACTCCAAAATTGCTAAAGGAAGCCATCTTGCAGATGCTGCCGCTAGAGCTGCTGCATTACAGATTAAAGAAAGCCTCTTTGCATCTCAAGTTGTTCTTCCACCCTTGTCTGTTGTTTATTACAAAGTCCCAGCAGATGAAATTTCCACTTGGACCCAAAAGTGGCAAGCTGTGCAAAGGAAAAGATAGACTGTGGCATGCGCCAGATGGCAGACCAATTGCTACTTGCACCTTACTCTGAACTCTGGCTCAGGATGCCCACAGATACTGTCACTCAGTAAAAGGAGAAACAGCAGAACAGGTCCTATCTACCTGGTTTGCCCCAGGTATACATTTAGAAGCTGCTCAAATAACTTTGCAATGTTCAGAGTGCAGAGCCTTCAACAAGTATTGGGGGCACAAAAAATTATGAGGAGCCTGACCGTGGGCATATTTACGATTTGAAGTTTTTCAAAGGGACTATAAAGATTTGCCCAAGGCTGAAAATTTCAAGCGCTGTCTAGTAGTAGTAGATCAACTAACAGGATGGCCAGAAACTTTCCCCACTTGAAAAGCAGATTCAGTGGCAGTAGTTAAACACTTATTAAAAGAAATAATTCTATGTTTCAGCATTCCAGAAGAGAAACTCTGACCGAGGAACTCACTTTACACAAACTATTTTAAAAGAAGTCTACAGTGTCCTTGAAATAACAGCACACTTCCACACACCCTATCACCCCCAGTCCTTAGGTCAGGTAGAGCATATAAATCAGAGTATAAAATCCCTTTTAGGAAAGATCTGCTCCCAAACCAAATTAAAGTGGCCAGATGCATTACCAATAGTGCTGTTCGCTATAAGAACTAAACCCAAGCAACCTCTCAACCTGTCCCCCTATGAGTTGTTGTTTCGTTACGCTCCTATTATATATAAAATAAATGGGAAAATCCGCATGTTAGTCTACTCGACAGAGATGCAGCTTTAACTAGTTATGTTTTATCCTTACAGGAGTCTCTCCAGTGTTTACACAGATCAGCTGCTTTAGCTCAATCAGTACCTTTGGACTGTAATCTTCACCCCTATCGACAACGAAGCTGGGTTTGGGCGAAACAACATTGGCAAAAAAAAATGCCTTGACTCCGGTCTGGGAAGGTCCATATCAAGTTCTCCTTACTACACACGCTACTGTGAAAATTGCCGAGGAAAAAAGCTGGATTCATCACAGTCACCTCAAACCTGGCACCAAACCTAGTTCTGAAAATGAGACATTGGCAAGTCATGAGCAACCGACTTCTGTTCCGCTCCTGTGGCCAAAAAGAATCAGAGAATCGTGGACTGTCCAGACTCCTTAACAGGAATGCAAGAACATTTAATATATGTGCTTTTAGGATTGCTTTGTATTACCTTTCTTGTCATATTCTGTGTTTGCATTTCACTGTGGAAGCAGGGGAAATAAGTTAATAATGACATGTCAGTGAGTTATCCTGACAGGATTATTGCTTGGGGCGCATAGGACAAACATCTTTTTGTGGTGAAGTGATACAGAACAAGAAGGTCAGTGGAAAGATAATAGTTACCTGATCTCCACTATAGCCATAGCGCAGGCCCTAAATTTATCCGATCGTTGGATATGTGGCAAACAGCCCCCTTCCACTAACTTTCCACCCTATCCTTTAATCCTCGTAGAAAAAGGAAGAGATTTCTAGGATGGCAGTCAGGTTGTAAACTAACCATTAACACCACACACCTAATATGGCCAAACAATACTGCGATAGGGGCAAGGAAGCCGAAAGAAAAGGGTACCTCCCCTGGAATGTCTCTGCCCCCTGCAGCTCCTTACAGCTTCCTTATGTATGGCGGTTTATGGAAGGGTACATAGGATGTTCCACTTGTAATAAAACTTCAACTTGGAGCCATAACTGCACCCTATCTTGCATACATGGCCCTTCTACAAAAAACAGATTGTTCATATGTTGATAGCCTCACTTGCCAAAGTAGCTCAATCTATTGCCTGAAAACCCTCACCCCCTGCAATTATGCTCTGACAGGATATTTTATTATTTGCGGTACCAAAGCCTAGACCAGCCTACCACAGCTTTGGGCAGGGCGATGTACTTTTGGAGGAGCCTTCTTTGAGCCTGGGGCTATCATTACCCATTCAGAACTACCAGTTGTCTGGCCAAAACAACAAAAATGGGATTGGAACGGGCTACATTTTCCCAAAAGCTATTTCATAGGTGTCTCCACTCCTTTCTTTGGAAATCTCTATTTAGAGCACTGCATCAGCCAGCGAGCACATGCATTGCAGCTTGTTGCCAATAGCACAGCAGAGAACATTAAATTATTGCAAGGACAGGCTTCTGCCAACTGTGCTATAACTTTTTGCCTAGCATTAGACTATTTGTTAGCTAGAGAAAGACGGGTATGTGCTTTAATCACAGGAGAACCCTGTTGTACCTACATTCCTGAATACACTAACAATATAACTGCGTAGTAAAAACAATTTGGGACACAGCACAACAGGTAAACTCTTTGCGAAGTTAGTCAGTAATGGAAAAGATCACCTCAAGTCTAGAAATGTGGGGAAGGTATATCTTAGAACACATTTTGTGGGGATTAGGAATTTTCTTAGTTATTATTTTAGTAATTGCTATAATTAAAGCGTGTGTAATTCACGTGATGCAAAAAGTAATTAATCTCACTGTCATGTAAACCTGGAAAGTGGCCAGCAGGGAGGGATTATTAGAAATTGTGCGCAGAGAAAGGGGTTTCCTTTAGCAATATGGGAAGGACAGCCTGTACCTTCAGGGGCCCACAACTTCCCCCATAGTAACTAAGCATGGGAGACAAGCTTAACGGCAGACCTGTGCTTTATTTGGTAAAATTTTTTAAAACTTTAATTTTGATTGGAGTTTATGCTGCAGGTGAGAGAAGAGTTACACAGTACTAGTAATTTTCTGCTAAAGCTTTGCGCATGCAAAAAAAATCTCATGTAACCAAAGAATATAAATACACGTGCAAGAATGCAACTGGGGCCCCCCTATCTTTCTAAGATTGGGGGACCTTCAGCTGAATAAGCTGGAAAGACCACACCCTCATCTCCTGCTTATTTGAGTCTCAGCTGGGAAACTAGCCCCATTGGGATCAGGAGTATTCACAGGTGTTCCCTTTCCAGGTTGGGAGCTTAAGCAAATAATTTCTTCTATACCTGCCACACCTTGATGGGTAAATAATGAATCAGGAGGCTACCCACAGGCCTTTGCATGGCCCTGGTCTGTTAAACCCCACAAGAACTCACTGGTCCTTGGGGCCTTCACTAGACCTCACTCCAGTATTGTGCTGCATAGGGTACCTTGAGTCTTAGGGGTTAAACGTATGGCTCCAAGTCTCCTCTATATGATGCCCCATGCCTTGCAGGTGTTATACAGATATTGTTACCACTGCTGATGCTTCAGCTAACTCTGCCTCTGTCACCTTAGTCTATCTAGGCCTTCTAGCTTAGGTTCACTGGTGACAGACCTGGCTTTGATTGGAGCTAGTGCCTCAATCTCCTGCTATCAGGCCCTCAGCTGCCACGCCCTTCTGGCACTAGGGGCTCCAAGTGCTTGTGTATTCTGCGCAAAGCACACATTTTGCCTACTACAGGTTCTATAACTATTCAAGCTCCAAGCCAGCTACTGGCCAGACTAGACAGTTGCATGCCCCCTCCAGGCACTAATAAAGCCTCTGTATCTCCCCATACACTACCAGCTTAAACAACATAGAAGTAACAGAAGGGCCCCATACTGCCACTTTAAGTAGGCAACCTTCTCACCTGGTACAGCATGCCTCCTAGCCCTGGGTACCTTATGAGCTCTAGCAATCTTGTTAGTCTTTCAGAGAGCAAGACAGGCCACCAGGTAGCCCTAAGTAGCTTTCTTCTGCAAGCACATCTTCCCCTCATACTTGCCAGAGAACTCACCCTTACTAACCCCAGCCTTGGACTTATATGTGCCCAGCGCTCTGCCTCCTGGTCAGCTGACTGCTTGCAGGTGCTGGCTAATTACTTCATTGGCCTGCTGCTCAGGCAACCCACAGCTGTGGTGCACTGCCTATTATGCAAAGCCCATGGCTAGGCTGCTTTTGCCCTGCAACACAGGCATAGGGACTCTGCTGTTGTTCTGAGATCTGAAAGGAATAAAAAAGGAGAACTCAACTCCCTTACCTTTAGCATTATTTCCCCCTCATTTCCCCACCTTCCCTCCCTTCTCTACCCATTGTTTTCCTAATTTCCAACTATTTTTTATTCTCTATGACCTCCTGTCACACCTTTAGCTTCTTTTATGCCTTGGAGATCTCAGAACTACCAACTGAAAACCCTAGACAAATTGTAGCATTTGACTCCAACCAAATACCCTAGACAAAATGGAGCATTGGGCCAAAAGAAATCTTATGAAGTTCAACAAGGGCAAATGCAAAGTGCTGCATTTAGGACAGAATAATCCTATGCATTAGTATAGGATGTGGACTGACTGGGCAAACCTCAGTTCTGCAGAAAAGGATCTGGGTTACAGTGGACAATGAGCTGAATACTGAGCCAACAGCGTGCCTTTGTTGTCAAGAAGGCTAATAGTATACTAGACTTCATTGTAGGAGTGTTGGCAGCAGATCAATGGAAGTAATTATTCTCCTCTATTTGGTACTGGTGAGGCCATATCTGTAGTGCTGTCTCCAGTTTTGTCCCCCTCCCTGCACACACACACAAGAAAGGATGTAAATAAGTCCAGTGGAGGGCAAAGAAAATGGTTAGGAGGCTGGGGAAATGACTTATGAGGAGAAGGTGAGGAAACTGATCTTATTTAGTCTGGAGAAGAGAAGACTGAGGGGGCATTTGATAGCAACCTTCAATTCCTTGAAGGGTGGTTGCAAAGAGGATGGAGCTAGGCTCAAGGGGTAATGGTCTCAAGTTGCAGCAAGGGAAGCTTAGGTTAGATAATAGGAAAGACTTTCTCATGAGGAAGGTAGTGAAATACTGGAACAGACTGTCACAGTGTCAACCTGTGAAGAGTGTGGATGCTTTAGTACTTTCTTCCCCAAGGAAAGTTTGCTTCCTGCTTTTCTCCCTCTCTCTCTCTTACCCACCGTGACATTGATGTAAAAGAAAGAAAGGCAAATTGGTCCCAACAGGAGGCAATACTTTGCCTGGAGGAAAAAGGTTCATCCAGCTGGATTCTGCTAGCCACCAAAAGAAAGGCCTGCTGGGTTGACCCGTAGAGGGTCTGTTTTGGAAGCTCCTTCACCCCTGCACTCCCACCTCAAGCCTCTGTATGACTGTCCATGGCTAAACCCTAGCTCTGTTCATGACATTGGCTGGGCACTAAGCTTTGCCCTGAAAAAGTCCCTAGCTGAAGGCCCCAGATTTCACACCGGGAATACGTGACAGTCTATCTTTTATGAAAATCAAGAAATGTGAACAGTTTGGTTGCATCTCATCTGTTTCCAGTTTGAGTCCTTTTTGCTGTCAGGTGATGTTCCCTAACTCCCATTTCAGTTCCGGCATCTTCTTGTATCCTCCCACCGGTACTCCAGCCTACCAGAGATGGTACTCTGTCTCCAGCTGCCACTCGGCATCCCTGCTGAAGAATCCACATGCTGCCAATCAGGGTTGTAGGTTTTCTAACCGTCCAGGGCTAGGGATTCCCATTATGCTGGTTTCTGGCTGGGGGACCGTCCCTCCCCAGCCAGGACTCCCTGTGTGCCATGTGATTCAGCCCAGCAGATCCTAGCTGGTGTGCCCAAAGTGCATGTCTAGTGCTGTAGGGGTTTAGGTTGTAGGTCAGGGGATTGTAGATGTTTAGTCCTTGGGGAATGAAGTTGTGTTTCTTGTCTAGTGCTGTGGCACTTGCTGCGCCAGCTGTCTTTATGACTGCTGGGGAGAGTTTCCACCGCAGCACTAGTAAGGGAGAAGGTGTGAATGGGAGCTTTCTTTCTCCCACTTCACTCTGCCACACAGGTGACTTGGAGAGGCTCTGGAATCTCTATCCTTGGAGGTTTTTAAGACCCAGCTAGACAGCCTTGTCAGGAATCATCTAGTTGGGGATGGTCTTGCTTTGAGCACGAGGATGGACTAGATGAGTTCATGAGGTCTCTTCCAACCCTAATCTTCTACGATTCTATGAAGTTAGAGAGGGTCCAGAGGCAGGCAACAAAGATGATAAAGGGTTTGGAAAGCAAGATTCTAATATTATAAAAGCTTTTGTCTGTCTGTCTATCTATAATGCTTTATTCACACTCTGATTGGCTGACTGAAACAACCGGAGTGTAAATATAGCTTGGAACAGGAAGTGAGGGTGATGGAGGGGGCAGTAATGGAGCAGGGGTGGTGTTAGCTCCTTGGAGGCGGTGACGATGGAGCAGAGGGGTGGGGTGAGGCCACCAGAGCCTCGCCCCCAACCCCGCCTTGCTCCTTGGAGGTGGCGGCAGTGGTCACTCCCCTCCCCCGCCCCATCATTCTTGATGGGCAATTTGCTAGCATATAAAGAAAGAGCTAGGCATGTTTGCTATAGAAGACTTTGTTCTGTTTTGGTTTTGAAATGGTTAACTCTACTGCATGCTGGAAGCATTATCTCATCGGTATGGAGGTAGAGCTGTTGCACCTGCACACCGTGGACTCCCAGAAGAACTTGCTGGAACGTGATGAGCTATTGATCTGAAGGCCTAGTAACATCAACCAAACACGGGCAGCACTGCAACCTAGGTCTGGCATGAACCTGGACTGGTTCTGTCCAGTTTCTGTGAGGTCAAAATCAGAATTCACCTTGATTGACAGTAAATGCCTGAGGTGAGAAAGATATTGATTGGATGAGACTGGAAAGTATGTTACAGATGAATGATTGATAGCTGACAGCTGGATTATGCTTGCTGGGTAAAAGGGGGGTGATTTTTTTTTTGAGCTTTAAAAAGTCTAGGCACCCCAGGATAGGGCTCTTTCACCTTGGTGCATGCTTTCTGCCCTGATTGTTTTTCCTATGAGGAGACTTCCAGTTTGTTCCTGTGTTGTTCCGATCTAATTCTTGGGAGCCTGCCTGATACCTTGTTTGGGGTCGGTGGGTGGGTGTCCTTATGTGAGGGATGAGTGACTTCAAATTCTAGGCTCAACTTCTGTGTCTCAGGGAGAAGTCCCCAGGGACAAAGCTGAAGGTGTGAGAGTGGGGTGTGTGGCATGTGTATGGTGACCATGAACTGTGAGTTGAGTTCTCTCTGAGCAAGACTCCAGAACTGACTCCTCATTGCTTCCCTCGCTGTATCAGACCAGTGCTCGCTTATCTTGGGATTTCACTCATTAGGAAAGGTAAGTAACTTGCTGTGTTTTGTGCATCTAAATTCTTGTCCCTGTGGCCTTGTATTATTGTATAGAATCTCTTTATTTTATAATCTTTGTCTATTGTCCTTCATTATTTTTATTTATAATAAAAGTTATTCATGTTTCTTCACTTTAAATCTTTGTTCTAATCTATTATCTTATTATTTAAATAATATTTCATTCACTTACAATAAAACCTTGCTGGGCAACCTACCCTTTTCCTTGTCATGATGCCAGCAGCAGAAGTCAGCGAGGGCTGATTGAAAGAAAATAGCGATGGACTGCTTGCTGGTGGGGATACTTTGCAAAGATTTAATAGTTGGTCTTGCACCCTAAAAGTGTTCCCTCAACACATTCAGCTTTCAGAAAAGGTACATAAGGGACATAGCAGTCTTCAAATACCTGAAGAGTTGCCATAAAGAAGAGGGAAAAAAACGTTTCTCTCTTGCTGCAGAGGACAGGATGCAAACTAATGGCTTAAAGGTGCAGGAAAGGTTTTTATGGGATATCAGGAAAAACTGCTGGACTGTTAGAATGGTGAGGAAGTGGCATAGATTGCCCACTGAAAATGTGGACTTGTCATCTTTGTAAATGTTCACAAACAGGTTGGACAGCCACTGGTTAGGAATAATCTAGGCATACATTATGTTCTACTATGGTCTATGTTATGGTCTATGCTTATGTTTACTGATTGTATTTTCTATGCTTTTGAGCTTTGCTGGTTGTTGCATAGGGCTGGGAGGGAATTCTGCCCCCTACCCCCTGTTGCTACATGTCAGGGGGATTTATTGTTTTGTTTGGGCTTTTTTTAAGTCTTCCTCAGAGGCTTTGGGTGTTGGGGATGTTGATTGTGTGTGCCCATGCTCCTGCTAAGACTTAAACTCAGAGGTTCTGGCTAATGAGTCTTGCCCCTCCACTCAAGGTCATACTAATTGCCGTATTTGATATCATTTTACCCTGTGGTCAGACCCATATGGACTGTGGGATTTTTTGCTTTCCTCTGTGTGGGTTGGGGGGAGGAGAGAAGAATCAAGACATGAATCTCGTGAGCATTTATTAGCAATCTTTACAGCTGTAGGATGCTGGCCACCATGGTACCCCTGCTTCACCTGTGGCACGTTAAGGTGTTATGTCTTTTGTTGTTTCAGGGTTGACTGTAGTTTTGCTAAGAGGTTTGACAGTGGATTTGTATAGGATGGCTTGGATAGGGATGCTGCTGCCTCAGGGTGAAGAGTGGAATAGATGACCTCTGGAAGTCCCTTCCAGACCTACTTATCTATGATTCTGTGATTAAAGATAATCCCAATTTGAATTGGCATAACTGTAACAGCTGCAAAGGCTTGCTTGGCTGCAAACTGAATGGGTGAGCTGTGCCTAAGAACTTTGCAAGAAAGGTAGAAAAAGTTTTGCAATAGCTTTTCCAAATGGAGGGTATGCTGTGCACAATGCATGTTTTTAACTGGAGGATTTAAACTGTAACCTCATTGCAAACTTCAGGCTCTGATTGGCTACTATGGAGCCATAAAAGCTGAAGGAGGGAAAAGCAGCTGGAGTGAAGTTGCAGGATAGTTACATCAGGCTGAGAGGGTCAAAAGCTCAGCCTCTGCTCCCCCTAGCAGAGGAAACAGTGCTGACTGAGGCTTGCTGGGGAGCAAACTTTAGGACAGGGGAAAGGCTGAGTCATCCAAGGAGAAGCTTATTCTGCACCCAGGTCAGGGCTGTGTAATCAGGGACACAAGTACCCAGGGAAAGAGTGGGAAGGGGTTGGTAAGCTAGCTGGGAGAAGCTGCCTGGTCAGGGACCTACAGAAGAAAGTCCTCTGCTTGGGCTGGAAAGGCTTGCGTTTTAGGGACAGAGGCCTACAGAAGGAATCCACTGTCTGCATGTGGAAGTGCTGGGTGGGGAGAGACAGCGCAGAGATGGAGCAGGTCGTGGGAATCCCAAATCTGTATGGTTAGGTGATAGGATACTTAACTGCTAGAGTTTGCAGGAAGTGCATTTTTTCAGAAGGAAACAAAAGAAGCCTATTACCTGCAGTGGCTGATCAGAGACTTTTTTTTTTTTTTTGCTGAGTTGCCAAGAAAGAGCAGAGTCCACCTTCCCTGGAGCAGCAGAAACCTTGCCTCTGCCAACTGGTAGATTGTCATTATTGCCATTTATTGTTAAGGGACAAGAAGTATGACCAAAGGGAAATCAACCTGGGTTATGGGGGGGGAAATGGTTTTAAAGTGTTATAACCAAGCAAATGTAACCATTGAGGCTTTTTGATGCAAGTGAGACCACCCAGTGTGGTGGAATTATTCATCTATTGTTGCGGTTGTAAATTCTATTCAAATTGTTGGGTTTATTATTAACTATTGTTGGTTGGTTTATTCATTCGCTTGATTTCATAAATTCTGTATATAGTTGTGTACAATTAAAAAACCCTTTATTTTTATTAGACTTTAAATTTCTTGGGTAGTGAGATTGAGGGAGTCACCTCTCCAAGGGACACCTCAGTCAGCAAACCTGCCTGAAAGAGTTCCAAGGGCTACTGGCAGCCTGAGGATCTAGAATCCAGCATATCGCCTGGCCTAGCACGCCGCCAGCAAGGGTTGCATAACTTTTAAAAAAGTTTAGAGGGTACTTGGCACAGGTTAACATTCCTTAATGGGTGAATGCTCCTGACTTACCATATGTCCAGGATTTCCCAGACATGTCATCCTTTTTTGGCCTCCTGCCCTCCTGTCCAGGCAGGCTTTTTAAAATGCAAGCAAATAGCTGGGTTTTTGCTCTGCCTTTGGCTTTTCCCGGGCACTTCCAGCTTGGAGGCTGGGGGCAATGGGGCAAGGTGATTGGTTCTGCATATAGGCCCCAGCATGTGAGGGAGATGCACGTGCAGGACTGGGTGGGGTCTGCGGGCCGTGGGTTGGGAGTGAGGGGCACTGGAGACAGGGCACTGACATATCACTGCTTCCTCCCTCCCAGTT
>JAGPOW010002722.1:315947-327526 GCA_030014935.1 Caiman crocodilus | reverse complement strand
AACATCTCAAGAAACTGATTGATAATCAGGAAACGCATAAGGTTAGGGAGTAACCAGATACTTGGGAGCCAGCTTGAAATTCCTATGGATAGCAGATATACTGATGGGATATCTCATGGTTTCTTCAGGAACAATAGATAGCTTGCGCCATCAGGATTTTGGATTTTTACTTGTGCACAAGCCTTCGCTTAGCATGACTTTTCCAGATCTTACTATAGTCTTTTAACAGACTTAAGGCAATTACTGGGGTGCTCATAACCTTTTATGGAGAGGACTTCCACTAGTTGTCTCAGGAAAATGTATGGCAACACCTGTAATTAGAGCTCCAACAGGCTGGACGCTGTGATGAACCCTTAACCATTGTTCAAATGTTGCCCACACCCCCTCTGACTTGGTCTCTTTGCCTCAGCATTCCCTAACCTGGCAATCGAGTTTTAGTCAATCAAGTTTAAATAGACCTCCCGTAGTGGGACCAGGGAATGTATGGCCCGAGATACCTATTAAACTTAGAGGTGTGTGTGTGTCTGAGGGGTGGGAAAAGTCCTTTGTAAATCCAGATTAGAACTGGTCTGAAATGCTGAGCTGGGTGTGTGTGAACATGGGTTGATTAGCATTTGGAGCACAGATTCCCTATCATGCAGTGCTCCCCTGCTTCTCTGGTCCCAGAATTCACAGTCTCTGCAGTCTCTGTTTCAGGCTTTCTGTTCTCCATCTCTCATGTAAATGAATGGTTATCTGGTTCCATCTCAGATGCAAATGAGACCTAGGGCAGTTGTTTCACTCTTGCACCCTTATCTTGAGGGTCTTAGGTGCATCTCTCACTTCATCTTAATCAGTTTCGTTTATGTAGAGGAGGGGAGGGAGGGGGAATTCTCTGTGAGCCAGACAGACTGTCCTGTGCCAGGGTTGCCCAAGAACACAGAGCTGAGACGTAACAAACACTACCTGTCAAGCCCCATAATCCAGCCAGGTTTCTATCCATTTCACAGTCCATTCATCCAATCCATAGATCCTTTTCTTGCTTGCAAAAGTGCTGTGGGAGATGGTATCAAAAGCCTTGATAAAGTTAAGGTATCTCATGTCATGCTTTTCCCACATTCACAAATACGGTCACCTCATCATAAAAGGCAATCAGGTTGGTCAGGCAAAATTTGCCCACGGTCCCATGTGCCATCACAGGGAATTTAAAAGGCACAGATGGTGCCAAAGAGTGGGAAGAAAGGAACCCAGCATCAAGCAGTGACAGCCCCGGTGCAGGGGGAAGCCGAGAGATGCCACAGCCAAAGGGCACCCAGAAAATTGGGTCCACGCTAGGATAGGAAGGGGAGCAAGTAGGGACCCTCCTGCTAAACTCCTCTCGCTCCACTTTTTTTTTTTTTGCTTCCTCCAAGAGGAGGGGACCAGGAAGGGAGAGAGCTAAAAACTTTCTTGGGAAAATCCTTTTGTTATTTCTTTTTTGTTTCTTTATTGTTCTTGATTGTGGTTGAGACCCATGAAGTCTAAACTGAAGGGGCCCTCTTCGGTAAGGAAAGGCCCAGAACCTTTACTTGGGAGATAAGGACTAAGAGGAGACAGCAGAAGAAGACACTGAGCACACCTACGCCACAACCTGAGGAGGCCCAGCATAGGTTTACATGTCAAAGTTACAATGGGTGGGAGGTAAATGGAGCCAGTAAGCTGGAGTAGCAACTGAGGACCACAAAGCATCATCATCTAAAGTTGGTGAGTGGACAGGGTGTAGGGAAGGCAGAGCCCTGAGTCAGCCACAGATGTACTGTGAGCACCTGTAATTTGCTATGCCAGTCTCTGGTCAGGTGCTTGCTTTTACCTGACCGGCCAGCCCCTTCTGCTCCCTTGCAAACTGACGGTGTGGACTGCTTCTTCCATTCTTAAAGATACCGTGGGTTCTCTCCTACCACGCCTTTGATGTTAGAAGATAAGGGAGGAAGATCTTGTCCCTGTCTTCTTTGTGTCTCTTGGGGTTGCTCATAGCACTGTCGGACCTGGGGCTCTGCCTCTTCTACACCTTATCTAGTGCCAACCTGATGTTCCAAGGTCACTTCTCACAAGTATGGTCCCAGCCATACTCTTACCACAATAGTGGCCAACAGGGCGTAAAATCTGTCTTCTATTACAATATCCATATACAGTAGAACCTCGGTACTCGACTGCCTTGAAACTCGTCAAATTTGGTACTCAACGCATCTTGCCTTGAAAATTTTGTCCCGGTACTCGTCGTTTGCTTGGTACTCGCCAGAGAAGGCGGCGGCAGCGGCGCCTGCTCCCTCCTGAACTTCGCTGCTCTGGTCTGCTCTGGCAAGGCACTGCCGCCGTCGCTGCCAGTCCCGCGCTCCCTCTCGCCCTCCCCTGGCACGGGGAGGGCTGTTTGTTTGGTACTCGTCGTTTTTGGTACTCGTTGCGCCTCCCGGAACCAATTAACGACGAGTACCGATGTTCCACTGTACAGCCCTTCCAGCCTTAACTGCACTTGATTCAACTTAAATCTCCCTTCTCACAGTAAGTAGGGTGTGGGCACCCTGACAAGCATGCTAAACAACCCCTTTTACTCATGGTTTTGCCGCTTTTCTGTCTGTTTTCTTCCAGTGTTGTCATCACTCCAGCTCAAGTTGTCCATCTCTGGCGTCCACGTCTGCTGCTCCAGTGAGTACACTGATTCCTCCGAGTCAGCTCTAGTGTAACACCATCTTATCTCTGGCTTCCACCAGTCACTCCTGCCTGGGCACTCCATCTCTGGAACAGCATCCATGGGTGAGGGGAACTCACTTCTGGTTCCATGGTTGTGCCATCCTGAACTGGCTTTAACCCATCACGTGGGCTCCCCCTGGCAAACTGGCATCAGCATGTGCTTACAAAACATTCCCATGCTGGTACCAGATGTTCCTCAGCCTGTGCCGCTCCTGTGGCTGGCTGCCTGCATAATTGTTGTTCCAACCTCTTTGTTAAATTTCATCTCACGGCGGAATCATTTTCCCTGCCACAGTACCCCTGGGTGGATGCCCACTAGGTCTGTGCAAAATGGCACTGTTCCATTTTGACTTGAGTTTCGAGGTTTTAATGGAACAGTTTCATTTTTAATTTCATTTGGATTCAAAACCACTGTTCCATTTCGTATCATCAGAACAGTGACACTGTTTCGAGGTTTTGCCCATACGCTATAATGAAGAAGCTCGAAACAGCCTCTCTCATTCAGCAGACAGATGGGGGCCCACAACCCTGGGAGAACTGCAGGGGCTGCCAGTCCTCCTGGGGCTGCAGGCCCCTGATCCGCCTGCCAGATGAGAGAGGGAAGCCAAGTGCTGCAGCCTGGGGCCAGGGAGCTGGGGAAGGGAACTGAGCCTGATCACTCAGTTCTCCTCCCCAGCACTAGGATCAGGCTAGGGAAAGGAACTTGGCCCAGCTGGGCTGAGTTCCCCTCCCCAGCATTAGGACTGGGGTGGTTCAGCCCAGCTGGACTGAGTTCCTCTCCCCAGCCTGATCCTAGTGCTGGAATGGGGAACTCAGCTCAGCTGGACTGAGTTGCTTTCCCCAGCCCGATCATAAGGCTGGGAAGGAGAACTGAACGATCGGGTTCAGTTGCCTTCCCCAGCCCGATTGCAGCACTGGGAGTGGAACTGAGCCTGAGCTCAGTTCTCTTTCTCTGCACTGTGATCGGCTTCCCGCAGCCCACCCATGGAAGATGGGGAGAGCCAGGGCTGTGCTCCTGGCTGAGCCACATGGGGCTGCAGAGCCACTGGGAGCACAGCCCTGGTTCTTCCCTGTCTCCTACCACCTGGCTGCTGGTTGCTTTGAAACGCAAAACATTTTGAAACTTTTGAAACATTTTGACTAGCCTCATTTTGTTCCGAGGCTGTTTCAAAGCCCTTTGTTTTGATTTGATTTTGCTGTTTCAAGCTCAAAATGAGTCAAAACAATGTCAAATCAAAACAGCTGGCAAAATTTCACAAAGTCTTACTGCCTACCACATATCACACTGTACCTCTCCTTTCACAGCATCATCAAGACATGGCAGGAGAGTTGGGGAGAGGTCCTACTCAGCTAATGTGGTTATTCACTAGTTAAGTCGAAGTGTCATGCTGCCTCTGCCCAAGCCTCACAGATGGAACTGACGTTGTTCAGTCTGGGCCTTGTTGTAATGTGGCCCCTGGTCCTCCCTGGGCTCTCCGCTGCCTTGTCTCGCACTGTGCCTTCACTGATGTTCAGGCTTTCCATGGTCCTCATCTCACACTGTGCTTCACTGCCGCTTGGGCTGTCTGCGATCCCTGTCTCACACTGCACCTCACTAGCACTTGGGCTCTCCACAGCTCCTGTCTCATGGCGCCCTCACTGGTGCCTGGGCTTTCCACAGCCCTGCAAAGTGCTGCGCCCTCTCTTGCGCTGGAGTCAGTGCACCCCCAAATGCTGCGCCCTCTCTGGTACTGGGGACCCCACACTGCTGTGAGTCCCCTATGAGGCCTCCTCCACCTCCTAATAGCCTCACCCAAGCCACCAGTGTTATACAGAAAACAAAACACAAGCCCCTGGGCTATAACACAAATTCCAGCTGCCCGGCTATAACCTCATTCAAGCTGCACCGGGGTGCTCTGTCCCTCACCAGTCTCAGAGGCTGTACCTGCAGTCAGGCCTCTCCCCTTTTGGTTACTCTGAGAGATTTCCTTCCCCTTTGGCTGCTGGCAAGGAACTGCCATCCTGGCCTTAGTCCTGGGGTTTATATGTGAACCAGGCCCTGCCCCTTCCGGTCAGCTGACCGCTGGCAGGTGTGGGCCACTAGCTCACTCTGGTTGTCCTGGTAACCAGCAGCTGGGGCTCCCTGCTCACTGCTAGGGCTCTTTCCCTAGCAGTTTCCACTCTAAGAAGCAGGGCACCTAAGTGCTCTGCAACACCATGGCATTGTTTATGCTTAAGTCAACAAACAGGTGATGACCACTAATTAGCAATCGGCAGCTACTATCATTGCACGTAAGCAACATAGCTTTTCTGTGTTTTTGAGCTGGACTGCTCTTCTCTGTCACTTTCTTGTGAATGCCTCCTGCCACATTGCCCAGTTGACACTTGGTCACAGATTCAATACGTTTATCTTGCTATCTCCCGCAACCATACCACAAAGGTATTTATGGTGGTCACAGTCTTATCTGTTCAGGCATCCTTCTCAGGCTCCCTATGTGGTCTGTGCTTTTTCAGTGGTGACAACAGCAGTGGTGATGGCTGAGGTGGCAACAGTGGTGGAGATGGTGACAGTGGCATACCAGTTGGAGCTGAAAACCAAAGAAGAAATGAATGTGGGGAATTATTGTGTTCTCTGAGAATCGGACAAGCAGATAACAAAGGTTTTGGGAAACACACCAAGAATAGCTTGCCAGCCTGCCTGTCTGTCCAGGTTGTTACACTGCAGGCCACAAACAGCTGCAAACAAGTCACCTGCAGAGCCTTTGTGCTTTGCATTGCCCTTCACCTTCCTGCATGACAATCTAATCCCCCCGACCTGTTGGTTAGTTGTCAGTTAGTTGTGGCAGTTGAATTACCGCCCCCATCCACATCTCATGTCAGTTAACTGCAATCTGCCAAGCCACAATCTAAGGAAAGCAGGGAACTATAATATTGCTGAGCATCTTATCTGTGAAATGTTGCAATAGTTTACAAAGGGCTTTTGTCTCTTGGCTCTCCAGAGACAACATCTGTACATGGAGGAGAGTCCTGCTCTGGGTACAGAACACCTCACCATTTGCCAACACTTTATGGGCAGGCACTTTCCTTTTCAATACAGGATATTACTGAGATACTTCACATTTCAAAGAGGGCAATTATCACATACTCAGGCTGAGCTCCCTTGCTTTTTCTCGTGCTGCAGCAACAGGGGCAGCTGACAGGGGTTACTTAAAAGTTTATCACTCCCCTTCTCCCCACCCACCATCCACTTTTGTGGAATGATGTCTCATTACTGCTCTGTGTCTGAGGTAAGTCAGAGAATGTTTGGCTTTGCTTTCACCCTGCAATACCCAGAACTAGGCATTTTCACCCCTTACCAATAAAGAAGGAAGACAGGGATGAGAAATGCAGCTTTATTCCACCTGAGAACAGACTTAAGAATACTTAGGAACAAATAGAAACCAAGAATTTACTGAAATAGGAATAAATAGGAACCCCTTTCCTATCATTTGGCTTTTTTTCCCCACCCACATACCCCGCATCTAGCCCCTGCCTTGCTCCCTGAACAGCAGTGCTATTCTCCTGGCCCTGCTGGCATTGGGGCATCCCTCAGTTGACTGCAATGTGGGTGGGGGAACAGGGTCAGCTGTAATACTCCTGGCTATGTCCTGGACAGAGGCAAGCTGAGTGGAGCTAGTGTGCACTTTCTAGGGGGGACCCACTTATGAATTGCAGGGGCTTGTTCATGTACTGAAGGACATGGTCCTTAATCAATGTGTGTGTTGCCTGCAGATCCTCATAGCTTTGTATGGCCAGGTGAAAAAAATGGCATGTGTAGTCCAGGAGCTGCTTCCTGAATTCTATGGTGTTGTCCACACTTCAGGTCTCCCACTCATCATTTGCCCTAAGCTCTTCTCTGACTTCATCCCATCAGTCATCCATAGTGGCCACTTGGGTTTGTGCTGCCTCCACCAAGCCTCCCTTATGTTTGTTCTGGAACACTGCTGCCTGCAGCTGTATTCCTGCATGTGCTCTGCTCCAGTTTGAGCCGGGGTCTGAGGTTCAGATGTACATCCCTGGCTGGCATTGGACATGGTAGCTGGTAACAGTAATAGGAAAACAAAGTGCTTTTGGTGAAATATCTCATCTCCCCAATGCCACATGCACAAACCCCCCAGCACATCCAATCCAATGGCACCGAAATAGTGCCTGTCATAGGGGTGGAAATGGATATATTGCCCATTCCCTTATAGTTACAAGTTCCCAGTCATATGTCCTTTTATGTCTCAGGAACAGAAACTGATCTTTGGATCTCTGGAGGAACCTCTGATGTGTTAACCACATTTGAAGTGGCTTCTTCCTCATCATCATCTGTGCCCACCAGTGAAAGTGTTGGAGAGACTGAGGTCATGATCAGGGTCATGTCCTCATGGCTGTTCTTGTCATCCAGCAGCATCGAGCAGTTGCCCCACAGCTCTGACTTCCTCAGTTTCCACCTTAGGACAGTCTATGCCTCCTTTGTTAGGTGTGCTTTCCAGGACAACAACAGTCCCAAATGACTGGAGACAGGAAGCCTCACCCACACCCTTGGAGAGGATGATGGACAGCTGGTTGTAGAATGGAGCAATTGTGCATGTTGCCCCAGAACAAGAGTTCTCATTGGCACTATGAAGCGTACACTTCAGGGCCTTGATCTTGCTCTGGCATCATGTCCGGTCCCAATTGTGCCCTTGTGACTTCATTTTCTTTGCTATTATGGTATACAGGGGCTTATTCCTCCTACTTTTCAGCTGCTCAATGATCTTTTCTTCTGACCAAATGTCAGTCAAGTCCTTAAGTTCTTCCCAAGTCCAGCTGGGGCCATGGTTAATAGATGTATCAGCCTCCTGCTCCATTGCCTACACACTGGACTTGTTCTTCTGAGACATCAAGAAGCTTTTCATGCCCAAAAAGTTGTCAAGACCAAGGTATCCTGACAACAAAGTTGTGGAAAGGTTTCTGGTAAACTTTGGGGGCTATTATATAGACATGTGTTGAACAAAACTTTTTGAAAATTCCATGTGTGCACAACTATGAACAGTGGCAACGCATAAGGGGTGCATGGGGGTGTGTGTGCACCCCCTGAGAGAGACGGTGCATCCCCTGACAGGCCTCACTTGCCACTTAAGCAGTGGGCAGGTGGGGCAGGCAGGAGTGCCAGTGTCCACCCTGTGGGTGCCAGCTGGGAGTGATAGCACTGTAGTGCTCCCAGAAGTGTCTGCGGTTCTCCCAGAAGTATATTTGTGACCCCAATAAGGATCAGTAGGGAGTACCCCACTATGACACCTCCCCATTTAAATTGCTTTGGGGCATATTTACATCTTTATTCCTGATGTTAGACCTTGAATTCTTCCCATCTTCAAGATGTACCTCCTCTTGCTGGGTTTCTCCTCTTTGCTGGAAATCCACAACCTTATTAGTAGTGCAAGGCCAATATCTGATGGAAATTTTGAAAGGTTGCAATGCTATCACCCACCTGGTAATTTGAGCATTGTCCATTTTTGCTTTACAGAGTCATTGAAGAGGAGCATGATCTGTTATTAAATGGAACTCTTGTCCCATCAGATAGTACCTAAAGTACTTTATGGTCCATTTAATAGCCAAACACTCTCTTTCAATGGTAGCATACTTCCTTTAGCTGTATTTAACTTGCAACTGGTGTAGGCAATGGGTCTCTCAATTCCCTCCTGCTCCTGAGTCAAAACTGCCCTGAAGGCCATATCTGATGCATCTGTCTGTAAAATGAAAGGTCTCATAAAATCCAGTGTCAAAACCATCAGATCCTGTCAAAGGGCTGTCTTTATCTTAGCAAATGTGTCTTCCATCAGTAGTGTCCATTTTATTTGTCTCTGTACTCTTCCTCAGATGGCATCCATCAAGGGGCAGCAAGTTCTGCAAAACAGGGCACAAAATGCTGGTAATAATTGGCAAGCCCCAAAAATGACCTCATCAGTTGCTTGGTTTGTGGGGGCCTGAATTTTTTCACCACTGCCACCTTATCTGCAAGAGGCTTAATGACCCCCTGCCTTACCAAAAATCCTAAATACTTTGCCTCACTGTTTCTGAGGAAGCATTTTTGGGGATTTGCTGTCATACCCAAATTCCATAATTCTGTCAAGACTGCCTCTACTGCTTTAAGGTGATGCGTCCACTTTCTTGAGTAAATAATAATGTTGTCTATGTATGCAGATGCATACAACATGTGGGGAGCTAAGATTTGCTCCACAAGTCATTGAGACAGCTGACAACCGACACTCAAGAGAAAACTGAACTCCTAAAGGAATATTTTGTATTGTTATTCCACCAGACAAAGCATATTAACTTGCCAGATAGAAAATTCAATGGACAAGGTAGGGGTGATCACTCACTTATAATCAGTGAAGATCTTGTGAGGGAATACCTAGAGAGGATGGATATCTACAAGCCAGCAGGATCCAGTGAACTACACCCTAGAGTGCTGAAAGAACTGTCTGACATCATTGCACAACTGATGGCAAAGCTATTTGAGAACTCACGGTGCTCAGGTGAGGTCCCAGAAGACTGGAAGAGGGCCAGGGTGGTGCCTATCTTTAAGAAAGGAAGGAAGGAAGGAGGACCCAGGGAATTATAGGCTTATCAGTCTGACCTCAATTCCTGGAAAAATCCTGGAAAAATTTATCAAAGAATCCATCACTTATAGGCTAACAGAAGGCAATATTTTATAAGACAGTCAACATGGCTTTGTTGCGGGCAGTAGGCCTATGTGAAGTGGCTAGTATTCGCTTCAGATTCAGATTCGGCTAATTCGGGAGACAATGACTCGATATAGCAATTCAAATCACTGTCTTGAATCAATTCAGCTGCTGCTGAATCAGCCAACTCTCCGAATTCACACAGACCCCATCCCCCGTCTGCTGTCAATGGCTGCCCTGCCTGGCCCAGTTCCTGGCTCTTGGAAAAAAAAATCCACACTCACCAGCTGCTGCCATGCAGTGGGGCGATCCCTGCTACTCCCTGATGCCCCACACTGTGTAGGAGTCTTTATTATGAGCCCCTGTGCAGTCTCCCAGCCTCCCATGGCTGCCCTGCCCACCCCAGCTCCCGGCCTTTTAAAAAAAACATAAAAGGCCCCAACTCACCAGCTGCTGCCTGGCCAGAGGGGTGGTCCCTGCTGCCCCCCACTGCCCTGTGCTGCATAGGGGGCTCTTCCACAAGCTCCAGAAGCCCCGAGGCCGCTGAAGCAGGTGGTGAGTCCAGGGGTGTGGCAGGGCACTGTTGGTGCCTGCCACTTTAAGGGCCAGAAGGCAGCTGTCAGCAGATGCCTGATGAGGGCAGCCATTTTGGATCTGGGGCTGCCCATATAAACAGGACAGTTCTGCCTACTGAAGGCAGGCAACAACACTGCCTGGTTGGAGAGCTGCTAATATCATCAGGAGGTAAAGGGAGGAGCTGTAGGAGAAGGATAGGAGGCTTCTGGTCCTGGGTACAACCTAAAACTGCACCCTGCCAGGAGTGGGTGGCCTGGTGGGGCTCTCAGTGGCGCAGGAGCCCCCAGGACATGCCCAGGCCAGTTACCACCCCAGTGAAAGGTGGGTCAGGGTGCCTTAACCTCTAGCCCCCACGACCAGGTGGGTGACCCCTTTGTTTGGAGAGCCCAGAGCGTGGACTCTTGAAAAGTGAGAAAAGGGCCATAGACTCAGGTCTGTCTGAACTCCCCTTGACTGGCCCATGCTGGGGTCAGGACCAGAAGGGCTGGGAGCCTACCACGAGGAATGCCCAAGAGCTGAGGGCCTGGGGTTCTGGGGGCCTGGGGGACTAGCCTGGAGGTGGGCCAGGGCTAGTGAGCCAAAGGTCCTGGTAGGGGGATCACATCCAAAGGGGGATCAGTTCAGGAATTAGTTCAGTTTCCTGGCATGAAGGCAGAAGAGTCTGCCTAAAGGGAGAAATCCAGGTGGGGTTCAATAATAGGGTTCTGGGGCCCAGTGTGGGGGCTGGTGATGATGAGAACATCTGCAAGGGTTGGGCAGCAGTATAGGGGAGGAAAGGAGCCACAGATAGCGCCCCTGGCAATGGGGCAGGAAATGGGCAGCCTCCTGCTTAATTAACATCTATTAATCAATTAACATCAAGGCATGGGAAGAAGGTGGGTAGTTAGCTCAGGAACAGGTGGGCAGGCCATGGTTTGATTGGCCCCAAGCAGGCCCCTGTTACAGGGGATTTGGGAATTTTTTTTCCTTAGTCCTGGAGCTGGGGTGGGTGGGGCAGCCATGGGTGGGGACTGGAAGAGTGGGTGGAGGTTGGGGGTCACTCAGGATGGCTGGGGGAGTAGGCAGGGGTCCCCCCATGTTCCCCTCCTCCCCCCGCCCCAGATTTGGAGATTTGGCCACTGAGTTGGCTCAAATCTCCTCTGAATCGAATCAGCACCCAAAGCTTCGCGCAGCCCTAGCATGCAGGTCATGCCTGACCAACCTCGTTGCCTTCTATGATCAGGTAACTCACCACCTGGATAAAGGAAATGAGGTTGACATCGTATACTTGCATTTCAAAAATGACTTGGTTTCCCATGATGGCCTCACAGTAAAATTGGCAAGTTGTGGCCTCAACAACTTAACAGTCCAGTGGCTTGGAAACTGTCTCTGAGGTCAGAACCAGAGAGTGTTATTAGATGGAACCGAGTACACATGGTGAGAAGTGACCAGTGGTGTCTCTCAAGCAGAGGCTGATTAAGGTGTATTTGGGCCCTGGACAAACACAAAATTGGAGGTCTCCTCCCCCAAGGAAGCTGAGCTGAATTGGAGGGGGAAGGGGGCAGACCCCTTTCCCTCCTGGTGCTGGTGGGGGAGGCTGGATGGACCCTACTGGGCTGGGGGTGAGGGGGCACATGCCTGCCTCTTCTT
>JAGPOW010002722.1:299593-315847 GCA_030014935.1 Caiman crocodilus | reverse complement strand
TACCCCACAGGCGGATCCCAACGATAAGAATAACACCACTGACCATCCTCCCTTTATATTGCGAAACATCAAAGTCGTGGCAGGCGAGACAAAGGGGTAAAGGGACGACCTGCAGGAGCTACACACGACCCAGGGGCCAATCGCGGTCACAACCTCACTGATGTAACTTTCTCTCTAGGAATGTTTGGCTGCATTGTTCTTTCAGTAGATGTCCAGAAAATTGAAGTCTCCCCTCAATACCATCCCATAGCTTTTGGATAGATTTGTCATCCGCTTGAAGAGTGCCTCATCCACCTCCTCTTACTGTTGGTTGTTATAGGGGTGCTGTTACTGGGAAACTTCAGGTGGTCTTTTACTGGCACACTGGTAGCCATTTCCCTTCCTGAACTTTCCTGCCACACCTTGATGAGAGAAAATAATTAATGGCACCAAAAAAGGAGAAACTGCTGACTCACATATAACAATAGGTGCCCAGTATGTTGGCCTCTGTTGCTCTGTCATCGCTCATACCCTGTCTATGCCCAACCAGCAAAAGTCTCCAAGTTTTTGACCTCTTGGTAACACTGAACTCTTCATCCAGCTTGTAACTCCAGTGGGTTTATTCTATCACCAACTCACTCTGTTTACTCTATCCGATAAACAGTCCTATCCAGTATCATCAAGTTTCCCATGGCGGGGCCCAGTAGACTTCTAAAAAACCCAGCCTCTTCCTCACTGCCTTCTTGCATCTCCTCCTGGTGGTAGAGTTCATAGGGTCTTCCTCATTCTCTACCCCTTCCCATCAGTCACTTGACTCGCAACACCTTACCGTTGGTCACTCGACTGTCTCATGGCTGTAGGATCCACTCCTCACAGGTGGGAATCACTCCTGTCTGTAAGGCTCTACGCCACCGCATAGACTGTCTCAACTTCTTAGTTGCCCAGCTGTCCCCCCTCTAAGGCTCTAACCTTCACCAGTGTTTCAGACTTTATAGGTCTTTTGAGGCTGGCGAGCCACTTAAGAATGTCCCTGGCTCTGCTGGTGCTGGATGGTTTTCAAGCAGCCCACCACACGTTGATATCATTGAGCTGCACCATATGCTGCATGTCTGCCTTAGGTAAGTATTTTGCTGCATTCTTCTCCCAAACAGGGGCCAGTAATGGTCCTCCTGTTGCACCCACCCACAACTTCTCATGTCCCCTTTTTACCAGGAGAAAGGCCATTCTTCATTGTATGTAGACTTATCTTCTCCTTTCTTCCAAACTTTCCCCCTGTAATTGTTGACAGTGAGACAAAAAATTGACCATCATGTTTTTTCATCTGGGATAGTGCTCTACAGAAAAACAGAAGGGTTGAAGGGCCAGAAACCACTGCTTGATTCTCACATTGTCCATTTTTGAGGGCTGCAGCCATTTAAGCAGGATATGGTCTATAATTAGACCCCAGTAGATAATACCTAAAAAGTTCTACTCCCTACCATACAGACAGACATTCCCTCCCAATTGTAGAGTAGTGGATCTCCCATAGCAAGCTTGCAGCTGTCATAGGCTATCTGTCATTCTTCTCCCAGCACCTGTTTGAACAATACCACTCCTAGAGCTACCCATGAGGCATCTGTCTGCAAACACAAGAATTCAATAAAATCTGGGTTGTATAATACCAGATTTTGGCAGAGTGCTTTCTTTAAAAGTTCAAATGCTGAGGTAGCTGCTGTAGACCACTGTATGTCTTTCTGCTTTGCCCTTTGATCATATCTGTTAGGGTAGCTGCTAATTCTGAAAATCCCAGAATGAATTTCTGGTAATAGTTTGCTAATCCCAGAAAGGACCACAACTGTTTTCAATTATGTGGTGGCTGATAATTCCTTATTGCTATGATTGTTGTCAACTAAAGGTTTAATATGGCTTTGTCCCACTTGGAACCCTAAGTACTGTGTCTCTTTCTGACTCACGGCACACTTCCTAGGGTTGGTGGTAAGTCCCGCCACTCTCAGTTCCTCTAGGACAGCCCTCAAAAGGCTACATTATAATAATCAGCTGTTAATAAACAGCTGTTATTGTTCCCAACTTCCTGAAAGAATGATAATATCATTGTTGTATGTCACCATATAGGACTGATAGAGGGCTAAAACCTGGTCCGTCAGCCTCTGGAATGATGCAGCGGCCCCATGCAGCCCAAAAGGCATATGCATACATAGAAAAAGTCCCCATGGGATGCTGAATACAGTCTTTTCTTTAACTGGCTGCCACCATAGGGATCTGTCAGTACCCTTTTGTTAAATACAGAGTTGATATAAACCAGGCCTCGCCTATATTCTCTAGAATGTCATCTACCTGCAACATTGGGAAGGCACTGAATGTGGAAACCAGGTTGATTTTCCTATAATCCATGCATAGTCAGATTGAGCCATCTGGTTTAGTCACTATAACTATTGGGCCCCTCCACGGACTGCTCTATGATCCCTTGTGCCCTAATTTGGTCCAACTCTTTCTTCACTAATTCAAATAAATGTCTGGGCAGCCTTCTCCAATGATCCATCACAATATAGCCTGAGGGTGTGATTATGCAGTATTCTACCTCTCCCACCACTCCAGGTCTCTCATTAAACATGTCTTGGGATACTTTTACTAGCTTTTGAAGCCAGGCTTTTTGAATTACTGATAGGCCATCCCAGATTGATGGCCCCTCCCTATCCTCATTCCCTAGGACTGGCCCCTCCTTGAAATCAAGCTTGTTCGAGTCTACCTCAGGGTGCATGAACCAACCTTCTGACACAGCCATTTCTTTAGAAGGTTAATGTGGTAGCCTATTAGTGGGTTCTGCCCTCTGCACCTCATAGTTAACCAGGCCCACTCTCTGCACTACCTGGAAGGTTCCCTACCACTGAGCTAACAGTTTATGACTGTTATTGGGTAACAGTAGGAGTACCCACTCCCCTTCTTGGATGTCTGTTTCCCTTGCCTGACTATCATAGTGCTGTTTCTGGTGTATTTGACTTTTCTTAAGCTTCTTCTTAGCTATGGATCTCACGTGTTCTAACCTTTCCTGTAATTCACTGACACAGGATGGGGGCAACAAGGATGGCTGTGATATCCCTAGGGCCCCTCAACCATGCCAGTTCAGCCTGATGGGCACCCTCTATTCTCTCCCACCATGTCTTGATGTACTTATAATATAGGGAGGCTGCCTTCATCTCCCATTGAACACAGTCCTGAAGGATTTCCTTGAATCCCATGGGTTCCCAAACTCCTTGTGGATCCCGCTTCAAAATAGATGTCATGGGACACCCCAACATTATGGGCTATATGCGTGGCTCCAAACCGCCCCTTTACCATGCCCCAAACCTTGCAGATGGTACTGGCGTTATCTCACCTAGACCTTGTTATAATTCGGCCCCCTTGTCCTCACTGGGCTCTCTGCGGCCCTGTCTCTGCACCCTCACTGGCGCCAGGGCCTCTACACCCCAAGTATCATGTTCTCTCTGGCACCGGGGTCCCCACACTATAGTGGTGCCCCAATGAGGCCTCCTCCTTCCTCAATAGCCTCTCCCAAACCACCAGTGTTATACAACAGCAAACAAAACATAAGCCCCTGGGCTACAACATAATACCAAAGATCAGGATGTACTATGATCCTTTAAAAGGATCAGATTTCATCCCTTGTACTAAGTGTCTAGTAGGCAAGGGTACCTGTGGAGCTCATGGAGCCCCTTTAGCCCTAGTTGCAGCATATCAGGCAGTTGCAGCATCACTGGGCACTTCCTTCCTGAAGGCTCCTTCCCATCCAGCTGCTAGCAGGGAACTGTCTTTATGGCCTCAGCCCTGGGGTTTATATATATGCCAGGCCCTGCCCCTTCTGGTCAGCTGGCTGCTGGCAGGTATGGGCCAACTATCACATTCTGGCTGCCCTGGTAAACAGCAGCTGGGGCTCCCAATTTCAGCCCTTAAAGGAGCAGGACACCCTAGTGCCCTGCGACATTCATGTACTTGTCCCCTCTCGGGATTGCCTCTAGCCACCCTTCATACACCACATCTAACAAACCCCATGGGCAGTGTCCATAAACCAGTTTGAAAGGGGTACATGCTGTGGGGGCCTGAGGTACCTCCCTAATTGCAAAAAGTAATGAAGGTTGTAACAGGGATCCTCCATCATCACAACTCCTCCACCATCACCCCCAGCTGCTGAAGCAGGAGTGCCTGGTCTTTTGTCTGCTGCTGGTGCACGCGGTGCACACAGTGGGTTCCAGCAGTGGGTGGTGCTGTTACACTCCCTCACAGGGTGGCCTCTCTACTGCACTGCTACCCAGCCCACAGTGCCTGGCCTTGAGGTGCGTTGGGCTCCTGAACAACTGGGGCAAGGGACTAGTCACGCCACTTCCCTTTCCACAGGGGGCCTCTCCCTTGCCCTGTGTCACTGCTGCACCCTGAGCATGCCCCTATTGTGTGTGCCCCAGGCAGTGCATGATGACCTGTTTGTGCAGGCTGAGGGGTGCCTGAGCTGCTACACCCTGCTGCTGCTGATCCTGCTGATGCCCTGAGCACACCTGCACTCCTGGTTTGGGACCCTGAGCTATGATAGCAGGGGACAAACCCAGACTGCCCTGCAACCTCCACCACCACCTGGAGGATTACCTGTGGCAGTACTACATGTCCCTGCCACCTGCTGCCTAGGAGGTCATTGTTGCCAGCATTGATGCATTCCTTGTGGTGTCAACACTGCCTTGGCCAAGCAGAACTGAACGAGGGAAACGCTGGTTAATTAAGCAGATGTCAGGTGGGCTGGTGGATGGAGAGGCGGGACACAGCATATTGGTTACAAAAATAACTTTTACATAAGCTTTACTTACGCCGCTGGTGGCTGTGATGCAGGTGTTAAAGTTGCTTGCATAGTTACAGAATGAAGATATCGCAATGAGTTAGCAAGATGAACCTGTAGACGCAACGAGCATGCAAGACAAGGGATACGTTGGGAACAGACGGGGAGATGTTGGTGGGTGATCAGTCTGCCAGCTTTTCTCTGCCATGTGGCGAGGTCCTCTGTACCTTACCATGTGTTCAGAGCTCTCCAACTTGGGCGGAAACAATGCAAATTTTTATACTTTTAGAGTAGTCAATTATAAACTGCCAAGTAGGAATACTTAATGAGGCAGAACGTGACTACATTTAGGATAATGTCAATCACTCAAAGGGGCGGTCTGTTGTGTCAGGGACACTCACTTGATTTGGGTTGTGACATGCCCCCTTGGCCATGACAATAGATTAAGCACCTAGATTAGAGGTAGTTTTCATACATGTGCTTGTCGTCTTCACAAAGTTCAAGTGGCAAATGAGTATATACATAAGCAGATAACTTTATCAAATGTTTTTGATTAACTGTAGAACATAACATCCTATATAAATAACTAACGTAATTATCACAAGGTTAACTAATGAAATTAGGTTGGTTACAAAAAGTCCGACTTTAAGGGCTTTGGTAGGTGTCATGATGACATCACGCGTCAGGTTTCTTTGTCCACGGTGACGCTTTTCCTTCTGCCTGGGTCTGTCGCCGTCGCGCGTGCCTCGGGTGTTCTAACGCCTGCTTGCCTGTCTGCCTGCCTTTGAAAAACAAAACTTATAACAATACTTAGTTATCTTTAACATTTACTAGTGGGGCACGTTGGGTCAACCATTTATGATGGGCTATAATGAGGGGACGGTCAGGCTTATTCTCTAACAGGCGGAATAGGTATTCGGATACTGTTCCAACCGATGAATTATTCCCTTGTAGACTTGTGGATGATATTGATGAAGGTGAGGCACCAAAACCCACCCTAACTCGTCGTGATGGAATTTAGGTTCCCAGGGTGGAGGTTCCTTAGCATTAGTTTCTTCCCATGGGGCTTTGTGGTGTTCAATGAAATAAGGATGCCATGACTGTGTTTAGTCCAGTTTTTGTACTTCCCTCCTCCTCTGAGATGAAGTTGCTCCTTGCATAGGCCGACGTATCGCTCTACAATGCCGTTGGATTGCAGATGGTATGGTAGATGGAGATGCCATGCGACATTGTGAAGATGGGCGAACTTTTCCAGGGTGTTAGAATTGAATGGGAGTCCTCCGTCAGACTGAATTTCATGAGGAGTTTGCCAGGCAGCAAATGCAGCGGTTAAGGCGGAGATAGCGGCAGTGACGTTGCTCTTCCGCAGAGGAAGGACTTGCAACTGGCACATTTCTAAATCAACGATGACTAATCCCTTATTTGGTGGATTGGATCCCAGGAGGGGTCCAAGCAGGTCCACCTGCCAGACCCATCCCGCCTGGAATTGCGAGGGGTTGAAAGCTCCGACTTGATGTTTAGTCTGATGGCACTTTTCTTTGGCATATATTTCACAGGCTTGCGCTACCTTTTCCCAATCACGTCGAACTCCATACGAAGTAAGCTCCATAGCAGCCTGATGCCAGCATCGATGGCTGGTCCACAGTCCCGGGTGACCCCAATTTTCATGAAGCCATGCGAGGAACGGACTTACTTCAGGACTGGGAGTAGCGGTAATAGGCATAGCTACGTCGGTCCGGAATGGATCTTCCAAGCATTTATCAATGATCTCGTTCACTGGATCGGTGTCAGGGCGGTGTGACTTAGTATGCTTAACTAATGGAAGCCGTGTAAATTTAGTCAAGGTTTCCCAAATGTCTTCCCAATTACTCAAATTTTCAATGGGCAAAGCAGTACCGGTGAGGATTTTATAAATGTATTGTGAGTTGATTGCAATGACTGGAACTGGAAGTGTATCGTTGTGATGAGTTAGACAGTGTTGCAGCACCTTAAGAAATCCTAGCAGTTCGCATTTCTGAGCAGAGTTGTCTTTTGGGTGAGCTCGAAATATTTCCATGCCATGACAGGCTTTACAATAATACCCATAGCCTCCACCGTGTTGGGAGGTCCCGTCCGAGGCCATCCAGGCCGAGGTGGAAGTTCCATACAGTGTTGGGGGTTTTTTCTCATCCTCTGGACTGGGGTCGGGTCATGTCTTCAAATTTTGAGCAACACCAGTTATAATGATGGGTGAGCACCAACGTGTTCCATGTCTTAGGCTCTCCTTGAAACTGTGGGTTGACTTTTTCTGCATCCAGCAAAGGCAACAAAGTGGCTGCAGGAGCATGGAGCATTCCATGCCTCCTTGCTAGTGGCTCCACTAGCTGTCCAGCTAGTAGAATTTTTCCTACAGCTCCATACCAGTGTTGTGCTGCTTGAAGAGTCTTATGAGCAGTATATATCAGATCATTGTGAGGGTTGTGTGTGACAGCCCACACATGGTTGGTGGTGAATCCAAGGGTCACAACCAATGGTTCACTGAGGTTGATTGTGTGGAGCTGCGTACCCTTGACAGCGGTCAACAGACGATGCAAATTCCGTTGATCCCCATCCGTCCAAGGCCTGGATTTTCGGGATTTGTCATGGATCTGTCGCTGCAATTTAGCGAGGAGCAGTAGATGACTAGGATTGACATAATGCCGGTATCAATTTAAGTGACATAAAAGCTGCTGAAAATGTTTTTTACTTATGGGCAAAGATTTCTTTAATGGGTCGATGTTGGGACCATCATGCAAGATACCATGACGGATGGGGCCAACAAATCAAGTGCCGAGGAATGTGATGTCGGCTACAGGATGCAGGCATGACTTTTCCTCGTTAACTGTCCATCCTTCACTTTGAAGATGGGCTACTAGTTGGTTGACTATGCTGGTAACAACGGAGCTGTCATGGCCCATGATAGCAATGTCATCAACATAACTCCAGATTCTTAATTCCTCTTCTGGTGGAATGGTGTGCGAGGCATGAAAGTTCTTCAGGGTATCATTCATGGCACCAGTAGCTAATGATGAGGCATTGCAGTACCCCTGCAGGCAGACTGTCCACCTATACATCGTGCCCTCAACACACATATTCAACACTCCCTTGGGGTCAATAATTGGAATTGAGAAAAAATGTTCTTTAAATCCAGTGTGACCCCGACCCACTTGTCTCGCTGGAATTGTGTCATTTCAGACATGCATTGTGGTAGGGTGGATGGGTTAGGTTGCTGAAACACTTGACACCTCTTGTTGGCTTCCCTATAATCAACGACTAGCCGTGCTTCGTCGGGTTTTCCAGGTTTTGCGACTTCTCATCCTGGTGATAGGTAGGTGCTAGCAGTTACTGATTTGATGCAATCTTGTTGCTCGAGTTGCCGCAGGAGGTCGGTGAGGGACCCTTTGCGGGGTTCTTTGGTTGGGATTGGCCAGTATCACCAGGCGGAGATGTTGCAGAGCGTTGGCCGATGCCAATCCAGCTCTGGGATAGCATTGGGGAGTGCTTGTAATACCTGTTCTTTGAGGTTAAGCACTTTGATTCCCAGAATTCCCAAGATATTGATGCTCCCTAGCACTGCTTCTAGGGCGTGTCAATGGCTTTGGATTGCAAATCTAACTTTTGTTGTGACTGCAACAGCATTGAGTCCTTGTACCCTAATTGCTTTTGAGGTTCTCTGGTCATTGAAGTGATCACATTGACTTGGGCTCCTGTGTCAAGAAGAAAGAACACCTATCATTGGTCACTTGGGTTGGCTGGGTCATAAACAGTGAGTTCAGTATAGGGACAAAGGTCAGTGGGGTAGGGTTTAGACAGGCCGCTGGTGTGTCCGGCAGCCACTACTCATTTTTGTGCTTGACACTGAATGTGAAACCCAATGCAGCAGCTAGATTTCATTGACCCTCATCTCCCAGGAAACACAATTGATGCTTCGTGAGTCTGGAGCAGCCCAGGAGGAACCCAAACATGGCTTTTTCTTTAGTTGTTCTTTGAGGTAGCAGCCCTAATTCCCACAGCGGGCCAAATTCCTGGCATCTCGGTCTCGGGGCCTCGACCAGGTATGCCGAGGATTGATGCTCTGCGCGGCTGAAGACTTTTTCAGCTGGTTTTATGAGGGTCTGCAGCCATGGGAGATGACTTAAAAGGTTTCCTGCCGGTTGGCCGACCACCAGGTTAAGGAGGAGTTGGAGCGTAATAGCATCTGTCCCTCCATACACCTCTACACAGGCTTCTATGCCATTGAGAGTCGCTGGAACAGCTCCAGGGTTCCGTAGGCATTGGTGAGCCCATCTTCCACATTGTTGTGCCTGTGTTAGCCCCAGCGGCTGGCCTCTGGGGTTCCATGTGAGGTATGACACCCCGATTATGGCCAGTAGAAGCTGTTCTGCGTTGGCCTTCTTCGGGTGACCCTCATGCCAGGCGTGGGATTTGTGGACCACTTGACCTGCAACAAGAGCTGGAAGCAGGATGGGCCAGTGGATGTTACCCGTTACTACATCTAAATCAGTGGCGTGCCCCCCACTCCATGAGGCTTGGCATGTTAGGAAACTAGCCTCCTCCAGGTCCAACAAGTCTGACCCAAATTCCACTACTAAGCGCCTTAGCCATATGACTAGTGACTCTTCAGATCTCATTTTTGATTCTTTGCACAATTCCTACAATTCAACCCCTAGTGCGGGTGCAGTATGTAGTGGTGGTACAAGTTGCACCTTGTGCATCAGTAACTTTGTTTTACCAGTGCTATCGGGTGGGCTGCAGCTGGGAGAGGGTTAAATTTATCAGGCAGAAGCGCTGGATACAACTTCCCTCCCTCATATGGGGGCAGTTCCATTGCTGACACCACGCTAGGGGGCAGGGCTTGTTCTAGCGTCACTCCAAGGGGCGGGGCCATGGGTGGTGACATGGTCAGTCCGCCTCCCAGGGGGATTTTCGCGCCCTTTTCACTTTCCTCAGCGCCATTTTCTAGCTGCAGCTCAGAGCCTCCTGCCACTTGCTCCAGTGACTCCTTGCCTGCTGTGTGCAACTGAGCCTCTAGATTTGCATTTTCCTGCAGTAGACCCACTACCAAATGGAACAACACATTCATCATCTTTCCTTTATTCCACTTTGAGCCTCCCCACCTTGCTGTGTGGTGGCCCTCGGTCTCCAAGCCGTCCCAGAGTTGGCTGAGGAGTTCATGACCACGCGACCCAGATGCTAAAGCTGGACAGTTAAACCAATCCAGCAGGGTGGGTTCCCTTCCTTCCCTTATGTACCAGCTGCATTGGGCAAACTCCTGAGCGGAGCTAAGATTTTCCACCTTCTTCGCCTTCACCCCCGCTAGGGACAGGGTCAATATTTCATCCGGGGGCTGATAGTGAACCTGGCCTCTAGCCTATACGCAGCCGAATGCCACAGGGGGGAGGCTTGCTTTCCTCTCTTTAATGGCTGCCTCTTCCCCCTTCAACAAGAAGTAGCCTCCAAAGAGGTTTTCTTCTCCTCCTTTACCCACTTGGTGATAGGTGATATGTGCCCAGAGTTCATTTGCGTTATCCATGCGACAGACCCCAGTGCGCCAGGGGCAGCACTTTATTAAATTCTTCACCACCACCGTGCCCTTGGATTGTGTTCATGATGCCATGTCTTGGCCGAGCAGAGCTGACCGAGGGAAACGCTGGTTAATTAAGCAGACATCAGGCGGGCTGATGGATGGAGAGGCGGGACACAGCATATTGGTTGCAAAAATAACTTTTACTTAAGCTTTACTTACGCTGCTGGTGGCTGTGATGCAGGTGGTAAAGTTGCTTGCATAGTTACAGAATGAAGATATCACAACAAGTTAGCAAGATGAATCTGTAGACACAATGAGCATGCAGGACAAGGGAGACGTTGGGAACAGATGGGGAGATGTTGGTGGGTGATCAGTCCACCAGTTTTTCTCTGCCGCGTGGCGAGGTCCTCTGTACCTTACCACGTGTTCAGAGCTCTCCGACTTGGGCGGAAACAATGCAAACTTTTATACTTTTAGAGTAGCCAATTATAAACTGCCAAGTAGGAATACTTAATGAGGCGGAACGTGACTAAATTTAGGATAATGTCAATTACTCAAAGGGGCGGTCTTTTGTGTCAGGGACACTCACTTGATTTGGGTTGTGACAAACACGAAAGGGCTCAGGGTGGGGTGGGGGCTTCACCAGATTGCTCCTACTGGTGTAAACTGGAGGGTTATGGCCTGGGTACCAAGGTGCCAAATATTGGTCAGCTGCTGCATGAAGGGCATGGCCTCGCAGGCATGACCAGCTTGAGAGTTGTAGTTGGTCACGTCCACCCACTGTGACACTGTGACTGTGATCTTTATGCAACACTGCTATACTGTCTGGGAGTGACCTCTCTTGTGCATCCCACTTGACAGGGCCTCATAAATATGGGTGTTGGAGTGCCCACCCTGCACAAACTGCCTCTGCAGCTCCATATCTCCCCAGAGGGTCACAAGGTCTTCAACCTCTTTCTGGCTCCAGTTGGGGCCTGAGGTAGAAGGCTCAGGCATGTGCATGTGGGCAGGGTCAGTCCTCAATAGGGAGGACATAGTGGTGATGTGTCCTGCACTGGCCCTCTGGGCCCCTGTGTAGCTGATTGCACCACACAGTGCAGGGGCATGGCCAGGGACTATGAGCTGCGCAGCAGAGGCAAATGTTGCACAGCACCTGTAAACACAGGAGATAGTGCTGGGGTTGAGCAGCAGCAGGGAGCAGGTGCTGGCCTTGCTGCCAGGTAGCAGCCCTGGAGAGATCCCAGGGCTAGGCAAGGGGAGCAACAGGCTGCAGCCTTTTGCAACACTCACCTGTGGCCAGACAGGATCTCTGGCTAGGGGACAGCACTAGCAGGAGCAGCCTGGGTCCTGTCCAGGGGGCAGCCAGGGCTTTCAATTCTGAAAGGTTCTGTGAAGTGTGCCTCAGGGCACAAAATGGCTACAGGTTTTTGGGGTGATCATCCTCCATTGAAAGCCATCTTAGATTCAGGTAAATAAGGTGTCACTTGCAAAAATAAATTATCATTATCAAAGCATACTATTCCATCCAATAACAGAACATAGAAGACAGATGAGAACAGATGAGAACTGAAAATAATAGTATTAGCACCAGTAGTAGTAGTAGACATCTGTCTCGCAAGACAGCAGAATTATGCTGCGTGAGACATCAGCTTGCAATATGTAATTCTCATTTGAAAGATAAAGTGAAGCTGGAATGACCTTTCCAGGGCACAAAAGCCTGTATATGCAGACACTGAGCTGCCCACACACCAGTGTCCCCCTCTCAGCCATGCTGATTTAATCCAAAGGAAAGGCAGGTGCCAGTATGTTTGGAATCAGGTTGGCCACAGGAGCTGCCAGATCAAAGGAGAACATCCATTTGTCTGTCTATTAGGGCTCTGCTCCTAGAATGGCAACTGACCAAGGTTAAAGTGCCCAGGCTACCCTATTGTGGAGTAGACTTCAGTTCAACAAACTTTTGACAGCATTTCCTGTCAGGGGTAAGACTAGTAATTCACTCTGAAGTGTTTTTCTGCACTAAGCCATTGGCACCCTAGAGGTTGCCAGGTTACTTAACTGATGCCCAAAACTCAGCAAAAACAGTCATAGGTTGTTCCATCTATTGTAAGTTACAGTAGTGGGCAAACTTGACCTGACCTGCATTAGCAACAGTACAACAGTACATACAACCAGAGAGTTGTATTTAACTATCCATGTGTGTCCTTGCCAATCTTTTTATTATTTCTGAGACATTCACACAGCAACAAGGAAAGCTTTGGAGTTTCTTCCACATCCTACCTTTTTTCATTCTAAAATCCCATCATAGTAACGCCAGCATTCAGCCTCACCAAGTTCGTGGAAACATACAAAATGGTTGCCAGTATTGCACATGTTACTGAGTTCGGTGTCTATACTAGGGACTCTTCTGGTCTGACTTTCCTGCCACCCCTTTGATGGGAAGATTGAAGAAAAGAAAACTCAGGTGAGTTAACCCTTTTAGAATATGAAACTCATTTACTAGGTGCAGAAAGGAAAAGATACAGGTTTGCTGGGTTGATGAAAACACAAAGTAACAAAGTGTACCCGCCACCATGCCTTTCCATTTATCTCTCTCTACCTTTTTACAGGCCCTCCAAGTATCGTCTGCCACACAGGGATGGCTTCTCCCTGTTTCCTAGGGACATCCTATCTCTTCCTTTTACAGGGACTACTTATGTCTCTTTTGCAGGTCTGACTCTCTGTGATCACACTGCAACTACTGCTCCTGCTGCAGTGCTCTTCGTTCCCTTTGGGATATAGTCTCCACTCCCAGTGCCAGCTGTGCAGCCACTGCTAAAATGCTGAGACACTGACTGCTCTACTCTGTTTGAGCCCGTCAAAAACACTGGCCCTGCTCTCCCTTCCCATGCCAACAGTACAGCCCTTGCTGAACTGACTGGGATGCTGACACTGTTCCCCATGCCAGCTGTGCCGCTCCTGCTGGGGTACAGACTCGCTCTGTTCCCTGTGCTGGCTGTGTCTCTTCAGCTGAGTCTGCCGGGGTACGGACTCCACTCCCTCCCCGCCAGCCGCGCTGGCTCAGCTGAGCCTGCTGCAGTCACTGCCTTGGCCAATCGCTAGCCGATTTCCTACTCCAGTAAGTACCCCTCTATTATTCTTTTACCTTCCTGGCATCAGTCTCCAACCTCATGATCCTTCAGCTCCTTTCCTTTGCAGCCCCTGTGGTCTTCAGCATTCAGAAGCTCCATTGTCCCTGGTCCCCAGCCGGGAGCTTTGTCTCTCCTCTCTTCTTTTTATTCTGTACTCTCTTCTGTTATTCAGGACAGCTGCAGGTGGTCACAGCTCTGTGGTTTTGGTCTTGTCTCTTGATCTGATGATGACCCTTCCTGGGGTGGACAGCCTTTTCAGTAACAGAGCCTTATGATCCCTGTTATAGTACATTACCCCAACTACTTTGTACGTGCAATGAGAAAACTTTTGTTTTAGCAAACTGATAAATTAAATAAATGATAAATTTGCAAATAGGTCTGATGTTCTCTGTTGAATTAATCAGGACTGGTGACATGCTTTAACTAGCAACATGTCACCTACTTAAATACAAGATACTAGTATACAGGATATATGAAATAGATGTTGCAGGCAAGGGAAAAGAGTACCACCATCTCTGAAAAGCCAGTGATTGCATTTGGAAGGCATGGTTCAGTAATTCGATATAGAGCTAGGTATGCATATAGTTTTATTTCAATTGAATGTTATCATGGCTTCCACATGACTCTTAAGCTACCAACGTACTTAATGTCATATATAAAAATGTGGTGGAAAAAGCCAAGGATTCAATGGCACCTGAAAAGGCTTCTTTGGGAGAGTCCCCTAGCCGTGGAGAGGTGCAGTTTGGGGTGACCTGAAAAAGATTTTGTCTGGAAATCCCAGACAAACCTCAGCCCCTTATTTAGTACTGATTACACAACACGCAAGCCTGGGTGACTCTCAGTTAGCTGGCTGGAATGTGAAAATGAAGCTGCGGGTTGGGTACCAGTCCTTATTCAGGAGAGTTAGGGATATGTGTGGTTTGGAGTGACCCAAGGTGGGCTTTGCCACGTAATCACAGCCCAAAATAAACTCCTTATTGGTGTGATGTACTTAGCATGCAGGCATTGAAGGGTAGGTGGCAGTTAGCAGGCTGGTACTCAAAAACCAAGCATTGGGTCAAGCAAGGACTGGCTCAGGCTTTTTCTGGAGAGTCCCCAGGTGGTGGAGAGGAGTGTTTTGGGTTGATCTAAAAAGGACTTTGCCCCATAATCCAAGACCATATTCAGCTCTTTAGTCACAGGGATGAACATAGCACACAGGTCAGGGGGCAGTCACTTAGCAGACTGACATGCAAAAACTGAGCTTTCCATCAGGTAGTGCCCAGCCTGGACTTCTTCAGAAGAATCCCCTGGTGGCAGAGAAGTTTAGTTTAAGGTGACCCAAAGAGGATTATCACTCATAACGCCAGACCCAAATGAGCTCTTTATTTGGTGCTTAGTAATTAACATACAGCTCTGTGGGGGACTTCAATTGAGAGGCTGGCACACCAAATCTGAGTTTTGGGTCAGGCAGGGACTTCTTTAGGAGAGTCTCCATAAATTCATAGATGCTACAGTTGGAAGGGACCTCAATAGATCATTGAGTCTGACCCCCTGCATAGACAGGAAAGAGTGCTGGGTTCAGATGACCCCAGCTAGATGCTTATTTAACCTCCTCTTGAAGACCCCCAGGGTAGGGGAGAGCACCACCTCCCTTGGGATCCTATTCCAGACCTTGGCCACTATAACTGTGAAGTTCTTCCTAATGGATAGTCTAAATCTGCTTTCTGCTAGCTTGTGGCTATTATTTCTTGCAACCCCTGGGGGCGCCTTGGTGAATAAAACCTCACCAATTCCCTTCTGTGCCCCCCTGATGAACTTATAGGCAGCCACCAGGTCACCTCTCAACCTTCTCTTGCAGAGGCTGAAGAGGTCCAGGTGCCCCAGCCTCTCCTCATAGGACTTCACCTGCAAGCCCTTAACCATATGAGTGGCCCTTCTCTGGACCCTCTCCAGGTTATCCACTTCCCTCTTGAAGTGTGGTGCCTAAAACTGCACGTAGTACTCCAACTGTGGTCTGACCAGCGCCCGATAGAGGGGAAGTATCACCTCTTTGGATCTATTCATCACAACTGCCATTAGCTTTTCCGATGGCTTTGTCACACTACTGACTCATGCTCATCTTGGAGTCCACTAGGACTCTAAGATCCCTTTCCGCTTCCATTCCACCAAGCAGGTCATTTCCTAGGCAGAACGTGTGCTGGACATTTTTCCTCCCTAGGTGCAGCACTTTGCATTTCTCCTTGTTGAATTGCATTCTGTTGTTTTGTGCCCATTTGTCCAACCTGTCCAGGTCTACTTGTAGTTGTTCCCTGCCTTCCGGTGTGTCCACCTCTCTCCACAGTTTTGTGTTATCTGCAAACTTGGACAGAGTACACTTCACTCCCTCGTCCAAGTCGCCAATGAAGACATTAAAGAGTATCGGTCCAAGGACCAATCCCTGCGGGACCCCACTGCCCACACCCATCCAGGTCGATACCGACCCATCCACTACGACTCTCTGGGTGCGGCCCTCTAGCCAATTCACCACCCACCGGACTGTGTAGTCATCCAAGTCACAGCCTCTTAACCTGTTTACCAGTATGGTGTGGGATACCATACTGAAGGCTTTCCTGATGTCTAAGTATACGACATCAACCCCTACTCCTGCGTCCAGGCATTTTGTAACCTGGTCAAAAAAATAACTCAGTTTGGGGCTCCTGAGGCAGCTCTCAGAGACCATAAAAGCTAAGGAGGCAGTAGTCATGTGGGACCTAAACTACCCAGACATCTGCTGGGAGACGCAGACAGCAAAGTCCCACTGCTCA
>JAGPOW010002722.1:253046-273627 GCA_030014935.1 Caiman crocodilus | reverse complement strand
TTCAGGCTTTCTGTTCTCCATCTCTCATGTAAATGAATGGTCATCTGGTTCCATCTTGGATGCAAATGAGACCTAGGGCAGTTGTTTCACTCTTGTCACTCTTATCTGGAGGGTCTTAGGTGTGTCTCTCACTGCATCCTAATCAGTTTTGTTTAGGTGGGGGGAAGGGAGGGGGAATTCTCTGTGAGTCAGACAGACTGCGTCCTGTGTCAGGGTTCCCCATGAACACAGAGCTGAGACGTAACAGGCTGCAGCTGAAATATTGTATTCAGTTCAGGCCTCCACAATTCAGAAAGGATGTGAAGAAGCTTGAGAGGATTCAGAGGAAAGCCATGCACATGATTAAAGGACAAGAGAGCAGCCCTTATGAGGAGAGGCTAAGCTCCATGGGATTCTTCATCCTGAAAAAGCGTTGACTTGGGGTGACTTAATAGCAGCCTATAAGTACATAAGAGGTGTGCATCAAGAACTGAGAGAATGTCTGTTCACCAGGATACCCCAAAGGAAGACAAGGTCCAACAGTAACAAACTCCTGGAAGACCATTTTAGGCTGGACATAAGGTAAAAATGTTTTACTGTCCGAGTCTCTGGGGCCTGGAATAGACTCCCCCTAGAAGTGGAGCAAGCACCTACTCTGGACACTTTCAAGAAACATTTGGACGCTTATCTTGCTAGGATCATTTGACCCCAGCTGACTTCCTGCCCCTTGGGCATCAGGCAGGACCTGATGATCTTGCAAGGTCCCTTCCAGCCCTAATGTCTTTGTGTAATGAAAGGGGCCTGAAAGACCCCATGAGCAACCCTAGGAATCCTGTATGGGCCACGCAAGCTCTCAACAAAACAGAAGGCTTACCTTCTCAGCTGGGAGCGGCAGAGCTGTGACGACAGACAGCACCGCTGCTGCAGTTTAAAAGCTATCTGTCAATAGATTTGGGTGGCACCGGGCTGATGATATCAGCCACCGGTGCCACCACGGGAACTTAAAAGACACCCGGATTGCCGGGGAGAGGGAAGGAGAGTCTGCTTCCAGGCTAGCTATGGCCAAGGCAGAGGCAGATTTGGGAAACCTAGGCAGCAAGGTGTTGGAGCCACAGGGGATCAATTTGCACAGTGCTAGCTAGGCTTTGTGAACTTGAGGCAAGGGAGAGAAGCCTCACTATATCATCTGATCAAGCATCCTTAGGGAGCTGGGAGCCTGCAGTCCAGCAAGGGCATTAGCCATAATAGGGGGAACCCTCCAGGGTATAGGCTTCTCTTCATTTTTTTCTTTTTGGGTTTTTTCTTTATTTTTTTTGTTGAAGAATGGATAGGACCAGGATACACCTGAATTCTTAACCGGGGCTTAACTCAGAGGTTAACCCTTTGAATGCAAAAGGCAAGTTAGAAATCCTGATAAGGCTAGGAAGCACTGTCAGGATTGCCTCAAACAAAATCAGGATCAGGCCAGAATCCTATGTCATATTCCATTGTCTCAACATTGATGGCTGGCATGTGGCTGGAGGTGCAGGGGAGGGGGAGCCCCATCATCAACTGCTTCTGGATTCATGAATACCCCAAGTGGGACCTCTGTATTAACAACACTAAATCCCTCCTGTTCATTTTGTTATCATCAAAGTCATGGCAGGAGAGTTGAGGGGAGGCCTAACTTGAGAACTCAATAAAATCCAAGTGTCAGATAAGTGGGAGTGTTACTCTATGAAATCTATGAAATCCTGATGTGCAGGAAGACTACAAATGAGTCTTGGTAGATGAGTTTGTCTTTTCAGGGAACTCTTCAGTAAACACAAAAAAGAAGCTTACAAGAAGTGGACACTTGGACAAACAACTGGGGAGGAGTATAGGAATATTGCTCAGGTATGCAGGCAAGAAATTAGGAAGACCAAAGCACAATTGGAGTTGCAGCTAGCAAGAGATATGAAGGGTAACAAGAAGGGTTTCTACAACTATGTTACCAACAAGAGGAAGATCAGGGGAAGTGTGGGTCCCTTAGTAAATGGGGAAGGCAACTTAGTGCCAGAGGTTGAAGAAAATGCTGAAGTACTCAGTGCCTTTTTAACCCTTCACAGGCAAAGTCAGCTCCCAGACTACTGGTCTTGGAATGGCAGTTTGGGGAGGAGGTGAGCAGCCGACAGTGGCAAAAGAACATATTAGGGACTATTTAGAAAAGCTGGACATGCACAAGTCCATGAGGCCAGATGTGATGTACCTAAGGGTACTGAGGGAGTTGGCTGTTGTGATTACAGAAACACTGGCCATCATCTTTGAAAGCTCATGTCAACAGGGAGAGGTCCCATACAGTTGGAAAAGGGCAAATGTAGTGCCCATCTTTAATAAAGGGAAGAAAGAGAGTCCAGGGAATTATAGACCTCTCACTGCAGCCCCTGGAAAAATCATGGAGCAGGTCCTCAAGGAATACATTGCTAAGTACTTGGAGGAAAACAAGATTATTGGTAAAATCAGCATGGATTCACCAAAGACAAGTCATGCCTAAACAATGATTTTCTTCTATGATGGGATGACTGGCCCTGTAGATGCAAGGAGACCAATGGATGTGGTATAGATTGACTTTAGCAAGACTTTGATACTGTCTTCCACAACATTCTCACAAGCAAGCTAACGAAGTTTGGGTTGGATGAATGGTCTAAAACTGGCTGGATCACTGGGCTCAGAGGGTAGTAGTCAATGGCTTGATGTCTAGTTGTCAGCTGGTATCAAGTGGAGTGCCCCAGGTTTTGTTCAATATTGTCATCAATGACCTGGAAGATGGGATGGAGTGCACCGTCAGCAAGTTTCAGAGGTATTAGCTGTAGCCACATTGGTCTAAGCCACATTGGTCTGTAGCCACGTTGGTCTGTAGCCACACTGGACACAGGCAGACAAGATTCTTTAGATAAATCTGATATCTTTTATTAGACCAACTAAGGTGGAAAAATTCTTCTTTGCAAACTTTTGGGTACAAACGTATGTCTTCAGGCAAAGGATACATCTGCAGTTGTTTTGTGCTACTGTTTTGTAATCTCCATTCAGAAAGAGCATTAAATAACTGCAGATGCTTCCTAGGCTTGAAGAAGGGTGTTTCTACCTGAAAGCATACAAAGAATTTTTTCAACTATTTTAGTTAGGCTAATAAAAGATATTGGATTTACCCAAAGAATCTTGTCTCCCTCAGCACGTTTACAGAAGATGCCAAGCTGGGGTAAGTAGTAGATACTTTGGAGCAGTAGTCACCAACCAGTTGATTGTGATCAACCAATCAATCATGGAGCCTCTGACAGTCAATCTCAGCCTGGGTGGGGCTAAGTGCACCCATGCATGCATGCACACACTCAGTCCCCCCCAGACTGAAATACAGAGCTGCAGTTGCTTTGGGAGTGACACGACACCACATGTGTCCTGCCTCTGGGCTGAGCTGTGCCCGCTGCCACTGGGACCAGGCCAGGTGTGTGGGACAATCCCTGTCCGCACCCTGCCACCCCTCCTGCTGCCGGGTGGGTGAGGCCCCAGCTGAGCTGGGTGGTGGGAGGATCAGAGCCTGGGCAGCTTGTCTAGGCATGCAGGGGGCTTCTGCCACTGCACAGACCCCGGTGCAGGCCCAAGGAACACATGGAGTATGATGGGGGTCCTTTGTAAATCCAGATTGGAACTGGTCTGATAAATGCTGAGCTGGGTATGTGTAAACATGGGTTGATTAGCATTTGGAGCACAGATTCCCCATCATGCAGTGCTCCCCTCTCATCTCTGTGTGGGGTGGAGGCAACTGCTGCTGCACTCTGGGCTTTGTGCCCCAAACCCAGCTGCAGCTGCCCCAGGAGCAGCATGATGCCAAGTGCATTCCACCACTGGGCTGAGCCATGCCCCCTGCTCACCTGGTCCCAGAGCAGCTGCAGCTGTGCTCAGGGCACAAAGCCCAGCATGCAGTGGCAGCTGCCCCTGCCCCACACACAGATAGGGGGGACACATGTCCCCCAGGCCTCTGCTGGGGCATGTGCAGCAGCAGGGCACCCCACACGGCTGGATGAGCCACCCGGGCTCCAATCCTCCCACAACCCAGCTGGGCTGAGGCCCCACTTACCCCTGCCCCTGCCTCTGCCCAACTCCCTCCCTCACTGCAGGGGCCTTGATCTGCACGCCCCTCCCCTCCTCTTCCCTCCCTGAGACTAACCTGCTGAGGAGGGTGAGAGGGGTGGCATGCAGTAGATCCTGGGTTGCACTTTAATTCAAAAAGTGATCTAGTACTTCAAAAGTTTGGAGACTACTGCTTTGAAGGGTAGGGCTAGGATTCAGAGAGACCCCAACACTGGAGAATTGGACCAAAAGAAATCTCATGAGTTTCAATACGGACAAGTGCAAATTCCTACACTTAGGACGGAACAATCCCGCATATCAATACAGGCTGGGGACCAACTAGCTAAACACCTGCTTTGAAGAAAAGGACCTGTGGGTTACAGTGGACCATAAGTAGCATATGAGCTGACAGTGTGCCCTTTTCTTGCAAAGAAGGGCATACTGGGCTGCATTAGTAGAAGCATTGCCAGTGGATTGAGGGAAGTGCTTATTTCCTTCTATTCTCCACTAGTGAGGCCACATCTGGAATACTGTGTCCAGTTTTGGGTCCCCCGCTTCAGAAATGATGTAGACAAATTGGAAAGAGTCCAGTGAAGGACAACGAAAATGGTTTGGGGCTGGGGCACATGATTTATGAGGAGAAAAATGTATTTAGCCTGGAGAAGAGAAGACTGAGGTGGGATTTAATAGCAGCTTTCAATTACTTGAAGAGTAGTTTCAAAGAGGATGGAGCTAGACGGTTCTCAGTGGTGGTGTTGGAACCAGACTTTATTAGTATCTGATTAACATGGATCAATCAATGGCTGACCTAATAGCTTGGTCCAATGAGGGTGATTTTTGACCCTTCCTGCATTTGACAAACTAGCTAGATATATCTATTATCGCCTTACTAGCCTGGTGATTGGCCTGCACTATGGCTAGTTAAAAAAACCTTATAGACAAGGGGAAATGAGCTGAAATGAATAAATAGTTTATTAAAACACAGGTAAGTTTCAACAGCAATGACAGGGGAGAAGACAGGTAACACAAGCAAACAGATCTTAACCTACTGAATCCTAACAGCCTTATGTACTTTCTAACAATAGCAAATTCCCAATAGCAACCTTAACAATCCTAATGAATACATGAATGTATGCATGGAAGGAGTGACCTAGGTGAATTTCACCTGGCACTAAAGGAACCAGGTTCCCTATCCCTTCATGTCCTGAGAAGAGGGATAATACTTACAAGGAGTGTTGTGACCTGCTACTTCTGTGCAAGGCACACCCAGGGAAAGAAGTCTGGGGAACCAACTCAAACAACCCTCAGCTGCAGATCACAAGAGGTAGAAGATGGAGTTATACTGGAGTTAAAAATACTGGTGTGGACCTCTGCTTGAGTATCCAGTTCAACAGCTTCCACTGAGGTGCTTTCTGTCGCTGGTCAGGTCCTGCAGAACACACCGTAGGCCAAGCAACAACACCAGGCAATCAGAAGACACACCACTGCACCGGTCATACACAGAACCACTTCCATACACAAACTCCACACCTTTTCCTTCTCTTCCACCCTCAAGCAACCACTAGTCCTCTTTCTCCTCTCTCTCTCTCTCTCTCTTTCTCTCTCTCTCTCTCTCTCTCTCTCACACACACACACACACACACACACACACACACACACACATGCTGTCTCCTACATGCCCTCTTCTGATTTCTCCACATGTCTGTCAGCAAAAACAATTGTCTTAAGTTGCAGCAAGGGAAGTTTAGGTTAGTTTTTAGGAAAAACTTTCTCACAAGGAAGGGAGTGAAGCACTGGAACAAGTTACCCAGAGAGGTTGTGGAATCTTAATCCTTGGAGGTTTTTAAGACCTGGTTAGACAAAGCCTTTGCTGGGATGATCTAATTGGGGATGGTCCTGCTTTGAGCAGGAGGTTGGCCTAAATAATCTCCTGTAGTCCTTCCAGGCCTAAATAACCTCCTGTAGTCCTTCCAACCCTAATTTTCTATGATTCTAAGTTATGTTTTCCAGGGCTCTAGTCAATTTTTGTCATTTTCAGCTGGACTCTTTCCAACTTGTCTACAACCTTCTTGAAGTGTGGGACTCAAAACTGGACACAATACTCCAAGTGAAGTCTCACCAGTGCTGAGTAAAGTGGAAGTATCACTTCCCTTGATTTGCAAGAAGCACTTCTGTTAATATAACCCAGTTGCTACTGGCTTTTTTTGCACCCAGAGTGCACTGTTGGCTCATACTCAGTTTATAGTCCACTGTAATTCCCTAGATCCTTCTCTGCAGTACTGCAGCCTAGCCAATCATTCCCCAGTCTGTATTTGTTCATGCAATCATTCTGTCCCAAGTGTAAAACTTATATTTTCCCTTGGTGAATTTCATCTGATTGATTGTGTACCTCTTCTCCAGTTTATCCAGGTCATTCTGGTTCACTCTGTCTTCCAGTGTCTACAACTCCGCCCAACCTGGTGTCATCCACAGATTTGCTAATTATGTTAATCCCTAGTCTCCAGCCTAGGGGCCTGATCCAGCTCGCAGCACTGCCATTGGGCTTGCTGGGCCTGCACAGGTCTGAAAATTCGGCAGTAGGATATCAGTGGCACCACTCCTCTGCTGCCAAATCATGGGATCTATGGGGAACCTCAGGCCATGTGTACTGGATCCAGCACCTGATCCCAGTGCACAGGGCTGGGCAGAGGTGGCCCTACGCCCCATCTTGGTCTGAGGAGCTGGAAGGGGAAGGCACTAGACTCCTGGAAACATCCCAGCCCAAAGTGGGTGAGAAGGGATGGTGCCAGCTCTGTGGAACCAATCCTGACATGAGGGGGGCAAGAGGACCAGCACCAGCCCCCTGGACCCAATCCTGGCATGCTCCAAATATTTAATGAAGATATCAAACAATACTGGACCCAGAACAAACTCCTTGGGAATCCCATTTGATCTCTCCTTTCAACTAGATATTGAGTCATTGCTAACTACTCATTGAGCATAATGATCCAACCAGTTTTGTATCCACCTTACAGTATTCCCAACTAGTTTGTACTTGCTTAGCTGATTAATTAGCATATTGTAAGGGACAGTGTCAAAAGCTGTATGTATCCCCAGGAGATAATAGAATTGCTCCTACAGTTTAGTTGTTTACATGGGACTTGTAGGAAAGCTATACTTTGTGTTCAGCATCAGGGTAAAAGAATTCTGCCCTAGATCTTTTGTGTTAGCTCACTGCCTTTGCCATAATAGTAGTAGTTTGCTTCTTTAAAGGTTTATGTCCTTTCCCTACCCACCCGGTCCATGTACTGGGATGAATTAGACCTAAATGTATAATCTCTCTCTACCATCAAAGGCTAAGCCAGACACATACATATCATAGTTGGAAAATCACTCTGTATTTCAAAATACATTCATCCAGCTTTCAAATTATGTTTCTGTAATTCTTCTGGCAGGCACTGAATGGCAGTAACAAAGACTGGGGTCAAATTCAGGGCTTTAACATGGACTTTTAAATTCAGGCTTGAGTCCTCACTCAGAAGCCTGGCAAAACTCATTTTTAACTGAGTGTTTAAAAAAGCAAACTTCATAGATTTCATAGCCATTAGGGCCACTAGAAGGAACCTTGTGAGATCACTGAGTCCACCCCCCACCCTGCCAGAAGAAGCTGGACTTCCCCATTCACAAGCAAATGTTAAGCTAAAACGTGGTTTATTACAGCTGGGAAAGGGAGCAAACATACAACCTTAAAGAACAACCTAACTGTATTAGCTGAATCTGGAAACAGCTGCTAGAGCAGGGGTTGACAACCCTTGGCACATGTGCCAGAGCATGGTACATGAGGCGATTTTGCTCAGCACACCACAGCCAACCCAGGCTGCTGCCAGTCACAGAGCAGCCTAGACTCTGTGGCTGCCCAGAAGCCAGGCTGTATGAGGCAAGCAGCTGAGAGGCTGCAAACAGTGCACTGGGGTCCAGAGTCCTGGCCTGGCTCTGTGGCTGGCTGAGGCTGCCAGGGCACATGACATACCTCAGGGCACATGGCAGGGAAGGGGCCAAGGGCAGCGCCATCACGACAAGAATTGGGCCCCTTGTGGCCTCCCCACCCTCCACCCCTGGCATGCCAACATCTTCCAAGTCCAGGTAGCATGGGTTTTTGTCACACAGTCCAGAAACATTGCTGACTCCTGGCCTAGAGTATACTGCTGGGAATTATTGCTCTGACTGCCATCAACAGGTGTTACCATTGCTCCTCCTCCCATGCTCTTCAGGTTGCCTATACAACTGCAGCTTTATTAGAACCTGACCTACTCAACAGCAAGCCCAGGGGTTTTAACTTTGTTGACTTTGGTAAGTGATGGCTAGAAAATGGTATTTAGAGGTTTGCTTTTGGGAGCTGGCTTGTAGGTAAGGTAAATATGTATTAGAACAATGGTCCAGGGCAATGGCAAGAGTTAATTGATATCTAAAAGCCCGCTTGTGCCTTTAAGGCCCACTGTGTCTTACACAAGCAAGCAGCAAGCAGACACATAGGCTGGGAAATTGAAGACCTCTACCACACTGTTCCATAACATGAGCTAAGGTGGCATTAGGTCACAGTGCCCAACTGCAGGTCCCTTAAGATTTCTGGCTTTTGTAGATGGACCAAATTAGGAGATACTGGTACAGCCCGAATTAAGTTGTGTGTATGTGATGGGTTTGTGAAACAAAGGAATAAGCTGACAGGACAGAATATGGACAATATGATGATCACAGACCAATCAGCAATGCCTGAAGATGAAGTCATCAAAGAAGAGAAAGAATACGAAAGGAGGGATTCAGAGCAACAAAGGGTCCCCAGGAGGAGAACCTGAGGCCACCATAGACAGAGGGCACACCACCAGCCCATCTCACCCACCCCCTGTGGTGGGGAGCGGGGCTGGGCCTTGGCTTCTGACCTCCAGGCTGCTGCCATCTGATATTCAAGGGAGAACCTCAGAGTGAACCTCGCATACTGGCCAGACATACCTTGACTCTGTGAGCTCTGGAACTGGTAAGTATAGAATTGTTTGCATTATTCTTATCTACTATCACTGTGTATCAATAAAATTCACATATTATCAAATGGAAAGGTTGTGGTCAGTCTGAGGGTTTGGGGTATGCCCAGAACAAGGTGTCTGGGTCTTAAATCAAGTGCCAACACTAAGTATCAGCCTTATACCTAAACCTACTACTTGGGCTCACAGAGGTTTTCCTTTGAGCAGCTGATGATCCATAAGGCCATCTGAAGAATGACTGCTATACAAAGACTCCCCTGGTCGTCTCCAAAAGAATCTCTGTGCTAGAACTCAGGGCCATCCCACTGCAGATCTCTGCACAGCTCACAGTGAGTGCTGACCTCTCAGTGGCCTGTGTGTAACTTTCCATTAACAACATGTATATGCATACAAACATCACCATTTGGGAAAGGAGGGCCTTTGGATACAATCAGATCCACCTGCCATTTACAATTGCATGGTTTAAGCCCAAGCACTGAAAACCAGGCCCACAAACAGTAGAAACAGGTGCAAGTAGCCCACAAATCTTCAATCATGCATATTAATTAAAGGTATGCAGAAGAAAAAAAACATGGTTACCATGGTAGAATATAACCATAGCCAAATATGCAGAACATAAGCAGGGTTACATTCCTATTAATCATCATCTTCAGTTCCTCTTGAAAACTTTTCCCAGCTCTCTGCTGGGCCTTTTGAAGCTGGATGAAAGTTTAACTTCATTGAAGCCCATTCTTGTTCATTCTTAACCTCCATGTTCATAAAATCTAGTACATTGTCCATGGCAAATATTACTGAGAGTCTGAGTATGGCAAAGATTTAGCAGCAAAAGTCAGAGACACATATTTCAATGAGGTAAGGAGACTAGTTGGGGCCGCACTGAGGTCCCAGAGGGGAGGGGAGTTGAGAGTCCAAGAAGAGTAATTTTTTCTTAAGGAGACAATCCTCCAAGCCCGAAGGGTGACAATCCCCACATGGATCAAAGGGGACAAGAGTGCTCAAAAGCCCCCTTGGCTTACCAAAAGCATCCATGAACATCTCAAAGCCAAAAAGGAAGCATACACCCACTGGAAGGGAGGGGCCATCACCAAGGAGGATTATACCTCTTTGGCTCAAGATTGTAGGGGGGCTGTTAGGAAGGCTAAGGCAGAGATGGAACTGGGACTAGCAACCCAGATCAAAGATAACAAGAAGTCCTTTTTTAAATACATACGGGGTAAAAAGAAGGTACCAAGTAAAGTGGGGCCTCTGCAGGACATGCTTGGTAATCTGGTGGTAGCACCAGATGATAAAACTAATCTCTTTAACAGATTCTTTGCTTCCATTTTTCTGAGCAGGGACAGGGACATCCCTCCCTTCTGGGATTCCGGATGGACCCCGGAGAGGTGCAACCAGGCCTAGGGTCAGTGAGGACTTAGTCAGGGAACTTCTGGAGGGACCAGACATGTTCAAATCAGCAGGTCCTGATACCCCTGAGTGCTGGGGTCATTGCAGGATCCCTGGCACGGCTTTACGAGCACTCATTGTGCTCTGGTGAGGTGCCAGAGGACTGGAAAAGGGCCAATGTGGTCCCTATTTTCAAAAAAGGGAGGAAAGAGGATCCAGGAAATTATAGGCCCGTTAGTCTTACCTTGGTCCTGGGGAAGCTCCTTGAGAAAATTATCCAGGAGCACATCTGCAAGGCGCCAGCAGGGACAATTATGCTTGGGGCAATCAACACGGGTTTATTAGAGGCAGGTCCTGTCAGACCAGCCTGGTTGCCTTCTATGACCAGGTCACAAGAGTCTTGGATGCACGTGTCACGGTGGACGTAGTCTTTTTGGACTTTAGGAAGGCCTCTGACACTGTCTCTCCCCCATCCTTATTAAAAAATTAGGCAAATGGGGTGTTGATGCCTACACAATCAGATGGGTCACAAATTGGCTAGAGAGCTGTGCCCAGAGAGTGGTGGTGGATGGGTCATATTCGACCTGGAGAGATGTGGGCAGTGGGGTTCCCCAGGGCTTGGTCCTAGGGTCCGCACTGTTCAATATTTTCATCGGTGATTTGGACAAGGGGGTGAAAAGCACCTTGTTCAAGTTCACAGGTGACACTAAGATGTGCGGAGAAGTGAGCACATTAGAAGAGAGGGACAGGCTACAACTAGATCTGGACAAGTAGCAGAGGTGGGCAGATGAGACTAGGATGAGTTTCAATACAGAAAAGTGCAAGGTGTTGCACCTGGGAGGAAGAATCAGCAGCATACCTACAGGCTGGGGAACTCCATTCTTGTCAGCACAGAGGCAGAAGAGGATCTTGGTGTCAGTATTGATTCCAAGATGAACATGGGCTGCCAATGTGGGGACGCAGTCAGGAAAGCTAACCATACCTTTTCATGCATCCATAGATGCATCACAAGCAGGTCCAAGGAGGTGATCTTCCCCCACTATGCAACACTGGTCAGGCTGCAGTTGGAGTACTGCGTCCAGTTCTGGGTGCCGTGCTTCAGGAGGGATGTGGATAGCATCAAGAGGGTCCAGAGGAGGGCCACTCACATAATCAGGGGGCAGTAGGGCAGGCCCTATGGGGAGAGGCTAAGGGACCTGAACCTGTTCAGCCTCTACAAAAGAAGGCTGAGAAGGGATCTGGTGGCCTCTTATAAACTTGCCAAGGGGGACCAGCAGGCATTGGGAGAGTCCCTATTCCCCCAATTACTAGCGGGGGTAACAAGGAACAACAGCCATAAGTTAACTAGGAGTAGGGTCAGGCTAGATATCCAGAGGCACTACTTCACAGTTAGGGTGTCTAGGATCTGGAACCAACTTCCAAGGGAAGTGGTACTCACCCCTACCCTGGGGGTCTTCAAAAGGAGGCTAGACAGCCACCTAGCCCAGGTCATTTGACCCCAGCATTCTTTCCTGTCCATGGCAGGGAGTCAGACTTAATGATCTGCTTAGGTCCCTTCTGACCCTACCAACTAGAGGGTCCTGGCAGATCTGTTTTCTTATCTGGGATGCCCTAGCTCTGTCGTGCCCAATCTTTTTGATGCGTAGGCCAGATGGGTGTGCCAGGTCTTTCCACAGGTCCAATCCAGCCAATGGGCCCAGTCCAGCTGTGTGGGATTATGCAATCTTGACCCTGATTCATCCACCTGGGATGTGGCAGAGCAGCACCTTCCAGACATATGGAGGGTTGAGAAGCAGTCCAGCCCCACTTCTGGTCTGGACATGCAGGGATGGGGTGGGGAAGGGTGGGGTTGGGAAGCTCCAGGCTGGACATGAGGTTGTGGGGAGCGGGGGTGGACAGAGTGGCTCCAATCTGGCCCAACAGGGAAGAAGGCAAGGAGTAGCCCAGCCCCAATCTGGACACCTGTTGTGGGAGTGGAGTGGACCTAATTTTAACATGTGGGAAGGGAACAGACAGGCCCCAGTTTGGATGCTTTGGTGGATGAGGTGGAGCAGCCCTGATTCAGATGTGCAGGTGTGGGACTTGGCCCTTCCCTGCAATGGCCAGGCTGAGACTGGAGCTGACTTCTAGAGGCTAGATGTTATGGGCTCTGGAGGCCAAAGGTTGAGCATTCATGCTCTAGCTGATATTTGATCAAGGAGCATAATCTCATAAAGAAGCTCATTTGACCAGATTGTTTTGGTCCTAAAAACAAGTGCAAGCCCCTGGATTGACATGCTGATGGCTAAGATTATAGACTGTTTTATATTCATATATGCAGTAAAATGTATAATACTGTAGCCAGGCAAATGCCATGGTTTGGTTGACCTTCATTTCACTTAGAGTCCTACAAAGAGCTGGTTTGTGGTCTGTCATAATGGAAAAAAACTTACACTGGAACTGCTAGAAGTTCCAAAAATAATAGACTGTCTTTTTCTGGCTGTTAATTAACCCCATTCTGCTTTGGAAATCTATCCAATTCACTGCTTGCTGACACCTCTCATGAGAGGTATCAGAAAACAATGACTTGGATAGGAGGAAGGACATGAAGGAAGAAGCATCACTCCATGTGACTAATTCTTTACTTGGTTCAAAATGAGCCCATATTTTGGAGGACTTGGAGTAGCTTTTCAGGGGCCTGGAATCCTGTGTCTTGCCTCTTTTTCAAGGGATCTCCTTCCTAGGAGTTGTTACAAGAGGTTTAAGAAGGTTGAGACTTTTGGGAAAAAGCTACAATAATATTTTAATATACCTGAGAATGCTCATATTACAGTTAAATTACAAGTTGCTAGGGCTTGTTCAGTTGTCAAGACTTGGGTGAATCTCCTCCTTCTGTATCAGGAAATCAAGTTATACTACTCATAAAAAAAATGTTTACTGTGTTTTAAGTGAGGGCCCCAGTCTTTAACACAGCTTTTTTCATTGTTGATAGATGTTCAGTATCCTTCAGCTTGTGATAAGAGTCATCGGTCCTTACCATAACTTGTAGGATACCTTTCAATATTTATTTCAAGGCTCTTTGGAAGTTCCAAATACTGAAAAGCAAGGATTTTTGTGGATTGTATCTTTTATTGGACCAGACACATGGTTGAGATGGATGTAGACAATCTTTCAAATGTAATACATCAACAATATTCTACATGGGTAACTGGTGCCACCTTAGTCCTGCCAACCAGGGAGGGGGGGGCCCCATGGCTAATCCTGGTGACTGGGGTGGGAGCGGGGGTACCCCCATGGGCAATCTTGTGGACCAGGGGACGGTGGGTCCCCTCGGCAATCCTATGATGGCTGATCACTTCAGCTGCTCCCAGAAGTGGCTACAGCCACTCCTGGAGGCGGCTGCAGCGATTGCAGTGACCAGCTGGCACTTGTGGGGGTGGGCAATGGCGCTCCCACCAGCCCTTCCTGCCTATCGCCTAAGTGGTAAGCGTGGCTGGTCAGGGGGTGCACCAGCGCTCTCTGGGGGTGCGCAAGCACCCCTATGCACCCCCTACGCACTGCTACTGCTATTCTGTATGGCACTCTATTGTATGGGTATAAGATACTGTAGGTATTTATAGTGGTCACTTTCTTCCATTCTCCCTCTAGTCTCATCTGCTGTTATATCTGCCAGATGTCTAACTTTGAAACTTTTTTACTCCTACATAACACTATCAGCACATCCTCTACCCATGATATAGAGCAGGGGCGGGCAAAATACAGCCTGCAGGCTGAATTTGGCCCAGCAGGCACTTTCATCCGGCCTGTGGCACCCACCAATGAATTGTACCCCACCTGGCCCTTCTGCCCATGAGGGTGAGAGCAAGGGTGCCCTCATATATGCTCCCCCCGCCCCTGCACAACATACCCTATTGTACCTCACTTCTACCCTCATGGGCAGAAGGGCCCAGCCCAGCCAACACACAGCTTCTGGGCAGGGCTGTTGCTGTCACTGTGGCAGATGCCACCTGCTTGGATTGCCCAGCATCCCGCTTGCTTCAGGCAGCAGATAGAGAACCAACCGGGGGGCTACAGCTGAGCAGAAGCACAGGGCATGGAACTAGGGCTGGCAGCAATGCAGAACCCGTACACAGGGGGGTAGTGGCAGCACAGAGCTTGAATGGACAGGGTATGGGTGTGGGGGAAGATGAGGGGTGTGGGGACCCCCTCCCCACTCCCTCTTATGGCACACACCTCCACAGGTGGCAACAGCAGCAGCAGACACAGGTACCTGGGCCACTTCTGCCCCACACGGGTGCTGCTGCCTAGAGGCACATGGCTCTGGCACTGCACATGGGGGCGAGGAGTGCAGCCCAACCAAGCTGCCTCTATCTCCAGTGCTCCCCGCTGCACACACAGGGCTCCTGCACTTGTGCACCACCAGAGGGAAAGCTCCAGAGGCTGGAAATGGCTGCCTTCACCACTCTCTGCTGTGTAGGTCCCAGGACTCCACTGGCAGTGGAGGAGAGCCCTGGCCTCTGCTTCCCTGCGGAGTCCTGAGACCTAGGCAGCAGGGGCAGGGAAGGTAGCTGGCTCCAGTGCATGGAGCTTCCCTCTGGTGGTGTATGAGCATGGGCGTTGCACATGTACAGTGGGGAGCCTCAGCAATAGAGGCAGGCTAGCTGGGCTGCACTCCTTGCTGCGATGTGCAGCGATGGACAGAGCTATGTACTGCCAAGCACCCTGAGAGCTCCCACCTGTTGCTGTTGCTGCTACCTGCGGAGGCTGCATGCTATAGGGTGGAGTGAGGGAGGATCTTCCCGCCCCTCCACGCCCTCCCTCACACCCCACAGCTGTCACACAGCCATATTCTACCCCCACAACCCTCCCACATATATACCCTATTGTCCCCCCACAATCCCCCACACATACACCCACAGTCCACCATATACCCCCCCACATATTATACAACACTAAGACTTTATTTTTGAGTTGTTATGCAATCACCTTTAATTACCTTACAAACAGAAATCACAACAAAAATATTTTTGTAATAAAATTAAAATATGCTATAGTACAAGGGCGGACAAAATGTAGCCCTTGGGCCAGATGCGGCCCACCAAGCCATTCTACCTGGTTTATGGGGCCCCTAAAAATTTAGAAAATTAATCTTTGTCTGCCCATGGCTGCCTGTCATGCAGCCCTCAATATCTTGCCAAAACTCACTAAGCGGTCCTCCTCCCAAAATAATTGCCTGCCCCTGCTATAGTAGGTGGTTGACTTTTAGCAAATGATCTGTTTTTTGCTGGTTCTAAGATGGCAACCCCCCCTCCCAAAAGGAGTATTTCCGAACGGCAAAGGAAGGGAACGGTAAAGGTCAGGGGTTGGGGCAGGATTTCTAGTCCCAAGATGGTGACCGGGGCGGGGCAACTGTAAAGGGTTGGGACTACCCATGTGGCCCTTGAAAGCTCACCAAACCTCCTTAAGCAGCCCACCAGCTGAAAGAATTGCCCACTCCTGAAATAGAGTAAATGACTAAACCTGGAGACTTGCTGTAATGCGACTTTATAACCCTGCAATTGCAGGTGATTTTGTCTGGTTTTAAATCACAGCGTGATAGATGTGGTCATTTGAAAAAACCCCTAAAACTATACTGATGAAATGGTGCTTTCCTTTTTCTAGCCTATCTAACTTTGTCTCAATCTTTCCACTGAAGGCACAAGGAACTGGTTTTACTATCACATCTTTTGGCCTGATTCCATCCTATAGAGAAATTCTAGCCATTGACCTCTTCAAAGTTCCTTAAATGTCAAGGTGGTCATTCGAAACTTCCTGTCATGCTGGTGTTTTCCGAGTCTCTAATTTGAAATTTCCTTCCAGCTCAGATTTAAGTCTGGCAAACAGTCATTGCCTGACAGATTTTGCCTTTTTTCCTGGATCACTAGGTCTGGCAAATCTTAATTTTAGTGGCTAGATTTTACAGAGACGAGCAGAAAAAAACCCACCAGCTGGTGCAGGCTTGAAGTCACCTCTCCTTTCATTGTCAGGCAGAGTTCTGCTTTTTGGACACTTTTTTTTTCTCCTTTGGGGTCTGTCCTCCTGGGCTTGTGAAGCTATTTGTTTCCTCAGGTTTTTGGGGGGGTAAATGTTCAATCTTGAAGCATTATGAGTCATGATATTAGGCCATTTAAAATATACAAAATCAGCTTACCAGAGGGGATATAGCTCTCTGAAGCCTGAACCCTTCCCAGCCCCCTTTGTTTCATAGATGTGGATGATTGTACCAAGGTTCTAAATGCAAAATCCTGTAAGTCCTTCATGCTGCTAATTCTATTGCTTTGGGTCAGGCTAAGTTTCCTTCTGCCATAAAATGCCTTTCAGTTCTTTCATTACAAATTAGATGAAACATTGTGTCCCATAGCACATCCCCCAGGACCTTTCATGTGAACAATATTCAATTAGTATTTTTTACCATCGTCACCAAAGAGCTCTAGCTTAACTTCAAAATTTGAAATGCTCCACATTAATGTGGGGCTTTGGCATGCAGTACTCTGTTAAAAACTTTTGCAAGTTCACTAACCTCTTGCTTTTTAGTTTCTGAAGCTATAGGAACCTCCTAAGGGAAGCAAATGTTTTATTACAAGACAGTAAAAAAGATTGATTTCTGTCTTGTCCTTATCTGTAAGCTCATTTGTAAGAAACAATGATACAATTTTTAATCTATTTTTGCTATACCTCATTTGCCCTCAACTCATTCCTATGGCTTTATTTGCTGCAACTTTTCAAAAGGAACTGGTAAGTACCACAAAACCAACACTGCACTTGCAGGATTTCAGCCAAGGAACCCTCTGCTTCATAGAATCATGGAAAATTTGGGTTGGAAGGGACCTCAGGAACTCATTACGTCCAACCCCTTGCTCAAAGCAGGACCATCCCCAAATAGATCATTTCAGGGAAGGCTTTGTCAAGCCAGGCCTTAAAAACCTCCAAGGATGGGGTTTCTACCACCTTTCTGGGTAACCCATTCCAGTGCTCCACCACTATCCTAGTGAGAGTTTTGCCTAATACACAGATTAAACCTCCCTTGCTGCAACTTGAGACCATTGCTCCTTGTTCTGTCATCTGTCATCACTTCATCCTCTTTTGAAGCTACCTGGTGGGAGGTAAAGGCTGCTTATCAAATCCCCACTCAGTCTTCTCTTCTGCAGACAGAATAAGCCCAGTTCCCTCAGCCTCTCCTCATATGTCATGTGTTCCAGCCCCCTAACCATTTTTGTGGCCCTCTGATGAACTCTTCCCAACTTGTCCACATCCTTCCTGTAGTGGGGGGTCCAAAACTGGACATGGTATTCCAGATGGACCCTCACCACTGCAGAATACAAGAGAATAATTATTTCCCTTGATATGCTAGCAATGCTCCTATTAATGCAGCCCAGTATGTTGTTAGCCTTCTTGGCAACAAGGGCATACTGTTGACTCATATCCAGCTTATTGTCCACTGTAACTTCCAGGTCCTTTTCTGCAGAGCTGTAGCTTAGCTAGTTGTCCTCAAGCCTGTAGCAGTACATGGGATTCTTTCAGCCTAAGTGCAGGATTTTTCACTTGTCCTTGTTTACTCTTCAGTCTGGAGAAGAGAAGGCTTGTTATGCAAATAGCATAAATACCAGTTTTAGGTTAGGTAACATGGAGATAGACTTTTGTCTATTGCCTTAAATCTTGTGTATTACCATTTGTGTGTGTGTGTATTTTCTTGAGTTTTGCACTGCCTTAAAAAACTCCATTTTGTATTGTTCTGTAGCTTGATATAAGTACTTGAACTTTCACTCCTGCATGTATAAGGAAACGGGTGAGAGTGTGGCTATGGAAAAAGAACTGGCTGAAGAATGCAGACAGATAAAAAACCAAAACAAGAAAAATCTGCCCCAGAACAGTGAGAGAACAACTTCAGTTGACATTCAAGGAGGAATACAGTGATAACACAGCAAAAGCCCAGAGGACTGAATGAATTGACAAGACTATAAAACATAGGGCGAGACATATCGATTTTGGGTCTTGATATGCATATCATTCTGGGGCATCAGTTCGCTTGATGAGACAGACTGATAGAAGCTCCCACTCATGATCAATTTAGCTGGCCACCAAGTTGACTTGAGCACTGATGAGCTTGGTAATGTCTACCAGCACAGAACAGAAAATGGGGTATGAGTGTGTGTGTGTGTGTGTGTGTGTGTGTGTGTGTGTGTGTGTGTGTGTGTGTACTAATCGCTTAATCAATAAATTAGGTGTCTTGCTTTGCTCCCTCTTACAAAGGTCTGGCTCTTTATTTTGAGCTAATCAGTTAACAGCCTCAGGGGCAGCTTGGTAGCAGCCTATAAGTTGTAAGGGGTGTGTATCAAGAACTGGGAGAACATCTGTTCACCAGGGCACCCCTAGAGAAGACAAGGTCTAACAGTCACAAACTGCTGAGAAAATGTTTTACACTGGGCATAAGGAAACACTTCTTTACCATCCAACTCTTCTGAGTCTGGAATAGACTCCTCACAAAAGTGGTGCAAGCACCTACTCTGGATATGTCCAAGAAATGCCTGGATGCTTACCTTGCTGAGGTCATCTGACCCCAGCTGACTTCCTGCCTCTTGGGCAGGGGGCTGGACCCAATGATCTTGCAAGGTCTCTTCCAGCCCTAATGTTTATGAAATCTATGAACCTCCAGAGATTTCTTATGGCCCAATCCTCAAATTTGCTTAGGTCACTCTGAATCCTAACCCTACCCTCCAGTGTAACTACCCCCCACCTCCCCAGCTTGGTGTCATCTGTGAACTTGCTAAGGGTGCAATCCATCCCATCTTGCAGATCATTAATGAAGATATCAAACAAAACTGGACCCAGGACCAACCCCTGGTGTGCTCTGTGTAATATTAGCTGCCAAGTAGACCTCAAGACATTGATCACAACCCATTTAGCCTGACAATCCAGCCAGCTTTCTATCCAATTTACAGTCCATTCATCCAATTCATACTTCCTCAGGTTGCTTGCAAGAATGCTGTGGGAGACTGTATCAAAAGCCTTGTTAAAGTCAAGGTATATCACGTCCACAGCTTTTCCCACATCCACAGAGCCAATTTTCTCAACATAGAAGGCAGTCAGGTTGATCAGGCATGATTTGCCTTTGGTGAATCCATGCTGACTGTTCCTGATCACTTTCTTCTCCTCCAAGTGCTTAGAAATGGAGTCCTTAAGGACTGGCTCCATGATTTTTCCAGGGCCTGAGGTGAGGCTGATTGGTCTGTACTTCCCTGCATCCTCCTTCTTCCCTTTCTTAAAGATGGGAACTATATTTGCCCTTTTCCAGTTGTCTGGGATTTCCCCTGCTCAGCACAAATATTTAAAGATAATGGCCAGCAGCTCTGCAATCACATCAGTCAACTTTTACAGAGCTGTGATGACTGCTAATTCAATTATAATTCCCAGATACCATTAAGAGTGGAGCAGGGAGAGGGGGGCAGGGGAAAAAGGAAGAGGAAGCAAGCAAAAGAGAAAGTTGTGACTAGAGTGAGAAGAAGGAAATTTTTTCTGCAGCTCTGCATGTAGAACCTGGTCAGCTCTACACGGGGGTAGTGCACAGTGGAGTTGGGGATCCTAGTGGTTCAGTCGGCCAAGATGGTATAGAGTTAAGGAGCTGGACTCAAGGACATTTCACATGTGCTCTGGATGTGGTGCCAAGCACTTTAATTAGCAAGCCACGCTAAGTAAAAGTTCCTGTGTGTCACATGTATCAGCTTTGCTGCATGTCCCCATGCTAACAAAATGGCAGCAGTGTACTTTGAACTAAAGCTCATCAGGCAGCACTGGCTATGGGTAGGGGGTGCACACAGGTGCATGTGCACCTCCTGAGATTGGTGTTGCACCCCCTGAGACTGGATGCCGCTGGCAGTGCCTGTGGGCAGTTGTTGCTCGCCACTCTCCTGCCACCAACACCGCCAGTGGCATCTGAAGCCACCCGCAGGAGCTCCCTGCTCAGCCTGCCATGGCCCTGCTGCTGCTGTTCACCTTCACATTCACCCCTCTGGAGCATTCTAAAAATTATTAGAATTGCTCCATTCAATCTGATCCAACACAAATTTAGTGTCATCGGCCTTTCTTGTTTGCAGAATCATCTG
>JAGPOW010002722.1:235046-246504 GCA_030014935.1 Caiman crocodilus | reverse complement strand
GGAGGTCTACTTAGAGAGTTTGGGTGAGCTGTCACAGGCAGGGTTAACATTCCCCTCCCCCCCTCCATGGCCCTCCAGATCAAATAATTGCCATTCCCACACTTAGGCAGAGAGAGCAAAGGTAAGGAAAATCTAACTTTTGTTCCTCTCTTCTACCTGCACTCCTTCCCCTGCCCCAAGTCCCCAGCTGGGTGCGTGCCACACTACACTCCCACACACTGGTTTGGGCCATGTGCTTGGTGCAACTCCTGCCTCACCCAGCCATGTACCAGGGACTTGGGGTGGGGGAGGGAGTGCAGAGAGAAAGCAGGAAACAGAGTGTGGGTGTGTGTGGGGAGGGGGAGGCTGCTCAGGTGCTAAGTCCCAGGAGCCAGCTGGGGATAGAGGAGGGAGTGAGGGAGGGGCAGGGGGTGCATGCAGCAGAGCAGTGCAGGGGCAGTCCATGGCTGCCCCTGCAGTGCTCTGCATGGGCGTGAGCCCTGTCCAGGGCAGCCAGCACTGCGCTTCTGCCTGCGTCCACCAGCCCTGGCCAGCATGCACAGCTTCCTGGTGGGGCTGCTCCCAGTGCCTGGATGCTGCTTGGTTCCTCCTGCTGCTCCTCTGGCCACTACTGCACCACTGATGTGATTAGCAGCCACCCGTGGGTAGCCAAGTTGGGTGGAAGGCAACTGGGAGCAGGAGCTAGACCCTCTTGCATTGGGCAGGAACCTCCTGGCTGCAGTCCCCCACTTTCCTCCCCACCAGAGCAGCAGGGGCAGCAGGAAGAGGAGGAGCTGCTGGAGGTGGTGGGAGCTGAATGGCACCTGAGCACTGCACTAGGAGCAGCCCTGCTGGGAAGCTATACAGTGGTGGTCACACATGTTCACATGCTGTGCTCCAGAGGACCCAGGGTAGGGCAGCAGTGCCAGGAGTGCAGTGTGTGCAACCCGGAGCAGCAGCTCACAGAGGGGCCTCACAGGGAAGTTGCCTGCTGCTGCAAGCTCTGCGCTGCCTGGGTCACACTTCCCCTGTGTGCATGGGAGCAGCATGGGCAGCTCACAGAGTTGTGTTCCTTGCTGCTGCCCCAACCTGCAGGGGAAGTGTGGCCAGGGCAGTGGGGAGCTCGAAGTGGCAGGCAGCTTTCTGTGCCCTTGCTGTCTTCTGCCGCACTGGGTTCCACACGCTGCTCTTCAGAAGCGACAGTGAGGGCAGTACGGTGGGGAGCATTGCCAGTATCTGATGCTCCCCAGAGTCTGGGGCTGGGAGGCAGCAGCCGTTTGCAGCTGGCCCAGGTTCTGGGTAGCTGCTGATAGCCACCGAGCGCACAGGGCTTCCATCGTCCTAGTCACCTGCTAGGAGCAGTCCAGGCTCCATGGCTATCAGCAGCTACCCAGACCACAGGCTAGCTGCAGCCAGGAGGCTACAAACAACTGCTGCCTCCCTGCCTCCAGCCCTAGCTGTCTTCCTGCCCCGGGCTCAGGGGAGGCAGCAGGTGCTGGCACTGTGCCTGTTGGGGCTGGATGGGGACCAGGGCGGGGAGGCAGCAGCTGTTTGTAGTCTCTCTGCTGCAGCCGCAATGGCTCTGGGGTGGCTGCTTCCAGCCATGGTGCTAGCAGAGCTTGCAGCCTCCCAGTCACCTGCTGGGAGCAGCTCAGGCTCCCAGCTGGCAGCAGCTACACAGAGCCAGGGCTGGCTGCAGCCTCCCCAGTCCCAACATGTGCTGAGGAAAATAGCCTCACATGCCATGCTTGGCATGCATGCTGGGGGTTGCTGACCCCTGTACTAGTATAAAGATCAGTTTCTGATAGGGGGCTGTAAATCCTCTGCTGCTGCTAGAAGCCCTTTTCAAAAATGTATTCCTCATATAAGTACCTTCTAATTCAGCTGATGGCAGGCTGAATGTTATTAGTTGTTGTGAATGTCCAGAGAGAGAGACATTTTTCCATTTTTATTTTTGTAATAGAAATACTTTCATTGTTTGTCCTTATACTGGATCATGCTGTTTTTTCTTTTTATAGGAGAATGCCACCAATGATGAGATTCTGCTTTCCTTAAAGCATGTCCGTCCTGGCAATGGTTATGAGCCTAATTTTACCATGTTTGAGAAATGCGATGTGAATGGAGCAAATGCTCACCCACTTTTCACACTTTTAAAAGAAGCACTGCCTTTCCCACATGATGATCCAGTGGCACTGATGACCAATCCACAGCACATCATCTGGTCTCCAGTTTGCAGGAATGACATCTCCTGGAACTTTGAAAAGTTCCTCATTGGCCCTGATGGAATACCTTTCAAGCGTTACAGCAGACGCTTTGAAACTATCAAGATCCAAGATGATATTGAAAAGCTCCTTCAGCAGATTCCTTCAAATGCTCTCAACTAAAGCAAACTCCTGCTGAAACTTATTTCAGTTTCTGCTAACATGTTACCTCTAACTTTTTACCTTCTCTTCTGTCAGTCTGCCAGGTGTGTTGTCCTGTGGACTACCTGTTCTTTCTGTGAGCTGGTTTGGTCTGGCAGTAAGATGCTATTGTCCCTGGAAGTTTTACTCATGATGGTGCCTCTTCCAAACTCCTGAAGAAGAGCACTTGATGTATTCTGTAAAAGTTCCATGTGAAGTTTAGCAGACTACACCAGGAAACGCAGTCTTGTTCTTTCTGTGAGCTGGTTTGGTCTGGCAGTAAGATGCTATTGCCCCTGGAAGTTTTACTTATGATGGTGCCTCTTCCAAACTCCTGAAGAAGAGCACTTGATGTATTCTATAAAAGTTCCATGTGACGTTTAGCAGACTACACCAGGAAAGGCAGTTCTGAGTCTAAGTAGCTCTTTGTGAGTCTCTTGTAGGCTCTTGAAATAAATATAGATCTTGAAATAAAAATGTGTCTCCTTTTTCATCACTTTTTCTGTCTGGTTAGCTGGGGGTGGTTGGGCATTGTGCCTTTTCTCAATACCTGAACTGGTTGCAGGGGAAGCCCAGGAAGAACAGCCTGCAAGGTCAACAGCCCCTGGTTCCTCTGGTTATGAATAAATGTCAGAACACAGCTGTGTTGCTTAATAAGCATGCAACAAATCCTACAGCCTGTGTTCTGCTTTCATGTAGGTTTGAGTAGTTATATTTTGAACTGAAGGATGTACAGTAGTTACCACACTAAGTTTCATCATATTCTTACAAAAATAGCTGCTAGGTTAGATAGGCCTCTCCTCTTATTGTTACTGGCAGAGTCTATTGCAAAACATTAACTGTATTTTGGGCCACAGGCAATAGGAAGTATAGAGTATTTTCAAGAATAGATTGAGCTATACTTCTATTAAAATCTTTCCATGCTGGTAGTGCTAAGCTGCTATCTATGTCACACAAGACAGTTTTCATTGGTATGTACTTAATTTTGCAGGCAGTTTGTTTCTGGCTCTGGAATTAATAACTTTTGCAAGTAATGGACAGAATGAGCAAGAACCTCATCACTTGCATGATTGCTAACATAGTGAATGTGGGAGTGGTTGTGTGACTAATAAGGTGCAGTCCACTCTTCTCATCTGGCTCATGGCTACCCCTGCAGCACTCTGCATGAGGCTGAGCCCCACCTGCTTCTGCCTGGGCCACTCTTGCCAAACTTCAAACTTCGCAAGCACTGAGAACAAATCATGCACGTTGCCACATTCACAATTTGAATGACAGGGATGTTGGACAGGGGCTCAGAACACCTAGGTACTCATTGTGGCTCTGCCACTGCCCCGCTGGATGACCTTGGTCACATCCCTTTCCTGCTCTGTGCCTCAGGTTTCCCAACCTATAACATGGAGGGAATGATGTTGGGATTTGCTGATATAAAGACCCGTAAAGGTTAGGGACTATTTAGTAACTGCATAAATTTGGGGAGATGGGAGGGGGTGGAAATCTAGAAAAATCTGTCAGGAGAGGACATGCCTTGCTTTCCTCCAGCAGCCAGAGGGGATTCAAGGCAGGGCAGTGCTTTGGTTTTGCTCTCAGCACCTGGAAGCTGAAGGCAGCTCAGCAAAAGCTGTGATCCTTTGGAAGCAACTGGGGCACCACCCTGATGTTTCTCTCAGCAGGCGAAGGTGGGAGGAGGAGGAAGGGTGAATCTATCCTTGCAAGCAAATCACTCCCACACAGCTACCTCCCAGTCCCCTTACTTCTTTGCCTAGACTTAATCTCCAAGCTCTTGGGTGTGTGTGCTCAGCCTAGGCTCAGGCCTAGTTTTGCTGCACAGAGTCCCTGGGCACCACATTTCCAGTGACTGAAGAGAGAGGGCTTGGCTGACAAGGGCAAGACAGCACTTTCAGTCTCTTGGAAGAATGGCTGAAACATGTACTAGTATCCTCCCTTGCCCTTCTCCTAACATGATTCACAAAGTAAAGCAGTGAAATAAGTGCTTCAGGCAACCCTCATAAGACCTGGTTTTGTTAAGGTCTTAACATGCATTCATCATTCTTCTGGTATTCTGGGCAGCTGCTTTTGATTAGGTCACTAAACTATTGTTTCCTCCAGTCACTGGTGGTAGCAGAGAGAGGAGCTGGAAAATACCATGGGAGTCCCAAAGCTGGAGGAGCAGCACAAGGGGCTCATTTCTCCCTTTGCAGCCTTCCCCCGGCATGGTTTGCCCATCGCTTCTGGGTCATTGACCTTCCAGGTAGAGCTATGCTGGGATTTGGAGCCTGAATAGAGAAGGACAAGCCTCTTGGGACAGAGCACTGCTCTAAGCCTAAAGCCTGCAGGTGCACTGTGGGCAGGGCTTGTGGGTACTAGGTGGCTGCATACCTAGCAACACCAAGGGGTACATCCCACTTCCCTCACTGTGTGTCTACAAAGGCTGGTGGCATTGGGTTTCCCCTGCCTGAGACCTCCCAAGCCCCCATGTGCCAGCTGTGCTTCTCAAACAAGGTCCTTAGGGCACATTACCACTGGTCTGATGCTCTGCTGGTCTTCTGTTACTTGGATGCTTAGCAGCAAGGAAAGGGACTGTAATACTGGGGAGAAATGGAGCAGTGAAGTGCCTTCTTCCAGGGCTGCTGTGCCCCTGATCATTGGCCTGACTGAAGGCCAGCTCCATGCCTGAAGTCTGGGGAGGGTGTATGCTTTTGGTGGAAGTTTGTACCTGGGATCCTATGGAGCATATGCAAATGAACCATATCCTCATGTGCATGTTTTATGCATCTGCATAGCTTGGGAATTGCTCCCCACTTGCTTTTGCAATGTACAAACACCCAGAGGTCCCTGCATTCCCCTGTGGATTCTCAGCTCCCAGGCTCCCACCTCAGCGCACGCTGTTATTCCTTGTCACAGGGAGCCATGGAACTGCTGTCTCCACAAGCTGCCTTGCCCTGAGGCTTCCTCCCCTCCATGGTGTGTCAAGTCAAATGCACTTAGTTCTGCTTCCTGGCTGAGCCAGCCCACAGCTGTAGCCATAAATACCTGAGCTATGCAGGTGGATGCCTTGCTCAGACCCTAGGTGAGCCCTAAGATGTCTTGTGGATTTAACGCTGCCTCTTAGCAAGGTGGCATCATGCCCAGTTATTTCATGCCTCTGCAGGCAAAGGCTTTTGAAGGGTAAGAGGCCTTCAGCTGGGGCACCTGTTCCCTTGCACTGCGTTGTAAGGATTTCAATGTTGCAGGTCTCTGTGGGGTTGCAGATCTAGGCTCCTCAATTTCAGCACTGCTTGCCTCTTGAAAGTGGAGGTGCCAGTCACTATCCTAGTGCTTAAACACTCAGCACAGATCACCTATCTGCTGCTGCTTTGTCCCCAACCTGGAGGGACCAATTTCTGGTAGTGGTTGTCTCAGCAGAAAGCAGGTGGGGGCAAGATGTCCTATATGGTATGTGAGTGGTACTTGTGTCTGAATACTGTAGGAGCTGAGGAGCCTCTTGTCTTGGCTTTCAGCTGTTCTGAGCCCTGGTCTCATGGCTACTCATATCAATCTCAGCTGCCTTAAATAGGCAGGGGCAAGGCATTTCCTTACTTTGTGCTGGGGGTGGATCATGTGAGGAATGCTTGGATTTTGCAGGCATGTCTTAATAGGGAACAGCCTCTTGTGAGCAAAGGGTGAGCTCTGCTCCCAAAGCACTTCAACTGCTGTCTACACTGGGTAGGAGGCGGGCGTTACTGTGTGGCAGGAGCAGGCACAGCTATGGCATGCTGAAGAACCCAGGGCTGACAGCTACTGACATGGTTGCCTCACTGGTGCACATCCACGCTGGCCTTTTCCTAGCAGTAAAGGGGGAAACACTTTTGGAAAGCCAGGCTTGAGGTAGCATCAGGCTTGTGTATGCATACGTGCAAACCAGGAAGGTACCAACAGCAGTCCCAGCAGTGTTCTAGAACAGGCTGGACTGCGTTTTATGCATTCACACAGGTGAACTCCACCCTGATATAAGAGGATAAAGGGGGCAAGAGCCTTCCTTTGCTCCCTCCACCCTGTGCAGATTTCTATACTTGGTGCTTTTGAACAGCCAAGGCATTTACCTCCAAATGCAAACCAGAGTGACTATCTGGGAATTACCCTCCCCTGAAGGTTGGCTTCTCTGTTGTAGCCTGTTGCATTGAGGTCTGATCCCAGCTACAGGGCAGCATTTAACCCAGACTCCCTCCCCCTTAGCCTGGGCTTGTTCTTTAAACACCTTCTCGTTCCTTGGGCACTTCACGCACCATGGAAGAAAGCTGCAAGAATGAAGCAACTGGGCTTCCCAGCAGTCACTCCCATGTCACAGTCCTTCTGCTGAAGGATGGGGCAGGGGCCTGAGAGGCAAGGAATGGACAAGAGGAACAATCAAGTGCTTCTGAAGGCAGGCTGAGCTGGTGGGATTTTTGCTGGCAGGGTGAGAGTCCTCTCCGGGGATTGTATCCAGTTGGCTTGAATATTGACAGCACGTGAATGGGGATGAATGGTGCCATTCAGGTTGACGGACAGGATGGCTCCATGCAGGAGCTGAAAGCTGTAGACAAAAACCACTGGGCAGTCGGTAGAACTTGTAGCTCAGGGACCTGTTGGTAGTCAGGCTGACAAGTGACAAAGACAGTGGGGCACAGAGTAGATGCCATCCTCCCCTCCTCCTCCACCCCACAGGCTGGCAGAAGGCAGTGAGAATGTAGAGGAGTTGATGATGACATAAAGCAGGGGTGGGCAAAATGTCCCGTGGGCTAGATCCAGCCCACCAGGCAATTTCATCTGGCCTGTGGGCAGGTACCAACCAATTCACTACATCTGGCCCAGCCTTGGGCTGCCCCTGCTGTGCTTGCATGGGGCTAAGCCCCACTTACTCCCACGGAGACAACATGCTGCACTCCCACTCTCGCCCGTGGGATGGCCCTGACCCTGGCTCCTCAGAAGTAGGGAAATGGTGGGGGAAGTGATGGTAGTGGCAGCAGCAGGTGGGCAGGCTGTAGGTGGAAATGAAATGTCAGCTGGGTCAGAGCACAGGGCCCATGCTGATGCCCCAGGGCTGGAGCTGCCAGGGATCCAGGGCAGGGTGGCAGGAACATGGAGCCCAGGCTGGCAGGGGCGTGGGGTCTGCCTGGCCCCATTGTGTGGGGCTCACATGCAGTTCCCAGGTTCTACGTCTGAGCTGTGCACCTCTGCAGGGAGTGGTGGCCTGGCCCAGCCCGGCTCGGCCATGCTCACAGCTATGCATGGGTCATGTGGAGCGGTGGGGAAACTCCACACTATGGAGCCAGGCCAGCTCTGTTCCTCTCCATTTCCCTGGTTGAGCCCCATGACATATGCTGCCAGCTTTACTGTGCAGGGCTCAGGCATGTGAGCCCTGTGCAATGGAGCTGGCAGCCGAGCTACATGCAGTCCTGAGGCTTACTAGGACTGCATCATGCCAAGGGGCTTTGCCTGTTGTGGGCCATGAGTGCCCTGAGGGCCTGCTGCTGCTGCTGGCAGGGGTTGTGTGCAATGGAGGGGTATGTGCATGAGGCAGGGTGTTTGTAGGGGGGTCCCACATGCAGACCCCATCGCACACTCAAATACATGCATATACACCCTCTTCATAAATCCCATAGTCCCTCACAAACCTCATACCCACCCACACACCCCCACAACCCCCCCCAATACACAAGAGTAAGTGTTCATTTTGAGCTGTTATGCAATTGCCTCTATATACACAATGCAAACACACTAATTGGGACAAAAATATTTTTTGAAACAAAATTTAAATATTTTATTGTAGATGTGTGATTTTTAGTATATAATATTTTTTTCAATGCCAAGATGGTAAATCCAGGGAGTACAGGCTGGGGAGTTCTGCTCTTGAAAGCACAGAGGCGGAAAGGGATCTTGGAATCATTATTGATCTTGGAGTCATTACTGACTCCAAGATGAACACAAGCCACCAATGCCAGATCACAGCCAGCAAGGCCTGCCATACCTTGTCATGCATCCAAAGATGCATTCTCAAGCCAGTCCAGAGAGGCAATCCTCCCCCTCCTTGCAACTTTGGCCAGGCTGCAGTTGGAGTACTGCATCCAATACTGGGTGCTGCATTTCAAGAGGGATGTGGCCAGCCTGGAGAGGGTTCAGAGGAGGGCCACCCGTTTGGTGAGAAGGCAGCAAGACAGGCCCTACGAGAAGAGACCGAGGGACCTAAACCTGTTCAGCCTCCGCAAGAGGAGGCTGAGGGGGGACCTGCTGGCTGCTTGCAAACTCATCAGGGGAGATCAACAGCAAATAGGAAGAGCCCTTTTCTCCCCAGCACCACCTGGGGTAACAAGGAACAATGGTAATAAGCTGATGGAAAACAGGTTTGGGTTAGAGATCAGAAAGCAATATTTTACAGTTAGGGTGGCCAAAATCTGGACCCACTTCCCAGGGAAGTGGTCCTCGCCCCTACCTTGGGCAAATTCAAGAGGAGGTTGGATGATCACCTGTCTGGGGTCTTGTGAACCCAGCATTCATTCCTTTCAGGTCCCTCCTGACCCTAGCTACTATGAAACTATACTATGAAACTACGAAACCAGGAGATCAAGCAAAGAGCAGAAACAGAGAGTGCAAGATGGAGGGCACAATGAAGCACTCTCACATCAGAGTAAGCCTTGTTACCCAGACACTTCCTGTTCCAGCTCATGGAATTGGAGGATCAGCTGACACCAAGTGACCGTTCTGGTGCCAATGAATGGGTAGAGAGTTCGCCTTCCTTCCCCCTCCCCTCCAGAAGCACCAGGAAAAGGAAGATTCCTTTGTAGCTGTATGTATCCTAGGTGATTGGGTGACTGCAGGCAAGCACCCTTCAAACCCTGGTTTCTTCCTTTCTGCCCAGGGATTCCTTTTCTTGCCTTACAAGAAGCAATAATTCTGACAGCTGTTGCTATTCTTTTAAAAGTATTCTTTCAAGTATATAACTTTCTTTTCCTCTGGCAAAACAATTTCATGGTTAAAACAGGAAAAGACAATAAACATAAAAGAGGAAAAGGAAAAAGCGTCAAACCTTCAAGAAACGGAATCCTGAGGCTGATTCTGAAGATGACTTATCTAATTCTTTGGTACATCAGTTTTGAATGTCCAACTTTGTTATTCTGACCTAATTTTATTCTGTAAAGGCTGGTTTAGTAATACAAGTCAACTGGATGATGTTTTAAATGGGTAAAGATAGATTATCTAATACACTACTTGATTAGCTAAAATCCAATAAATTGGTCTTTATCTCCAAGATTATTTGCATATGCTAGCTGTAGGAGCTGTTTGCCAATAAGTCCCCCCCAATCAAAACTGAAAGATGTATGTCTTCTAAAATGTTAAATAATACCCTCTCCTTAATAACTGAAAGCCTATATTAATTTCGTTTGGCTCAAATATACCATGAATACAGGTAGGAAAAAATAATCTTTTCCAAGCTCTGGAATAATAAATAATAAATTCCAATAAATAATTCTTTAAAAACTGATGTTCTGAGCATGGCCTTTTTTTATTCTAAGCATCACTAAAATACAATCACACATTTTTATAACGACAGTTTTCTTTTAAAATGCCAAGCATACACTCAAATTCAATCCAGCTTTCAAAAGATGGAGGTCTGCAACTCCTCCTTAAACATGCCTTCAAAGTGAAGATCTTTCGCCATGAGTTCTTCTTCTATATCCTCTAATGCCCATTGATGATCAGTTAATTCTAAAGCTTCCCACTCTGTCTACAATGAGAGCAAAGAGAGGAGTAGAGAAACAGGACCAAGTATTAAAATTTTTCCCTTGTGTACATTCTTTGCAAAGGTGGTACAATGTAATTTTTTATATAAGCAAATGAAGAATTGTGGGGTGTCTACAGTTTTAAAGTCTAGCTGGCATGTCTCACAGAGCAAATATTTCTTCAAATAACTGACAAGAAGTCTCCTGCCAGAGAAAAACGTATTTGGATAGTAGGCCAATTAAAATATCTTACAGATTGAAAAATGATTTGTTCTTCTGTCTATAAAGCTCTATATTAACCTTACTCTAATGCAGGTATGTCTAAAATACCATACTGCTTGGGTTTACGTTTTGTGAGGGTGGAACTGGTACAGGGATGGACAAAATACTCTCATCTGGCCCATGGCACCCACCAATGAACTGAACCCTACCCGGCCCTTCCAACTGCCAGAGTGGAAGTAGGCACCCACTTGTACACACACTCCCCAAACATACACTACTATACCTTGTTCCCACCCTCGTAGGTGGCAAGGCTCAGGCCTAGCCAGCAGGCAGTTTCCAGGTGGGGCTGCTGCAGCCCCCAGAGACCTGCTCTGTTTCCCTGGTCTCCTGCTGGCTCTGGGCAGCAGATAGGGAAGCAGCAGGGGGCAGAGCTGGCACTGGGCAGGAGCAAGGAGCTGGGGACTGGTGGCAGCACAGAGCCTGTGCCCAGGGGGTTGGTGGCAGCATTCAGCTTGGGTAGGTAGCGTGTAGGTGTGAGGGAGGGTCGAGGGTAAAGGGACCCTCCACACTCCCCCCATGCCTAAGCAGTAGCAGGTGGGGCACTCAGGTTGCAGGTGCACAGTGGGATACGGCTCTGGCCAGTGCTGCACATCGCAGTGAGGGAAATAGCTTCCGCTGGGCTGTCTGTATCACCGGTACCCCCTGCACTTGCTGGGCACAGGAGGGCACAGGTTGGAGCTGGCTGCCTTCCCCACGCACCAGGGGAAAGTGCCCGGGGCTTCCTTCCTGCACCATGCAGTCCTGACAGGGAAGGCAGCTGGCTACAGCACCTGAGGCTTCCCTGCTGTGCCCAGTGAGTGCAGGGGCTGAATGCGAGTGGTAGGGAATGCTGGTGACAGACAGCTGGTAGAAGCTGTGCCCCATACTGAGATGTGCAGTGCTGACCAGAGCCACGCTTTGCCAGGAGCCTGAGTGTGCTGCCTGCTGCTGCATCATGGGCGGAGTGTGAGGGGGTGCCCCCCACACTCCCTCACACTGCCCCCACATATGCATGACCCAACGTAACTTATGCCCTCCCACCCACACCCCGCCACACACACACACACCCCTCCCACCCCTCAT
>JAGPOW010002722.1:224443-234946 GCA_030014935.1 Caiman crocodilus | reverse complement strand
CTCCCACCCACACCCCGCCACACACACACACACACCCCTCCCACCCCTCATACACATACCCCCCTCCATATACCTACCTACAAGATGAAGAATTTATTTTTGACTTATTATTAAAATATGTTATAGTAGGTGTTTGACTTTTAGTGTATGATTTGGTTTATTCCTGGTTCTAAGATGGCAACCCTTCTCCCAGAAGGAGTATTTGCCAGGAGTAAGGGGGTAGCAAAGATCAGGGATACGGGTGGGACTTCTGGTCCTCAGATGGTGACGAGGGGGTGGTGCAACTGTCAAGGGGCAGAGTTACTCATGCGGCCCTTGACACATCGCCAAAACTCATGAAGTGGCCCTCCACCCAAAATAATTCCCTGCCCCTGAACTAGTGCCTCTCCATAATTTGGGTAATTAATTTGGGATACATCTATTAAGCAGAGAAGAACAGCTGAATCTCTGAGAATTTTACAGGGATGCTGACAGAATTGATGAAGATACACAATCTCTACAAGAAATGAGGCACCTAACAAGGTTTCACTGGGCTATGGACCTTATAAAGGCCGTAGGGTCAGGGTTGAATCTCCTATATGCCATCTGAGGTCAGCAATACTCAGGCTGCAGTTAGAGTATCTAACAGAGTTTCTACTCAAACGTCCATATACATGTTGTGGCAGAGCACAGGTTCTGCCTGCCACTTTAAGAGGCCTGAGCAGCCGGTAAGGAGCTTGCAGGTAGAAGCAGATCCACTCAGGCAGTCACATGTTAGGCAGGTGGCCACCTGATTGGCAGAAAGGCTGGGAGCCTGGGTATAAGGCTAGGCCCCAAAAGCAGAGCTGGCAGTTGCTGCAGGGGGGTGAAGGGAAAACATCACCCAGCTGGAGATCTGCTGCTCCCAGAACAGCTTGGAGGTTGAGGATAGGAACTATGGAGATAGAAGAGGTTCCTGGTCCTGGGGCATGACCTAAAACTATATCCTACTGGGAAGGATGGTGATGGGGCTGCTTGTGGTGGGGCAGTCCTCAGGAAATGCCACACCTGTGCTTCCCCATGAGAAGTCAGGATGGGGCACTGGAAAGCCTTAGCCCCCACTGTGTTGCAGGAGACTCTACGGAGGGAAAAGGCTAGGGGAGCACACCCTGACAGAAAAGCACAGGGCCAGGGCCCAGAGTGGAGCCTGAGGCCCAAGAGACATTAGGCCCAGCAGCCCAGTGAAGGGGAGGGTAGCTGTGTGTTGCACTGAGGAAGCTGGATGTTGAGGCTCCAGTGATTGGGGCCATCTGTGAGGCATGGGACATGGTATAAGGGAAGGTTTGGAGCTGTGTATTCACCCCTGCCATAAGGGCAATAAAATGGGCAGCCTCCTGCTTGGGAACAACTTAAGTTATATCAAAGGTGTGAAAGATGGGGCAGGTGGGTGGACTGCCCTAGACAGGTGGGAGGGCCAATGTTTGAACTGACCCCAAGATGGCCCACTTGTTACACATGTCCACTCCCACAGATCAATTTAACCTAAATGAATTTCCGGCAGGACCTCTTGTTACTTCTCCTATCCTAAGTCACTAGGAAGGTATTTGCTGAGTACACTTACAGAGATGCAGCTAGAATTCCAGATAGTCCTAGTCTAGACTCAAATAATTTTACTGGATTTGAATTTAGGCCTTGATAAACTCTAAACTTCATGCTTTCTGTCCTTTGCGGTGCATTCTCTGTTAGGAACATGAGGAAACTCTAAGCTTCTGTAACTTATTTTCCCCTCACACTTTGGTGGTTCTTTATAAAGATTAAGTTTTGCTTTGGCCTTAGCACTTACTGAAAAGGGGCTGATTTTTGGATCTACCACACTAACCTCAGAACATCCTAAGCCCATTCTAGTAGACTTAAGGCAACTGAGTAGTAGGCACCATACCCTGAAGCCATATGCCACCTTGAATTTCTGGAGTGGGTGCTTAGAGCTGATTATCCAGCCTTACTCTTTCTGAATGGCAGGATTAGTCAGATGCCTATTTTAGAAAGCAGCAATATGCTACATCAATAATCTTTTTGTTTCTGCTCATTTAAATCTCCAAAACCAGTGAAAAATGAGAGAACTATTCTATATGGGAATGCACTATTTACCTATAACAGAGGTTTTTAGGTATACTGGTATCAGACCCTTGTCTGCTCCTCTGTTTACCTTTTTTACTTCTGCAGAGGACCCATAATAAGGCAGAAGGGACTGTGTGAGGTACAGTATCTTATAAAGAGAGATAAAAATGCAGGAAATACTGTACCTTAAATGCTTTGTTAGTGTCTGCAGGCATAGCCATTGCTGCCCCTGTCATCTGTTCCTGCATCACCCTAGATTGGTCTGCAGCTGTAGGAGACAAAAGAGTACACAACAGTTACTTATTCTAAGTAGAGAGAGCTCTTGAAAATATACTAGCATTGTAATTCTGGTCCTCATCAATATTGACCCTGCAGCATGATTTCTAAACAGTTACGTATCTTCATGAGACGGAATGAAGAAGATAAGTTCTGACCTGTTAACTTCTTCCTTTCTGCTGGGCACCAAGACAGATTTATGAAACTTTGGAGTACTCTCCACATACAGACTAGACAGAACTGGCAATCAGCTAATGGTCTAGTATTTCTGGTTTTCTACCAAGCTCTGCCATCTTCAGCTAACAACTTCCAGAGTTGAGATCACTCAAACCTCAGTCTGGATGAATACATTTAACTTCTTCAATGAATATTTTACTAGACCAAAGGACACAATTAGGCAATTCCCCAAAATGACTAATGCTCCACAGAAATTATTAAAAGCCACAATCTATGAAGGAAAATAAAACTTGGATTGAACAAATGAAATGCTAAGACATAAAATGAGGGCAGGCAGAAATCTGTACTAGAAGTGGAAGAAACCTGTGGTGACTTTTAGGACTTTCTGGGACAGTACTCTGGAGATGATGCAAATCTGGAGGCCTTTACTGTCATGAAAGGGATTATTAAAGAAATAGTTTTGCTTCCCCATTTTCACAGATCTTCAGAGAGAAAAAACTGTTTTTTTCTGAATAAGAACTTTTTAGCATCAGACTTTTCCAAGAAGCATTATCTTTGCCCTGCAGGGGCTGAGACGAGATGACTATGTGCTACACTTGCCCCTTCCATGGCCAAAAGGGTGAAATTCAAACCTGACAAATGCAAAGTGCTACACCCCAGGAAAAATAATCAGAAACACAAGTACAAAATGAATGACAATTGGCCGGTTAGCAGCAGTATGAATAAGTATTTAAGCATCTTGGTGAATCACAGACTTGGTATGAATCTGTAGTGTGATGCAACTGCATAGAAGGCCAATGCAGTTTTGAGATGCATCAACAGGTGCATTAGGTATAACACATGTGAGGTGACAGTGCCTTTCTACTTGGCACTGGTTAGGTCTCATCTAGAATACTGTGCACAGTTTTGGACTCGGGAGTTTAAAAAGGATGTGGAGAAGTTAGAGATGGTCCAGAGGTGGACAACAAAAAACGATAAAAGGCTTGAAAGATAAGTTCTATGAGAAAAGATTATGGAAAAGGTGATTAAAGTAGGACTGGAAAGCAGTTTTCAAATATATGATGGGCTGTGATAAAGAGGGAAAATGCTTTTTCTGTCTCACTGCACAGAGCAGAATGTGAATGGATGGCTTAAGGCTGCAAGGAAGTAGGTTTAAATCAGACATCAGGAAAAACGTCACTGGTAGAATAGTGTGGAATCTCCATCACTGGAGGTGTTCAAGAAGAGGCTGGATAAGCATTGATTGGTCAGAGATGATCTAGGAGAGAATACTCTACAGGGCAACAGCTGGACTGTTGGGAGATAACAAAAGCTCTGCTGTCTAAAGCAGATGGATATTAGATAGGACCACTCTTAGCAGCAAGTGAATGAAGCAGAGGTTCACAATGGCCTTACTTATGTCCTGACCATTGTTGTTCCCCTAGCTTCATTTGTGGCTGGTTACGGCGTTTCTTTTTTGTGTTTTTGGGCAATACCTTGTAGCTGTGCAACAGCATTGATTGTATAATTTTAGGAACAGTGTCAGGGCAGGACATGGGCAGCAAGTGACTAGGGAATGGGAAGTGGAAGAAACCTGCATGCTGATAGTAGTGGCTTCAGCCCTGTAGACAAGAGATTAATAACAGTGCATTTATGAATAATCCTATCGAAATACAAGGCTTTGACTGGAGAAGTCATGTCATTTCTTACCCTTTCATGAATCTAATATTAACTTAAGAAATTCTCCCAACACAAACGAATTAATATAATAGAAATAATAGTAACTTACCATTGTCTTGACCCAAGATGAGAGTGTAAATGCTTCGAAGTCCAAATACATTTAGGAAGTACCAGGAAGCAGAACTTACCCTGACAAAATAAAACAAGCATTTTAGACTTCAGTTTAAAAAGTGCCTGTATGTAGGACACCCATGTTTTCACTTAAATTCTGAAATTCTCAAACAGGCAATTCAATAAGTCATCACAAGATTTTAATAGAACATTCCATTTCCTCACTTACACTTGCCACACTGTAAAAAAGCTCTTACCAGGATGCATCCAGGGTGAGCAGCTCAATCCCCTGCTGAAGCATAGGTTTAAAGCGCAGTGTCAGAGGAAATGGAACTTTTGCTGCAATAAAGGCAAAAACAATTTTACAAACAATGCAAACAATTGAGACTTAGTGGGAAAGCTCGCATGGTGGGAGCACTGTCATGAATGGGTACATACTGTTCAGGAAGGACAGGCAGGGGAGAAGAAGGGAAGGAGTTGCACTGCATGTAAAAGAGCTGCATGAATGCTCAGAGCTCCAGTATAAAACTGGAAGGAGGCCTGTTTAAAGTTTCTGGGTTAAGGTTAGAGGGGACAGCAACAAGGGTGATGTCATGGTGGGTGCATGCTATTAACCATCAGACTAGGAGGATGAGGTAGATGAGGCTTTCTTCAGACAACTAGTGGAAGTTTCCAGATCATAGGTTTTGGTTCTCATGGGGGACTTCAATCACCCTGACATCTGCTAGGAGGACAATACAGTCATGCACAGGCAATCCAGGACATTTCTGAAGAGCACTGGGGACAACCGCCTGTTGCAAGTGTTGGAGAGACCAAACAGAGCTGTGCTCTTCTTGAACTACTGCTCACATACAGAGAAGAATTGGTTGGGGATGTAGAAGTGGATGACAAGTTAGGCACTAGTAACCACGCAATAATCGAGTTCAGGATTCTGACAAAATAAAGGAAGAAGAGCAGTAGAGTATGGACCTTGGACTTTGCAAAAGCAGACTTTGACTCCTTCAGGGAACTGAAGGGCAAGATCTCTGGGAGGGCAGTCTGAGGAGGAAAGGAGTCCAGGAGAGCTGGTTTTATTTTAAAGAAGTCTTACTGAAGGCACAGGAATAAACCATCCTCATGTGCAGGAAGAATGGCAAATGTGGCAAGCAGTCAACTTGGCTTAGCAGAGAACTCTTCAGTGAGCTTAAACAAATCAATGAAGCTTCCAAGAAGCGGAATCTTGAACAAACAAGTAGGAAGGAGTACAAGAATATTACTTTGGCATGGAGAAATGAAATCAGGAAGGCTAAAGATCAACCGGAGTTGCAGCTAGCAAGGAATGTGAAGGGTAACAAGAAGCATTTCTACAAGCATCTTAGCAACAAAAGGAAGGTCAGCGAAAGTATGTGTCCCTTACTGAATAGGGTATGCAACCTAGTCACAAATGAGAAGGACAAGGCTGAAGTACTCAGTGCCTTTTGTACCTTGGTCATCACAGGCAAGGTCAACTCTCAAACTACTGCACTGGGCAGCGCAGTTTGGGGAGAAGGTGAGCAGCCCTCAGTGGTGAAAGAACAGATTAAGGACTATTTAGAAAAGTTGGATATATACAAGTCCATGGGGTCAGATGGGATGCAACCAAGGGTGCTGAGGGAACTGGCTGATGTAACTGCAGAGCTGCTGGCCGCTATCTTTTATACCTCATGGCGATACGGGGAGGCCCTGGATGATTGGAAAAGGGCAAATATAGTGCCCGTCTTTAAGAAAGAAGAAGGATCCAGGGAACTATAGCCCAGTCAGCCTTACCTCAGGCCCCAGAAAAATCATGGAGCAGACCCTCAAAGAATTCATGTCTAAGCACTTCAAGGAGAAGGTGATTAGGAACAGTCAGCATGGATTCACCAAGGGCAAGTCATACCTGACTAACCTGATTGCTTTCTATGATGAGATAACTGGCTCTGTGGATGTGGGGAAAGCAGTGGACGTTATGTAGCTTGACTTCAGCAAGGATTCTGATTTGGTTTCCCATAGCATTCCTGAAAGCAAGCTTAGGAAGTCTGGGTTGGATGACTGGATGGTCAGGTGGATAGAAAGCTGGCTGGATTGCTGACTCAACAGGTAGTAATGAGTGGCTCAATGTCTAGTTGGCAGCCAGTATCAAGTGGAGTGCCCCCAGGGGTGGTAGATCCTGGTTGGTTTTGGTCAATATCTTCATTAATGATTTGGAAGATGGGCTGGATTGCACCCTCCGTAAGATCACTGGGGGATGGGAAAACACTGACTGAAGCATGCCCAGGGACTGGTACACAAAAAAGTTCTAATGTTGGGAACACTAGGATAACCACTCTTGCAAGTGCTGAGGGAACAGTTCTCCCTCAGTGTGACAGGAAATCAAGCGTCTCAATTGGAGGACTCAGGTGCCTGTATACTGATGCCAGAAGCATGGGGAACAAGCAGGAGGAGCTAGCCCTCCTACTCTCCAGTGGGCATTACGATCTAGTAGGGATCACAGAAACCTGGTGGTATACCACACATGACTGGAACATGGCCACAAAGGGCTACACACTGCACAGAAGGGATTGAGTAGGGAAGAAAAGTGGAGGTGTAGCTCTCTATGTGAGGGAGCAGCACACATCCTTGGAGGCTGACATTGGCTCCAAAGAGCGGCTTAAACCCTTCTGGGTCAAACTATGGTGTGGTGAGAGAGACCTAATTGTAGGATACTACAGACTAACAAACATGGGGGAGGAGCTCAATCTGGAGTTCTCTAGAACAGGCAAAGGCTGTGCGTACACAGGACATGGTTGTCATTGTTGGCACTGGATTTAGGACCCAGCCCGTATATCTTTGTTCCAGGGAAGCACAACTTTCAGACCAACCACAACCTTTCCATTCAATAACAGGCAAATTTATCGATACAGAGTGATAGCAGAAGAGCAACAATACAAACAATCTAGCAATTCTATATCTACCAATCCTAGAGCTGTCATCAGAGTCAAAGTACATCTGGTCAGGATACAGGCTCCACTCTGAGGCTTTCTCTTAGGTGTCAGCGGTCTGGAGGTGGGATGCCGAGGCCCATAGCCCCACTCCAGTGGGGTGCATGAGATGGGCTGCTGGTACGCCCTCGGTTCATGGTGGCCTTGGGGACCCTTCCTGGGGGATGAGGACCCCCTTCAAAGAAGAGAAGGAGGGACAGCAAGGAGGGAAAGGGAGGGACCAGGAGGGAGAGAGAAAAAGATCTGATGAAGGGTCAGCTGGGTGCTATAAGACCAAATGATTTGGCAGTCCAGAGAAGGGGCACAGAGAAAAGACCACTGTTAAAGGTGCTGGAGCTGGAAGCCTGTGTTCTCAACTGGCCCGAGGAGGGGCCAGGAAGCCCGGAAGTGAGAGACTGTGCACATGAGGAGCGAAGAAGACCAGAGCAGGAGAGCAGAGTTTGGTCCTGGGTATGATCTGAAACTGCCACCCTCCTGGGTGTGGTTAGTGGGGTGGAGCTACCTGTAGCAGGGCAGGCTCTGCAAAATACCACATTAACCACCGTGGGGAAAGGGCTGGGGCGAGTAAAAACTCTAGCTCACTTTGAAAGGAGAGCACTGCTGTAAAAGCAGCCTCTGCAAAGTACAAGAATGGGAAATTTTTGGATGAGCGCCAGCATGGCTATAGGACAAGGAAAGCCAGCCACAGTGTACCAGCTGAGAGTAAGGTAACCAAGACAGGTGAGCCCCTCCCTTTTTGTCTTTGTGTTTTGCAGGATGGAACCACCACTGAAGCATCATGAAGTCTGCTGGGTACAGAGAGGAATCAAACTTGTCTGTGTTATGTGATTGTTTTGTTGTGTTTGTAAAATGCTATTACTATAAGTGATTGTGATATCAACTGTGCCTGACTATAAAATGTAAAGTAAAGCTTCTTAATAATCTATGAAATACCTGCAGAGTGGCTACAAGAAAGGGTGCGTCATGCTGAGCATCACTTCCAAGGCCCCACAGCCATGCCAAAGATTGAGAAGGCTGGACTGATTGATTATTTAATTGCCATCATTTCTGTTTTGTTTTTCTTTTCTTTTCTTCTTTTTTGTTTTGTTTGTGCTAGATATGCATTTTAACTTGTCTAGTAGAAGTAGTAATGTAACATGGGAACACAGTGTAAAATTATGCAATCAGATCCTGAGGAAGACCAAAACTGGTCCTTCCCATGCAAACATCAAGCCTGGTTTCCATGGCCAATTGGGAAAGGCCCCTGGCATTTCTCTAGCCTTTTACAGAATAGAGGGGCACTGGGAGTGCTACAATGACACCAAGCATGCAGTTAAGATAACAAGAAAGCATTGCCCAGTGTACAGGAGGGATAAAATTGCCAAGGACATGTCTGATCTCCAGAGATTCTACCGTGAGATGTTTTCCTGATCTGAATAGTCAATGAGATAAGACACTGACTGCAGAGCAACATGCTACCTGAAATGCTGAGTAAAAGGTTTGGTAGGCATCTCAGGCCATACATTCCCCAGTCCCAATATGGGAGGTTTATTTAAACCTAATTGGCTAAAACTTAGTTGCTGGGCTAGGGAATGCTGAGGCAAGACACTGAGTTAGGGGGGTTATGGGCAACATTTAAGCAATGGTTAAGGGTTCATCACAGCATTCAGCTCATTGGAGCCCCTGACCACAAATGCCATCATACTTTTCCCCAGGATGACTGGTGGAGGTCTTTCCCACAAATGTCATAAACATTCCAGGTGATGCCAATAAGCTCCAGTATGTCGTGAAGGTGTTGAGCCTTCAAGGAGGGGATATGTTGGCTTTGAAACAGTATTTAAAGGTCATGTTTGGGAACTGGCTTATAGGTATAGACATATACATAATAAGGGGTCAAGATGGGCAGCAGGGATTAATTGGCTTTCTAGGAAACTAGGGTATAACACACACAAAGCTTCTCATAGCTCTGGAAGCAGACAGGCTGTCTAGCACAACAAAGACAACAGATGGACACAGCCTGATAACTGAGGGGGGCATCCTATGCACTGTTACTGCTTGAGGACTGGCCAGCTAAGCAGCAGGTTTGCAGAAAAGGACTTGGGTGTTACAGTGGACAATAATATGGATACAAGTCAGCAATGTCTGCAACCCTAATTTTCTATGATTCTGTGAAGTAACTTCAGGTGCTATTCACGTGCTAAGTTCAGGTCTCCCAGAACTTCAGGTTCTGGGGGACCCTGTCAGTTTTTGTATTTCATGGTCAGATTTACTATTTTAGAAGCATCCCTCTTCCCTGTCACTGTGCAGCCAGATGGCTGTATAAGGCACATAGTGACCCTGAGTCAAGTCATGGTGAATGCCGTATCAGCAAAATAGAATGCTATGTATGAAAATATTATGGTTATAGCTATTTGTAGGCAAACCAGTCACAAGCCATCACAGGTTGTGAGCACGAGTACGACAAAATGAAGATGAGGAAAGGTCCTAAGTAATGTTGGTAACAAAAAAAGTGGAAAAGTACTGCAGAAGCATGAACAGAAAACAGAACTGTATATATATGGAAAGACAAAGGATGAAGACATCAGCCAGACTTGTGGCCAAGATGAAAACTTGGTGTGAATGAAGCCCCAAGGATCCTTGGAGCCTGATCAATTTTCAGGGCCTGCTCTGACATCAAAACTATGTAAGTGTGATTTATTTTGTTTTTTTTAAACTGTATTGTTTACTTACATAGGCGATAAAGTCAATATCCTGACCAGACTAAGTATTTGTGGCTGTAGCAAGAATCTCCCTTTGCCCACTACCTAAACCTAAAACAAAACTTTAGGCAACAACTGTATGCATGGAAAATCCTGCAGAGTGCAATTGTGCAATATATGCCTAGCACTTTATGCTGTGCAAAGGAATGTCAACCTAGTGACATCTGCACAATGAAACATAATAATGTAATTCACAGGACCAACACTGTAAAACTGTGTCAGCACATCACTCAAAGTTTGTTTATACTTTGCACCAGCTCTGAAATGAAGACGTAGGTCTCCAGCAAGTTGAGATGAATATCCTGCTCCATGTCCTCTCCACCTTCCCCCCCATGTTTGTGACAGGACAATTGGTCCTGGGAAGGGGAAATTGGAGGGATTTCTCAGGTTGGTACTTATTGTGACAGGTGTAGAGAGGCTTAATTTGCTCTCCATTTGACAAAAAGAAAAGCTCTAATGGGTCTTGTCAAGACAAGTCACACTCAATC
>JAGPOW010002722.1:203719-224004 GCA_030014935.1 Caiman crocodilus | reverse complement strand
GATGTTTAATGCCTGAAGAATGTCACTGAAAGGGGGCAGGAAATACAATTTGGATGCTTACTTGTAACAAATCCTGAGAACGTCATGTTGATCCAACCACCAATGAGAATCATGGGTAGAACATTAGTTACATTTCCTTTCATCATATCTGTCAGCATGGTAGGATCTGAAAGGCAAAGATCAAACAATGCAGCAGGATAAACAATACTGACTTTACCATTTTCACAGATGTTTTATCACACCTAGTTAAAGGAACCCAAAGTAAGAGGTCATATAGATTTGCTGACTGAGTGAATATTTCAATTAAATGAACATACAATAATACCCCTATGGTCTTAGGATTTTCTGCTAATTAATCTCATAGCACTTTACAAAGATGAGCCTTAGATACTGTGTTAATAAACCATTGTCTTTTCAACTGTGTAATCCATTTATATAGATTGCCCAGAACCAGGGGCATATAGCAAAGCAGATATCAGTCATGGATTTATCATAGTGGCAAGGGCACTGTTCCCTGTGGACTGACCCCAAACTGAACCAAGCCTATGGACGAACCCCATGTGTGGGATCTGGCCCTGGACCACGTATCCAGCATATGGGGCTGCAGATGTTAAACACCGCTGCTATAAAAGATTACTGTTGAAAGAAAACAGAGAAAAAAGGTTAAAGATAGTGGTTGTCTGTGCTGAGAGAGTAAAAGTGCCTCGACACAGCAGAGTTCTCAGCACAATGCATTCGGTTACAAGGGATTCCACCGTGAGGTGGGAAAAACCCTTTGGTGCAATGATCGGTTCCCACTGAAGCTTGCACCTGCACTGTTTGCAGGCATGCTTTCGATTGGCTTGACGTAAATTATTCATACGCGGTGGCTGGCAATTGGCTTGCTAGCCGTATAAAAGTTAGGGCAAGTTTCTGCCCAAGTTGGAGAGAACTCCGCATGCTTGTCAAAAGCAACTTTCATGTGCATCTTGGAGGCCGGATCAACCACCGACAACTCCCCGTCGCCGAAATCCTGATGTACCCCGTGCCCTGCATGCTTGAACATTGGTGTGCCACCTGGTTTCTGTTTTACTACTTGTTTCTGCAACTCTACAGACTGTACCTACACTGTACTCCAGTTTGTAAGTAAAGTTCTTTTTGAATTCAACCGACAAGCTTTTTGTGCCTAATTTCACTCCATCGGTGGTCCCATCCAGCCACTCTTGGCCCCCACATGGTGTCACGAACAGGATCGGTATCCGGGGAAGACGCAATGGAGTTGGAATTAGTTAAGAACTGCCCCTGGTGCAGTGCTGAATGCTGTGGAGTTAGGCGCACACATCACCTACCATCAAGTGGGTGGAACGGGTGGAAGACTCGTTAGCAGTTACCTCTCACTCAAAGGAGAAGAGGGAGCTGCGAAAGAGTGGAAGACACATCTCCACCCCAGCGTGTTTGGATGTGTGATGGGAAGCAAGTGGGTTCTATTCAGACCCTGAAAGGAAGGGGGCATCGAACACTTCGCCAGACAAAAGCCGAGCGAAGAAAGCACTGCCCTCAGCCAGAAGTTTGCCCACTGTATGCGCTGTGTGCAGGAGAGCAAAGGGCAAGCGCTAATTAATTTAGACCTGGTGCCCGAGCTGAGAGACCTGGAGCTTTTTTTTGAGCTCCACGGAAAATTAGGAGCGGAAGGTCACTTTGCGATTAGGAGGACTGGCTTGGAACACGGGAAGGGGAAAATGCTGCGTCTAATGTTCTGCACGGTAACAACTCTGATGCGGGAAAAGGCAGAATTGGAAGCCCAACTGCTTGCCATTTGTGCGGCTGAGCAGATAGCAGCAACAGAAAAAAGCCTAGGTCCTCCATCATTGCAAGATGGCGATGAAACGGAGGGGAGCTACCCCGAGAATCCGGAAGAGAAGGGCGGAGCTACCGGCAGGAGGGCAGAAGTAGCGACTCCACCCCCCCCATGATGACATCGCTCCCCACAGGCCCGCCTCTAGGCTACGACAAGGAGGCAACGGGAAACAAGCTGCACCCGAGTTCCCCGTCGGATGCAGCGATGACTCAGATGGCCACGCACCCCGTGGCAGCGAGAAGCCGAGTGATTGGTGCTGCTAACATCTATCACGCCAAGACCTGGACCAAGTTGCAGGAGCTGTGCAAGAGGTCCAAGATGAAACCGGAAGAATCCTTAGCTATGTGGATGAGACGCTTGGTCATGGAGTTTGGATCCGACCCGGTGAACTGAGAAGAGGTGAGTTTTCTGACAAGGCAAGCCTTGTGAAGCGGAGGGTACGCTACTGACATCGACATGGTAACGTGTAACCCTCATTGGCCCATTCCGCTTCCAGCGCTTGTTGCAGGTCAGGCCAGCCAGAAGTCATATGCCTGGCACGGAGGCTGTCCACCAAGAGTCGACGTGGAACAGATCTTGCTAGCGGTTATAAGGATCTCGTATTGCACGTGGAACCCTAGAATGCATGCACTGGGATTAACAACAGCCCAGCAGTGAGGACCATGGCCTCACCATTACCTGCAGGATCCGGGAGCTGTTCCAATCACACTCAATGGTATAGACGCCTGCATTGAAGCATATGAGCGAAAGCTTCCATCATTTTGCGGATTCTTTTGAACCCATTGGCTGGACAACCCGCAGGCGATCTCCTGCGACAACTCCTGCGATTGCAAGAGCTCAAGCCAGACATAGAAATGTCCAGTGCAGCCTCATACGAGCCTAGTTCTTGGCCAATGCAGAGAACGCTGGAGGAACGAGCCATGTTTGGATTCCTCCTGCATCATTCGAGGCTCACAAAAAAACAGTTGCGAATTTTGGGAGATGAGGGCCAATGGAACCTGGCGTACAAGCTAGGCTTCTGATACTCAGCCAAGTCGGATGATGGATCGTTGTGTTAAAGTCCAGAATATAATTATGCATTGTAGTACAGTTAATTAATTGTTTAGAAAGTTTCTTTCTCCACAGGTCTGAGATCCAGAGTGCATGCCAGAGCCAGACTAGAGGGAGAGAGAGGATACTCCGAGAACCCAGGACGCGACGCGCGGCAGCGTTATGACATACATCGAAGTCCTAATGATTGAACTGTTCATAACAAATATAGTTATGTGTATGTTCACAGGTTGTTGTTTGGTTCGGTCTATAGAGAGCAAACTTGTTTCATTGTCCACGTTTGTTTATACTTACCTACCGTGTGAACCTGTTGAACAGAATGATGGCTTGACCAACTAGCATGGGCTCCAGCTTCAGCTGTGCGATCGGCAAGGGGGCACGTCTGTGCTGAGACAGTAAAAGTGCCTCGGCACAGCAGAGTTCTCCCCCGTGAGGTGGGAAAAACCCCTTGGTGCAATGATCAGTTCCCGCCGAAGCTTGCATCTGCACTGTTTGCAGGCATGCTTTCGATTGGCTTGACGTAAATTATTCATATGTGGCAGCTGACAATTGGCTTGCTAGCTGTATAAAAGTTAGGGCAGGTTTCCACCCAAGTTGGAGAGAACGCTGCATGCTCGTCAGAAGCAACTTTCATGTGCATCTTAGAGTGAACTTGGAGGCCTGATCAACCACTGACGACTCCCCGTCGCCGAAATCCTGACGTACCCCGTGCCCTGCAGGCTTGAACAACATTGGTGTGCCACCTGGTTTCTGTTTTTCTACTTGTTTCTGCAACTCTACGGAGCATACCTACACTGTACTCCAGTTGTAAATAAAGTTCTTTTTTAATTCAACCGACAAGCTTTTTGTGCCTAATTCCACTCCATCGGCGGCCCCCACAGTGGTAACTAGGCTTGGTAGAATTAAGAGGTTGTTAAAACCTGGAATTGCTACACTTGAACTAAAGGTCTTCATTTTAAATGGATTTAGGCACACTGATGTGAATCACAATGTGCATACTGATTTCATTGAGCTTAAAATGATTACGAACAGCTGTAAGCTAAAGCAAAACAAGCCAACCTTAACTAAAATAAGTGTGGCCAAAGGAATTTAAACAATTGCATATTGGTACATAGCTTAAAAAAAGAGGGGCTTTCAAGGTTTCTGCTGAAGTTACAAAGTTGTTACAGAAAGAGACCAGGACTGTTCTACAATGGCAGGAAGTGTTTATGCATGAACCTGTGAAAATCTGTTTTGTTTATACATTTTTAATCAAACAAGCCTGCCATCCATTTGAACCTCTGAAAAGTTTTTAAGTGCGTTGAGAGAAATGGGGTTAGCAGAAAGCATTCAGTAGGTATCACCGCTCACACTGGACCCAGAGATTTGTCAAAAGCCTGAGCTCTTACCTAACTCTGAAAGAAGTTCCAACTAGACCAGATGAGAAAAGTAAACCAGACAGCATCATGATTTCCATACCTGTGTCCTAAGCAACTCTACCAGTTGAACCTATGTATCCTGCTAACAGCCACACATCAATTTCTATCCCCACCTTACTTGTTATCTTTTCCCTTTCTAAAAGGAACCAGGCTTAGCCAGCTAAGACAAAATTAACCCTGAAACACTTTGTTTCAACAAAGGTCGTAATAATTCCAGAGCCTGATTAAACGACTTGTAAGTTCTGCACACTGACCACAGTTTGGTTACTGAACTGCACACATTAGGGAAAATGTTGCTTCTTTATCATCTTCTTTACCCATATTTTGGGGCATTTAACTTTCACCGTCTTAAAAAGAAATAGAATCTACTGTAAACAAAAGACTTGGAGAATCTCAGTCAAAAACTGATTCTTCTTCCCAAGCAGCACACAGGTTGTCATCCAAGTCAGGGGTGGCCAAGCTGTGGCATGTGAGCCACAAGTGGCATGTGCAGCCACTGTATGTGGCTCGTAAAGGCTGCATGCAGGGCTGCAAGAAAAAAGGGAAAGGAAGGACAGGGAGGAGGAGAGAAGGGGTTAGGTTTGTAAGGGTGCATTGTGGATCATTGGGTCTATGCTGCCTCAGCTAGAAGGCCAGTGAAGGCCATCGTGCCCACTTCACCCTACTCATCTGCTTTACAGAAAAGCTAGTTTGGCTGGAAGGACTGGATAGAAACAGCCCTGCACTGCCCAGCAGGAGTGAGGGGGAAAAGAGAGAGGGGGAGAAGAGCCCTGCACCTCCTGGCCAGAGGTAGGGAAGGAGGGGGCAGAACATTCCCATAGTCTTGCTGGAAGGGGGAGTGAAGAAGGGGGAAACAGCTCCATGCCACCAAGCGCAGGACATGAAACAGCAGCAGCTTGGGTTTTTTATCCGCCCAGTCTTTGCCAGGTAAGACTAATCACACTCTTTCCCTCTCCCCACTCTTTGGCATACATCAACCCTACATGCATACCTCAGGGTGCATTGAGGTTTTGCCCTGGGCACAAAACTTGTTAGTTATGCCTCTGTCTGGGCCTAACCCAGCCTGGCAGTCCTGGTACGGACTCTGGAGAGCTCAGTGAGATTGGCCCTGTCATTGCCCCTTGCTCCCAGAAATATAGTAGGACACCCCTCATGTAGCTCCACATGTCTTGATAAGCCCCACACTGAGCCAACTGCCCTGGATGCCTGCAATTACAGTGAAACCTGGGGTTCCCATGGGGCAGTAACACTGGGAGTCCTCAGCTCAGCTGTACCCTATTATGACAGTAGGAGCCCAGTGTGGCACTGCCCGAGTCAGTCCTTGAGGCCATCTTATCTCCCTGCCCCATGGAATCATCTGAACCTCGAGGGTGCTGCCTAACTGGGCCCCGAGGATGTGAATGGGGGCGGCCCCATTAAAAGCATTTCCACTGACGGGACTGCCCAGTGAGGGGGGAGCAGAGTGCTTCAGTGGACCCAAATGCCACCTTTCAGGCACCTTCTGGCATACAACTGCCCAAGGGTAAAAGCTCCCATCAATGTCATGAACTCTGAAGGTGCCACCTCAAGAGGACTGTGCCTGCTCTAGACAGCACCGCGCAGGCTGTGAGCAGCTACCGCGTGAGCAGCTACAGCAGGGAGCGCGGGACATGGGGCAGGGCTGCTTCCCTGCCCCTATGGTCAGCTTTTCCCTGGGGTCTTTCCCTGCTCTTTCCCGGTGCGGAGGAAAGCATCCCTTCCCTACCCCGTGGCTGGCACTCCCTGCCACAGCTGCTCACAGCCCTCGCGGGGCTGTCTGGAGCAGGCACAGGAAGCCCCAGGTGGGCTGTGAGTGGCTGCAGCATGGGGCGCTGGCCCAGGGGTGGGCGAGGGGCCACTTCTTCCACCCCCGTGCTCAGCACCACCTTGTAACCCAGCTCCACTGCCAGCCTGGGCCCTGCGCTGGCTCTGGGCTCACCTACCGGGGCTGCACATGGCGACAGCAGCTGTGGCCCACCTTTTTGCTGCACTGGACAGTGTTTACCACTGCTGCCTCTGTGCTGCCCAGTGCACAAGCGAGCTCCGGGCAGGCAGCAGCAGCCAACACTGCCTGGCATGGCAAGTGGGGATGAGGGGCCACAGCTGCTGCTGCCACGCTCAGCTCTGATGGGCGAGCCTGGAACCAGCATGGGGTCCAGGTTGGCAGCAGGGCCAGGTTACAAGCTGGTGCTGAGGGCAGGGAAAAGCGGCCCCCTCACCCACCCCATGCCCAGTGCCCTGCCCTGCACTGCAGCTGCTTGCAGCCCATCTGGGGCTGCCTGTGCCTGCTCCAAACAGCCCTGCGCAGGCTGCCTGCAGCTGCAGCAGGGAGCGCCAGCCATGGGGTAGGTGAGGGGCTGCTTTTCCCTGCCCTCAGCACCAGCTTCTTCCCTGCCAGTGGCCAGTGAGCAGGGGGGCAGGGCTGTGCGCTGTCCCCTGTCTGTACTGCAGGGCTGGGGAGCACTGGGAGTGAGTGGGCAGAGAGCCAGCAGGAGTACAGGGCTCGCACTGGTGTCCTAGGGCCAGTGCCGGTGGGGCCCAGAGCAGGGCGGCACAGGTACAGGGTCCTGGCCGGCAGGGGCTTTATGGAGCTGGGCCAGTTCTCCCCTCACCCTGTTGGTGCAGCCCAGCCCAGCTCCACAGATCCCTGCCAGCCTATGCCCCGTTAGCCATGGGACACTGGTCCCAAGATGGTGACCAGGGAGCGGGGCTACCCATGTAGCCCTTGACAGCCTGCCAAAACTGGGTAAGTGGCCCACTGCCCAAAATAATTGGCTGCCCCTTTGTTAGGTACATGGCAAACCCAGAACTGAAGGTGTGTTTAGACATAGCCTCACAACTGAGTCTGTCACAGGGTAAAGACACAAGTTGCAGCTGTGGCCATAAAATAACAAAGCTATTGCTGCTAATAAGGGAGATGGAACTCCTCATAGACGCCTTTGCTAAAGATGCCTGTGCACCACTAGAGCACATAAATGTTTTTCCAACCCCCCTTTACAATGTTTACAATAAATGCTTTGATTTTTATTTTTTTAAATTCTCAGCTGAAAAGATGCAAAGCAATCAAACAGAAGGCTAACCCACAGCACGTGTGCCATAGGTGGCTACTATGTGTAGCATGTAAATCCTGTGCACTGACTGGAATGAGGGCAAAGGAGGTTCAAGCCTCTGACTGTGTGGAGTGGAGAGGTGACAGGATGCTAGAGGAAGTGTCACTGATAAAAGCCAGGTTAAGATTTCACTGGTCCTTCAGTTGCTGCCATATTAAGTACTCTGGATCCTCACTCATCATATAAAACTGTGGTGGTTGCAGGGCCAGAGAAGGGTTAACCTGGCTTTATCAGTGAACCCTCCTACCTCAGCAGAGTCCTGTCACTGCTTTGCTTGGAGATTTAAGCTTCCCTGTCTCCATTCTGGCACTCCAGGGTACAAACTCCATCAGTGATTCTTATCCCCCAGAGGTATACAAGTGGCATTTAGGCAGAAGTGGGCTTAACTTGTAGCATGCTTATCAAAATGTGGCCATTACTGATCTACAAAGAGATTCTCAAGTAGAGGCTTTCCCTCTAAAAGACTCTAATCAGACAGAAGAAATAAGAGATTGTTGAAAAAGATTTGCTTGTTTCTTCATATTCTAAATACCACACCCTTTCTCCAGAAGTCAGCCATTCAAACTTGGGGTGCACATTTCAAGTGAGAAAGCTGATTCTGTGTTGGTATGGGAGCATGGGCATACTGTAACAGCTGGTGGGGGCTATGCTGCCTTCCTTTTCCTTCCCTTTCAGATGTATGGAGAAAGGATGGAGGTTGTTGCTCAGGTCACTCTCTTCACACAAAATCTGCAGCTTAGCCTTTACCTTGTCGTAACTACTGCCAATTTGGAGAGAGTGAGTGATGCTGAAAAGTGGACTGTGTCCCTGCTACATGCAACATGCGTTCAGCCATGACTCTGGTAAATCTCTCCTTCCCTCCCCCCCTACTCAATTATGCCTCCCAAAAACAAGGTGCCATCTTATTATTTGGAACCTTGTAGTATATGAGAAATGATGGTATTTCACCTTTTCCTTTAACTTTCTATTTTGTATCAATAAATTTGTTTTTTCATTTTGACCAACAGATGCATCTTACTGAATTTCTCTTGCAAGGCATACAATCTCAAATTAATATTAATGTCATGGCAGCAAAAAGATTAAAAATAGAAATAACTTAAAACATCTTTCAAAGAAAATACTAATGTGTGTTCCTTTCTGTTTCTTTTTGATAGAAAAGGTTCTTCCTCCCTAATCACATTCCATGATGTTTTCCCCCACAAGTAATTCAAGGTTACCATTTAAGACAACCTCTCAAGAGTCCGAAAGTAAGAAACAAGAGGAAAGAAATTTTTGGTCAGACACCTGAAAACTACTTTGCTTTAGTCATTTTTAAAAATAACTTCTATGACTAGGTAGCTGTAAATAGTTACATTTTTCTGTATCAGTTAAAGCATTAGAGTTATTGTTCAACCCAACACATACAGCAGGTTTTTTGGTGCAGCCAGGGCAGAAAAGTTTAGACAGTCTCGATAATTCTAATGTTAATAAGTAATTGAAGGAAAAACCAAAATACACACAAAGTGTTCTTTATAAAGCAGGGAAAAAGTGAAAAGGCCATTTTTTACACAATCTTTTTTAGTTTTAATTTAAAACTGCAAAATCCTAATGACACTGAAATCTTCATGGTGTGCTTAGAAGAAAGTGTGTGTGTGGGGGTGGGGTGGGTATGCGGGGATGGGATGGGGATACATACTTTACCACTGAAAAGGCTCAGGTACAGCAGGCAGAGAATCAATATAAAACACTGACAGTGGCCCAGTAGTACATTTGCTTATTAGCCCACAAACAAACAAACTTTTTACTACTATCTTTTTAATGGTGTTTATATGGGGGATGAGTTATAAGACTACTAGGGCTTTTCAGGAAAGCTCCCTACCTATGCAGCTAATATTTTAACATACCTGTCATTGGAGAAGGGGGTACTACCTTCCTTTTTGTTTTTTTAAAAAATCCATCCTCTGGATTATTGAAGAAATATTTCCGTGTCAGAAAAGACTGAAAACAAAATGAAGAGCAAGTTGTAATGATGTGGGGAACCAAAACTATATACTCATGAGCAGAAGAATCCCTTTCCAGGGCTTAGGGTGCACACTAGCCATTCATTTCTTCTTTCCCACCACCTTTTTCCAGCATCTCTTCTGCAGAGATACCCATAAAAATCATTTTCAGCTCTCTTTCTCAGTCTTCCAGGCTTCCCTGGATCCTAGTAAATAACCTGTATTGTGACTGAGCTTCTTTTCTCAATGTTCCAATCTGGCATTATTCTGTTTCTAAAATTCTCTCAGGGATATCTATATCATTTACTTTTTCATGCATGGATGTCATTAATTCAGCAAGGAAACTTAAAACATTTGTGCACTTTTTTCCTCCAGCCAGTTTTGCTATATAGGTGGTCTCCGAGTTACGAATGAGTTACGTTCCTGAGACTGTCTTTAAGTTGATTTTGTATGTAAGTCGGAACACATACTCTTTTAATGACCGAGGAGGCGAGGGGAGAAACCAGGTTTCACCCAAGGGCACAATGACTTAGGACAGTATCAGCCAAAAGTGGGGGTAGGAGGGTGGGAAAGAAAAATGGCAGCCAAGCGCAGAGCGCAAGCGCAGTCCCAGTGCTGCCACGTGGGTGCGGCGCCCAGCAGAATCCCACACCCTTCCTGGTCCGCACCGTTCGTAAGCATGGATGTCCGTAACTCGGCCGTTCGTTAACCCGGGACTGCCTGTACTCTTAGATTTAACTGCAGCCAGACTCTGGTGCCTATCAGGACAGAGACTGCCAATATTACATGATTTTCTACAGCATTTTAAGTTCTTTCCTTCTTAAATATTTAACATTTTGTAAACAAGATATACAGAATGATCACGTGAACATAACTGCATGAAAAATAACTTGAGGAACTGCTTGATATCCAAATATTAATTTCTTAAATTTAACAATGATGTACTTAAAACTTTTGTGTTGCTTTTTCTTTATATATCTTCTACAAAAAGGCTAAAGCAATTCATATGTTCAGTTTCAAAGGGACACAAACCTGTTTTGGAATGTATTTTCCATTTTCTCTGAGGACTCTGCTTCTAATCAGGACTTGGCTGGAAAACAAACTCATTATTAGAGAAAAAGGGGAATCAGACTTCTAGTCCTCCTCATGCCTAGTGGGTACATTTAGGGTTCAATATGCTGAATACTAAATGAATAGAGAAAGGCTGACTCGGGAACATCTATCATAAAAATACACAGACATCATGTGAACGGAAGTTTTAATTTATAGAGTAATAATATATTTTGTGGCTTGTTGCAACTCACTCAAATCAGGACAGACGTGAAATAAAAAACTCATCACATTCTTCCTCCTCCATCTGCAAGATCAGGAAAATTAGGATGGAAAAATGAAAGATTTCTCTCTCAGAAGAAGGCAAGTAAAGTACTGAACTGATTCTGGTATCGTGTACAATAGGGTAGCAAGGAACAGTATGTTTCATCTAGGGCTGTCAAATGAATAACAAATTTAATCGCACTTAGTTGCACGATTAAAAAAATTAGCTGCAATTAATCATGATTTTAATCACGCAGCTAAACCCTCAAATTATGTGGGTACTTTGTATGGTTCTCCCAACCTGTGGGTGTGGGGTATATGTGGGGGGAATTTGTGGTGTGGGGAGGGTGCCATGGGTGTGTGTATGGGTGGTTTAAAGCCTGCAGAGGATGTACCCCCGCACACCCTGGCAGAATATAGGGGAATGTGGGTCAGGAGTGAGGAGCAGCAGCAGGGCTGGGTGGCTCTGGTTTGGGAGTGAGGAACAGGGGCAGAGTAAGGGCATATCACTGCTGCTCCCCCCGACAATAATACCACCTCCCACACCCTTTTATCTGAAACTGGAAATATGGTAACCCTACAAGAATGCAGCCAGGTGGCATGTAGAGCAGTGCCCAGCAAGTAAGTCTGTGAAGGGGAAGGGGCAGGGTGCAGATTGAGGACCCTATAGTAAAGGAGGGAGTGGGGCAGGGACTGGGGTGAATGTGACCCTGGGGCCAGGGTAGGGAGTGGAACAGAGCCGCACAGGGCTCATACAAGAGTGTGGGAGGGGAGGGGGTCTCCCCGCCACTGTGCACTCTCCTGGGGAAGGTATGGGGGCATATGCCTCCTGGATTTGTATGGGACAGAGACAGGGTGCCCACTGTGGACTGGGGCTGTGTGCCCAACTGCCTTTGCCCCAGGAACCATATGCTGGCTGCACCATGCCCCCTGCCTCCTGGCGGTGGGAAGCACATGGCATTGCAGGGCTCCTGAGGCAAAGGCAGCAAGGGGCAGAGCCCCAGCCCACAGTGGGCAGCCTCACCTCTGCTTCGTACACAAATCTGGGGGCACGTGCCCCCTATCCTCCCAATGACTGGCCACTCAGGTTTCTAAAATCCAGCAGGTGCTCGATCCCAAGGATGCTGGATTTATGAAGTTATACTGTATAATGTAAATATATCAGGAGACTGAAACAATGGTGCACAGCCAATTTTAATTGTGCTATTTCCTAAATTCTGAGTGCTCAACTTTGCAACCTTAATGTTCTATAACAGTTTTATGTTTGGAATTAGCAAGACATTTTGGGAGCACTCTGCTGGTAGCTTACCTGTCTGACACTTGCTCCTGAGTGAGCTTTTTGTCACTCTGGAGTAAGATTGACACATAGTGTCGAATCATTCCAACAAAAAATGTTATAAAAACAATAGGAAGAACCACCCATAGCCGGATATTGGAGTCCAGCAGAAGCTCTGGTTCACTCATCCTTCCAACAGGCCCTGGAAGAAAAATAAATCTGCTCATATGTTACCTTCTGGAAGAATGTGGTATTATTTATATACAAAATAAAAGGTGCATTTTCAATAAAAAACCCAGCATATTCTAATAAAGATTCTAGGGTTGGCTCCGCTTCCCCACATAGCAGAACTGCACTGCAACCTGCCTTGTTTTCCCACAGCATTTATTCTGTGTCGGTCGCTACTGGGTAACTGGCCTGTTTTGAATGCTCTTTCCGCTCGGGAAGAAAACAAACACAAGCAGTTCGCGCAAGACATGAAGATAAAGAAAGTGCTGCTTAGCTCCGGACGCTAGAGCCTGAGGATGCGGCGGCATAGTCCACCACTGACGCCGGCAGCCTGGGCCCAAAACTAACCCCGCGGAGCAAGACAGACAGCTCCACCCCCTCCCCGCGACCGTGAGCACGGGCAGCTCCAAGGCGCAGCTTCCACCGACAGGACCCCGAGCTTCGCCCCGCCCAGCAGCCTCCATCCTCCTCACGAAGCCCGGTACTGACTGCAGCCCGTCCCAAGCCCGCTCCCCACATACCCGCCACAGCACGCTCCGCGCAGTCAAGAACCCCGCCCACGCCCCCCACTCCACTTCCGGGAAGAGCGCAGAGCTCGGCGCCTTCGCGAACGTACCAGGAATCGCGTCATCATAACGCGACAGGAGCCGCTATCTGGCGGGAAACTCAACTCTTGTGAGCGCGAGCGGTAGGTGCAGCGCGGCCTACCGCTCCCTCGCTGGAGCAGTTTGTGGGGCCGCGATGGCGGGAAGTGCTTGCCGTGGGATGCGGAGGCCGCCGGCGGTGAAGCCTGTGTTGGGTTTGCGGTTGTCCGGGAAGGGCAAGGGACCGGTCGGCTGCAAGGGACTCTTTGGGGCAGGCGGGCTGTCGAGATACGGTCGTCGGTCTATCAGCGGTCGTAGACATGGTCTATCTGGAGCCCGAGCCACATACACGAAATTCCTCTGTGGCTCTTGGACGCCTTCAGTTTATTGGAGTGGGGCCTTGTTCATAGATTCATAGATGTTAGGGTCGGAAGGGACCTCAATAGATCATCGAGTCCGACCCTCTGCATAGGCAGGAAAGGGTGCTGGGTTTAGATGACCCCAGCTAGATGCCTATCTAACCTCCTCTTGAAGACCCCCAGGGTAGGGGAGAGCACCACCTTCCTTGGCAGCCTGTTCCAGCCCTTGGCCGCTCTAACTGTGCAGAAGTTCTTCCTAATGTCCAGTCTAAATCTGCTCTCTGCTGACTTGTGGCCATTGTTTCTTGTAACCCCCCAGAGACGCCTTGGTGAATAAAACCTCACCAATTCCCTTCTGTGCCCCCACGATGAACTTATAGGCAGCCACAAGGTGGCCTCTCAACCTTCCTTTGCGGAGGCTGAAAAGGTCCAGGTTCTCTAGTCTTTCCTCATAGGGCTTGGTCTGAAAGCCCTTAATCATACGAGTGGCCCTTCTCTGGACCCTCTCCAGGTTAGCCGTATCCCTCTTGAAATGCGGCACCCAGAATTGCATGCAGTACTCCAACTGCATTCTGACCAGCACCCGATAGAGGGGAAGTATCACCTCCTTGGATCTATTCATCATGCAACTGCTCATGCACGATACAGTGTCATTGGCTTTTCTGAATTTTGTATGCAGAAAATCTGAAAATATCTGAAAATTTGTATGCAGAGCTCGAATCTAAAATCCAGGTGTCTCAAGTTGCCAGTTGGGAACTACTGACGAGTGAAGGTACCTACTCTAGCAGTCCCTTTCTGTTGACAAATCACCCCATTTGTTGCAATCACCCATAGTTCATGCAAACACAGAGTAGGGAGCGTAACAGACAAGTAACTTGGCATGAAGCCCCAGTCCAATGGTGTACTAAGTGACCCTCACATGATGTCAAGGGAAGTAGTGGGTAGGCAGAATGTGGTGACTAATCTCTGGCTATCACATGACTGATATGATTACTATCTTGATATCTGATTCTGGTGACCATATTTTTAAAGGGTATTGAAAAATTGGAGCAGGCACAGAAAAGCACCACAAGAATGATTTTAGATTTTTAGAAAATGCCTTCTAGTCTTGAAGGGCTCAGTTCTGATTATTTATCAAAGAAGAGGTGATTTTGTTGCAGTGCATAAGTACTTAAAGTACTGTGTACCAAAAGACTTCTTAATTGTGTGAGTTGAATGCCTTTCTGGAAGATGTGCTTTAGCCAGATACAGAGAATGATCCTAGTCTGTATGATATTTAGGGGCCTGTGATGTATGGAGTTTCAGACTTGATCTAAAAGTACTTTCTTGCCTATAAAACCAGTGACAGTCTTATGAATTTCTAGTCTACCCTCTTTGTGCATTTTCTGAAAATCTGCTTTCTGGCAGGGCTTCTATTGAGAAAAAATAGGCGGTGACAACATGCTGTAATTGCAGCAACACCCACCATCATGCCTGAATAACATTGCAATGACTAAGTAAATAAAATCAAAGTGAATTTCATCACAAATTCAATAGTGTGCTATTGGAGCTTCCTTACTGGAAATTTTCAAGCGACCTGGGGCAAGGGCTTCTGCTGCTACTGCTGTTGTGGTGATGGTAGTATAAAAAGTTCTGTACTTGGGTAGATGTCCATGCTGGAGTTTATGGTTCCATACACTGGAAGTCCTGCGTTCAGGCTCTGAATGCCACTAGAAATGTGGCCCTTTCATGTGTTACCATAAACTTCGGACCATTTGGTCTTTAGAGACACAAGACACTAGCACAGGGCTGAGCAAAATATGGCCTGCGGGCTGGATCTGGCCTGCCAGACCATTCTATCCAGCCCGTGGGGCTTCTAAGAAAATTGTTATTTATCTGCCTCTGGCAGCCTGTCAAAGGTGACAGGAGCCAGGGGCAGTAGGACTCAGGGGGAGCCAATGACAGAATTAAGTAGCCTTGAGCAGAAAGTCCAGCTTGGCTGGCCCCACCCTACCCCCAGGCCAACTAGAAGCCTCTGCCTACTAGAGGCTTCTGACCTGGGACCCTGGGGCTGCTCTGGTCTCCCTGTGCTGGAGGGAAATACAGATAAGAAGGAGGGGGGAGGGAGGCAGGGAAGGACCGCAACTGATCACCCCAGTTGCCAGGGCCAGGCCAGGGTGGGTTGGTCTGCCTTCTGTGGTCCTGGCACTGCAGCCAGGAACCATGTGGTGCTGGAACAGCTGGCCAGGGTGGGGAGGAGGAGTGTGGAAATGGCTGTGGAAGGTGGAGGGGAAGGAGCAGTGAGTGGGTGTGTGGAGCACAGCAACAGCAGGGTGGGAGCGCAGGTTTTGCGCTGGTGGGGCCCATGGCAGGGTTTTCATAGAAGATGCTTATGTGTGATTGTTTTATTGGGGAGAAACTTTTGTATGTCAGCTTGCACGTGGTTCTTTACAGAATGGGACCTTAATCTAATGAAGCTAATGTGCAGCAACTCCATGATTAAAGAAATAGTGCACAAGAATTTTCCATGAAAATGGCTTTTCTACCACATTTTTCAAGCCCTTCAGTGACCAGCTAGTGATGGGAGCAGGATTGTGATGCCTGGAAACTCTTAGTCCTGAACTGGCACAAAGGTAGCAGTTACAAGAGGGTTGTCTAGCACTAGGATGAGGCAAGAGTGCAGCAACTATAACTGTGACTGAGTAGCCCTCTTCAGAATCTGCTGCACTCATCCCACATGGGAAGGGGCTAGAAAAGATGCCTAAACATAGTCTACCTACCTTGTTCCTGACTGGATAACAGTGTCCAGTGAGATCACCTTTACTGTAGTTGAAATCAACCAAGACATGCAATCAGTTTCAGCACCCAGAACATCAAGACCCTCATGGAGTGAATACACTGAGCACCGCCCTATCATGGCTCAAGACTTTAGATGACACGTTAACATTGCTGCACAGAATGAGACCCAACAAGTGGGAGCTGGGCAGCTCAAAGAACATGGAGGCAGCTATACCTTCTTTTGAAAGGTTAAGCAGGAATGAGAATGCTTACTTTATGGAGTTGGTTTTGCCATTAAGAATGAACTGAAATCAACCCAATCAGTTCTCTGTCACAATTGATGAGTATCTCAGAATTCTGTCTTAAATTGGTGGTGAGCCACTTACGCCCCTGTTATTAGTGTGTATGTCCCATCTTGATGCCACCAACAAAACCAAGAAGGAAATTGATGCAAACCTTGCTTAAGTGCTTTCTGATGTTCTGGAGGAAAACAGACTTATTCTCCTTGTGATTTCAATGCCTGAGTTGGAAGAGACTCAAACTGTGATGTGATGATGTGATGCTGCAGCTAGTAAAGCAAGCAAAATGCTGGCTTGTATCCATAAATGCTTTTCAAGTAAACCCCAGGATGTCATTCTCCCATTGTACTCGGCCTTGGTGAGGCTGCAGCTGGAGTACTACATCCAGTTTTGGGTTCCACAATTCAAAAAGGATGTGAAGAAGCTTGAGAGAGTCCAGAAGAAAGCCATGCACATGATCATAGGTCAGGAAAACAGACCTTATGATGAGAGGCTGAGAGCTGTAGGACTCTTCAGCCTGGAAAAGCACAGGCTCAGGGTTGATCTGATGGCTGTCTATAAGTTTATCAGGAGTGTTTACCAGGATCTGGGGGAATATTCGTTCACCAGAGTGCCCCAAGGGATGACAAGATTGAACAGTCACGAATTCCTCCATGACCATTTCAGGCTGGACATAAGGAAGAACTTCTTTGCTGTCTGAGTCCCCAAGGTTTGGAATAGACTGCTGCTGGAGGTGGTTCAGGCACCTACTTCGAGCGCCTTTAAGGGACATTTGGATGTTTATCTTGCTGGGATCCTATGACCCCATCTGACTTCCTGCCTCTGGAGCAGGGGGTGATCTTTTTGAGGTCCCTTCCAGCCCTAATGTCTTTGAATCTGTGAAACCTCTGGAATGGAACCAAGGAATGATAAGGAATGAGTGGGAAAATGGCAGCCTCTTCTTGCCTAATATACCAAACGTGGACTCACCTTCACCAACACCCTGTTTCACTAGAGAAACAGGTGAACCCCTGTGATCTGAGCATTGGCACCAGATTGGCTATGTCATTGTTTGTGCCCAGGATTGCAAAGATGTCCCCATCACCCAAGTTATGCTGACGATTATTGGACTGATCGCTGACTCATTTGCTTGGTTATGTCAACTTAAACTGGCTCCCAAATGATTTCTGCAGCAGAAGCAATGTCGATGGAAGATCAACATCGAAGGACACAAGGACCCAATCAAGCAAGTCCTCTTCCACGGTGCCTCAATGAAAAAACAGCAAATTACAATCAACAACAATGGGCGGATGTAGGCAGTGCTTGGAGTGTCTTCAAGTCCTCCCTCATCAATGCCTGTGAAGAGACACTTGGATTCTCTACCAGAAAACCTCAAGACTGATTTGATCAGAATGACTGGGAGATCCAAGAGTTGACTGACTGTAAGCCCAGACCTTTTGTGCTTGGCAGAATGACACAAGCTTTAAGCAAAAGAAATTGAATGACCAACAAGCCAAGGCAGAGGTCCAAAGGAGGACTCACAAGATGAAGAACAGATGATGGGAGGACAAGATGCTGGAAATTCAACATCTTACTGACATTCACAATATGTACAGGTTTTTTTGTGCCACCAGAGCAATCTAGGTCTGAGCACTTTAGGTCCAAACCCCTTGAGATCTAAGGATGGAGGAGACCTGATCAAGGAAAGGGGAGCCATCAACACCCATTGGAAGGATCATTTTGAAGACCTTCTCAACTGAGAGACTGTTGTTGATGAGAGTGTTCTCAAGTCCATCCCATAACACCCAGTCAGAGACAGTCTTGGAATCCCTCCAATTCTTTATGAGGTGAGGAAATCCATCAAGCAGATGAAGAATGACAAGGCATCTGGAGCTGATGGAATCCCTGCCAAAATCTTCAAGGCTGGGGGAGAGGAGCTCACATCGCAGTTCCATGTTCTCTTCCTAAGGATCTGGAGTGATGAGGAAAATCCCAGATGTCATTCCTGAGGTTATGATCCTGACAATCTTTAAGAAATGAGATGAATTCAACTGTGGAAATTCATAGAGGGATTGCCTTGCTGTCCACCACAGGAAAGATTATTGTGAGAACCCTCTTGAACTGTCTCATTCCATTTGCTGAAGAGTTTCTTCCAGAATCTCAGTGTGGGTTTAGGACATCAAGAGGCATGACTGACATGATCTCCACAGCTTACCGGCTGCAGGAAAAATGCCAGCAACAACATAAATCTCTCTACATGGCTTTCTTTGACCTCACAGAAACCTTTGACTGTTAACTCAGAAGCTTTGTGGAGGATCCTTCTAAAGTATGCACATGCACCAATTTTCATCACCATTCTTTGTCTGCTCCATGACAGATGTTACTGAAAACCACCACTTGCGTACTGTCACAGATCCCGTAGAGAAGTGGTTCCCAAACTCTGACGGATTGCACGCGACCAGCTTCAAATGATACAACCTTAAGTACCTCCAGCAAATTTTTGTCGTATAAAGTAATTATAATAAATCTGTTAACATGTACCACTGACAGGTTGTCTGCATACCGCTGGTGGTACCCGGACCACAGATTGGGAGCTGCTGCCTTAGAGATTAAAACAGTATTTATGTAAGGCTGCATCATTGCTCCAACACTCTTCTTGATATTTCTTACTGTGATACTACATCTGACCACCAATAAGCTACCAGCCAGAGTGGAGCTAAATTACCAATGGATGGTAAGCTTTTTAATCTCAGCTGACTCTAAGCCAAAACCAAGACCACCCTGACCTTAGTTATCAAGCTCCAGTACACTGATGATGTTATACAATGTGTGCTCATGTGGAAGCAGACCTTCAGGTAATTGTTGACTTTTTTACTGAGGCATACAAGCAAATGGGACAGATGCTTAGCACTGAGAAGACTAAGGTCCTCCATCAACAAGTTCTTAATGAGCAGCCCCCAGTTCTGGTATTTCAGATTCATGGTGAGACTGAAGAATATTGAGTACTTCCTGTATCTTGGATGCCAACTCTTGCAGAAGGCTGACATTGACAAAATCTAATATTGCCTCAAATGTGCAAGTGTAGCCTTCAGATGCCTGAGGAAATGGGTATTCAAAGATTGCAATATCAGATCCGAAACCAAGTTCACTAGTTTATCAAGCACTCATGATCTCCACCTAACTGTACAGAACCGAGATGAGAGATCTCCTGTACGTCATCCACAAGTCTCTGGGGAAGTACCATCAACATTCCTATGGAAAATCCTTTGAATCCAGTGGGAAGATAGACACACCAACAATATTGTCCTCTCACAAGCAAACACCATGAGCACTGAGGCGTTGATCACCCAACATTAACTTCGCTGGGCCAGCCATGTCATCCAGGTGTCTGACTCTAGATGCCTAAAGAAAGTTTGTTCTCCCAGCTCAGTCAAGGTGTATGCTCAAGAACAGGGCAGAGAGAGTGCTTCAAGGATGTCCTGAAGGCCCACTTGAAAAAATATGACATCAACATCAAGTCATGGGAGACTATCACCTAGGACCGCCCTAAATGGAGGACGAGTCTGCTGCAAGGATCTTGCTACTTTGAATACTTAGGACAACAATAGGAGACCAAAAAGTGGGAGCAGCAGAAACTGTATATTGCACACTAAATCAAGAATTTAGAGCTGCTCATAGATTCATAGATGTTAGGGTCAGAAGGGACCTCTGTAGGTCATCGAGTCCGATCCCCTGCCCTGGGCAGGAAAGAATGCTAGGGTCAGATGACTCCAGCTAAGTGCTTGTCCAGTCTCTTGAAGAGTCCCAAGGCAGGGGAGAGCACCACCGCTCTTGGAAGCCCATTCCAGATTCTGACAACCCTTATTGTGAAGTTATTTCTAATGTCCAACCTAAAATCTGCTCTTTGTCAATTTGTGGCCATTGTCCCTAGTTACTCCAGGGGATGCCCTAGTAAATAGAGCATCTCTTATTCCCCGCTGCCCTCCCCTGATGAATTTATAGGCAGCCACAAGATCACCTCTCAGCCTTCTCTTGCAAAGGCTGAAGAGATCTAGGTCCCTCAGTCTCTCCTTGTAG
>JAGPOW010002722.1:187169-199962 GCA_030014935.1 Caiman crocodilus | reverse complement strand
CAGCAGGATAGGCCTTATGAGGAGCATCTGAGGGACCTGAACCTGTTCAGCCTCAGTAAACGGAGGCTGAGGGGGGAACTGGTGGCAGCCTATAAACTGTTGAGGGGCGATCAGCAGGAAATAGGGCAGGCTCTTTTTTCCCGGGCACCGCCGGGGTAACTAGAACCAATGGTCACAAGTTATTGGAGAGCAGGTTTAGGTTGGACATTAGGAAACACTACTTCACAATTAGGGTGGCTAGGATGTGGAACCAGCTTCCTAGGGAAGTTGTTCTTGCTCCTTCCTTGGGCATCTTTAAGAGAAGATTAGATGGGTACTTGGCTGGGGTCCAGTGACCCTGGCACTCGTTCTGGCCATTGGCAGGGGGTCAGACTAGATGGCCTGCTCTAGGCCCCTTCTGACCCTAGATGCTATGATACTATGAAACGGTCTTGTAGTAGTTTATGACTGTTTGACCTAGTCGTCATCCCTTGGGGCCCTCCGGTGAATAAATGTTCTCCCAGATACAGGTGGTCACCCCGATAAACTTATAGGTTAAACTTATAGTAGTGTTTGTGCAGATTAGGGCTGTATAGTAAAGCACTCAGTTCAGGTAGTGCCTACATTAAGGTTAACCTTACCTCTTCCATTCTTTCTGGTTGATACTCAGAGCATAAGGCAGCTATTATGTCTTTTTTTTTTTATCTTTGATGTTCAGTACAAACTTCTGCCTTGATTGCCACATATTTACCAGTACATTCCACAAGCATTTCAGTTCTGCCTTTTATATGCCCATGTACAGGATGTGCAGAACAGTGAGGAATTGTTACTATATAGAGAGGTATGGAATGAGATAAAGTAATAAAGATAGTTGAAAGATTTTTTTCTTAATGTTCTTATTAATTCAGTACAGAAAGGATGAAGTAGGATTTTGTTTGTATTTTTACAGTAGTTTGTTTTAAAGTTTTACAGAGTTTAGCTGTAGAAGTAGGAGCACAGAAGCAGCAAATTGTTAAAGGGAAGCTGCCTACTTCCCTTCCTCTCTCAGGTTAGCCACAGCTTTCAGCAGGTTTGGGGAAGTGATTTGTCTATTTTAAAACAATCTTTTTTTCTTGTTTTGAACTAAGCTGCAGGAAATGTTATTGCCACATAGGTCCAAAGTTAAATGTTTTCTTTATTACTTTTTGTCTGGACCTATCCAGGCTCACTATCTTTAGGATGCAAGATGTAATTTCCCTTCAGTGGATCTCTTTTTTGACTACTACAGGGCTATCCGACTTCTGAACAGCCAGGGGCTGCATTCTGTTTGGGCCTTGGTCTCTCTCCACCCAGCTGCCTTCTATGTAGATTTCTTGGCTCCTGTAGGCTATGGCTTCCCCTCCCCATTGACAGGAGCAGGAAGCAGAAGTTGGAAGAGGGAGGGGCTTTTTGATTATTCCAGGTTTTTGTTTAACATAGCATTCTGGATAGGAGCTCATAAATGCCAGTGGATGGCTTCCTATAATATGAAAATCAATTTGTATTTGATAAAATAATACGCAGTTTATGTTACTAAAATGTTTGTCTTTGGTTATTGACTTATCATGTTCTTTACACTTTCTTCTTAGCTGTGGATCAAGCAACTTTCCAAAAGAAACTCTCTCAGATGCTGAAGAAACACCCGTTCTATCCACATGTATGTAGCTGACACCAAAAATTTTAGGAGAGGATAGTTTGTACAGTACATGACTGTGGGGACTACCTATTCTAGCAGGCTGTTAGTATAGACTAAAAGCTGTTAATTCAGAATGTGTCAGACATGTGGCATTCAAATACAGCTATCTCTGGTTGTATCCACCAAGTCCCCACCCTCTTGCCTCCTCCTTCAGAACAAATGATCTTTTGGCCTCTTCTTCTCAGACTCCTCTGTCATTCTTACACTAGTCCCACAGATCATGTGACATTGTTTTCTTCCCTCAGCTCATATTGTCCTTTCCGTTCCATCTTTCTTGAACTGTCATATCTGACTCAGTGGGCACCAAAAGGGTGGTTGGTGCATGCCTATCAAACCAGCCCCAGCACACACATTGATAAACTTGCCTTTTATAAATCTGAGAACAAACATTTTCCATGCATCACCATGGCCAAGGTTTTTACCTTGTCCATTTTGGCTCCAATCTTTTGTATGTACACTGCAGGAAAATAGAGATTGAGATACCAGGAAATCTAACAGGTACAAAAGACAGATGCACTGTTGGAGAAGGAGGGTCAGGTCAATTACTTAAATTCTTAACGGAAAATTATCTTAAGTTTTTTGTTCAGTAGCTAACTGTTTGGGTAGCTGACAGCAGTGGAGTCCTTGTCCTGCCAACCTTTGTCTGAATGTGTTCTGTTTGTAAGGGCTTCTCTTGCTTTTTTCCAAACAGTGCCACCCAATAGGGCTGTGTGAAATTTCATTGGCTTTTTTGTTTTGACACTGTTTCGACTCATTTTGAGCTTGAAACAGTGAAACTGAAATGAAACAAAAGGCTTTGAAACAGCCTCGAAACAAAACAAGGCTTGTTGAAACATTTAAAAAGTTTTGAAATGTTTTGAAGCAGCCAGGTAGTGGGAAATAGGAGAACCAGGGCAGTGCTCCCAGAGGCTCTGCAGCCCCATGTGGCTCTCTCCGCCTCCTGTGGCCGGGCTGCGGGAAGCTGATAGCAGCGCAGGGGAAGAGAACTGAGCCTGGACTCAATTTCCCTCCCTAGCGCTGTGATCAAGCTGGGGAAGGGAACTGAGCCCAATTGCTCAGTTCCCCTTCCCATCCCTTTGATCGCTCTGGGAAAGGAAACTCAGCCCAGCTGGGCTTCCCTTCCTCATCGTTAAAATCAGGCTGAGTTGCTGGGCTGAGTTGCCTTCCTCAGCATGATTGTAGGGCTGGGAGGGTAACTGAGCAATTGGGCTCAGTTCCCTTCCCCTACTCCCCAGTTCCATGCGGCAGCATCCGGCTTCACTCCCTTATGTGGCAAGCAGATCAGGGGCTGCAACCCAGGAGGACTGGCACAGCCCCCAGAGCCCTCCTGGGGATGCGGGCTCCCGATGTGCGTGCTGGGTGAGAGAGGCTGTTTCGAGCTTTCCTATTATAGCCTCTGGACTAAACATCAAAACAGCATTGAGACAGCATCACCGTTTTGACGAAACTAAATGGAACAGCAGTTTTGAACTGAAGCGAAACACTGTTCTGTCAAAACCTTGAAACTCAAGTCAAAACGAAACGGTGCCATTTCAGCCGTATCGCCCAATATGTGCTTGAGACCATTTGTCCTAGCATTCCAAATGTTTTTTGGATCTGCTGTTTGTTGGATAGGATTCCTTCTTGTCAGCTGCACAACATAAGGTTGCAGCTGGGACTGGGCCCTTTGAAATACAAGGAAAGTAACTGTTAAATTGGCCCCTTACAGTGCATCTTCACTGGCTCCAAACTGCCTTCAAGGATGCCACTAAAAATAGGATCCCAACCACCTATTCCTCAAACTCCAAAACCGGAACCAAGAGGGTGAGAATGCCCTGGGGAGCCCACCACTTCCACTTTTGAGATTTGTCTCATGATCTCATCGTTACAATTCTAGTTTTGGAGTGTGGGGAATGGATATTTAAGATTTATTCTTAGAAGCAGTCTTGAGAGCAGTATGGTGTCAATGTAGCTATACCTTCATGTGAACTAATAGAGGAACCAGTATCTCCTTTTGTAGGTTCTTAGACTATACATCTCTGGATGGAGTTAGGACTTTTGGGCTACGTTGACAAAAAGCTCCCTTCTCTCATTATATGCACAGTAGTGTCATCATGACATCTACTCAGTTGTGGGTGACTTGTCTGTCTGTCTTTGCAGGTTGTGCAAGACTTTATCAGTGGTTTAGAGACTCACATTCAGGACAGAGACCTGTTCAGGAACTGTCTTCTGCCTTGTGCTCCTACCCGCAGTGAAGGTGCAAGGTCTGAGGAAATGTATTTCTTTCTTCCCTTCCCTAGGAGTTACTGTGACTAAATATTTATAATTGTGGTAGAAAAAGTTTTTATTTTGTTAAGACGGCAACAATAGTTACTTATACTGGATAAAATCTGTGTCCTCTGCATAGGAATGGCTAGATTGAAGAACAGTACTTAAATAACAAGGAGTTATTTGCTAGCTGCTTAAAAAGTGATGTGCTTCAGAACAATTATTTTGGGATTGGTGCAGTGCCTTTCCTTGACCCTCTCTAATTTTTACTCTGGGAACATTATTAGAGCAGGTGTTGGAAGTTAGAAGTTGAGGTGATGTTGCATACAGTAAGTAAGATTTAGGTTTAGGCAACAAGCCCATTTGTAGATGTGCTCAACATTTTCTAAACCATGTTAACTAATTTGCATCCTACAGTTCGAATAAAATTTCCTAGGATTAAGGGTTAATAGCCTATTGTTGACCATCGTGGCAGGGGGCTCTGGCTATACACCATCTATACACTTGACAGCCCCTTAACAGAGGTTGGAAGTAATTAGGAGGGTATAATAAGCCTGTGTAAGCACTGGTGCATTGTTGCAGTTATCTAAAGTGCTGTTCCAGAAGCTGTAATTGTCTTGATACTTAGCTAGGGGAGGTGTTGTTGGCACATTTGACTTTTTAAGGATAATACTTTGTGCCTGATAGCCTCTGTTGTTTTTCAAAAACCCAATGGAGTTTCCCTTGCAGGAAAACTCCATTCGAACCGGAACCAACTTGAATTCAGACTACAGATGTCCATGTGTATATATTTAAAGCTGTAGTCTGGATTAAACCTAGAAAAATGGAATATCTATAAATAGTCCAAATTTATAAGACTGGTGGAGGGTGCCTACTTAAATAATATCTTCAGGAGACTTAGTAGGACCTCCAAAGGCTCAGCTTTCTAAACCCAAAGCAGTCTTCCTAGAGCATGAAGTGGGGTGGGGGGAGAGGGAACCAAAGATGATTTACAGTTAAAAGCTGAAGTATAAATTATCTGTGCCTCAAAATTTCCCCTCACTACCAGCAGTGGCATAGGTTAGATAGTCATCTTTAATAGTGCCACTAACAGAGAAGACTTCCTCTCTTCATTTTTCTTTCCTGTAGATGTGTTAGTATTGGTCCCCAGTTGTATTAGGAGAATTCAAATAGCATCCCTTGATATTCTCTGGCTTGACCACTTGTGTCTATGCTAGTGTCCCAGTAAGGTACATTAGTGGAGTTTTAATTGTTGGTGCTGGGCCAGAGAATGGCATCTGTGGCAAAATGGGTATTATAAACCACTCTATTATATACCTCTAAAAAGATCCCAAGCTTTAGAAAGTCTGGAAATAAATAGTTATACTAATGCATTGCTTTGGGGAATAGACTACTTGCTCAACCATTCTCTAAGACTGATTGGGGAGAGTATCTTTGCTAGGAAGAGGAAGCCATAGTAAGCAGATTATTTTTTCAGTTCTTAGTGGGCAAAAACTGGTCACATGATGCATTATTTTAACAACGATAATAGAATGTTTTTGCTTACAGGATTATGGTGCATTCGTACTGTGAAAGCCTCATGAAACTACTACTTGGAATTGAGATTTTACAGGTAGAGACCCTTTAAATTTTTCTTTTCAGTTGTTTAGAGCTTCAAATGCTTAATTTGGGTACTGTGTAGACTTTCCATAGAATTGACCTAATGCCCCTAATATGTAACTTTGTTTTTCTTGCTATTCCTGTCCTGAGATCCACAGAACAGCTCTGCCAGTTGAAAAGGATTAGAAAAGTGAGGATTATGAATGGACATACAGGAGAAGAAAGATAGGATGTCTATAGGATATGTGCTTTGAGTTCGTCTGCCTTTTGTTTCTTGAGGCCACCCGAACAAATTCTGCTCTAGTAATGGGCCCTGTATTTGTTACACAAGTCTGGCAAAATTCCATCTGATGTTTTTATGCTCTTAAAACAGCAGAGGTTAGGCTCTCTTCTCTGGAATAGTAGGGAAGGTTTCCATAAAAGATCCTTTTTTACTCCCCTGGTCCCCATCACCACAGTTCTGAACAGTTCAAGCCTTCACACATCCTGTGAGGTAGTAAAATGCTACTGTATTTTCCTACATAAAATACATACTCCCCCCCCCCCCCCCAAATCAGCCCCTAAAAAATGGGGTGCATATTACAAGTGGGGAAGCAATTTTCTTCTCTGGAAAAGAAGCAGGCCTGGAGATAGTGCATGCTATGAAGTTGCCAAGATGGCTGATTCCTGTATTAAACCCGTCACAGTCAGCTATTGGCTGAGCACTGTAGCTAGTGGCTGAAACAACAAGAAAGCTATTAGTACTGTCTTCATGAGGCTTGTGATGAGGAAACAGCACTTTGTATACAGAAACTTTTATAAAGAACTACTTACAGTAAAGAAGTAAGTCTTGCTACTGCCCTTGTAAGGGTCTGGCATCTAAATGTATGTGATAAGGGCAAGATCTATTTGTAGCCTAATGTGGGAGAAAAAGTTTTCCTGGCGGGGGGAAAATGTTAGCATTCAGGTGTCCTTGTCGCTTGTCCTGGGACAAAGTCCCCCCACAGAATTAGTACCTCTTATCCTGCATATCTTTTTTGTCTTGCCTTGTTGTGATGAGCATCCGAACAGTTGTCCCATGGGACAAGTGGACTGGTTGGTCTTCCAGGCATCCCACAGTGCACTGCTCTGGTCCCAATCCCATCCTCTCTTTAATTGTGCAGCAGCTCTGGTCCTGATCACAGAATTCTACTGCACAGAGGTGTCAGGCCCCAGGTACCTGCCACCACCTATTAATTGCCCAGTATGGAGACTTAACGCCATTTTGTGCTCACCACCTACCTGAAACCAGCATTGGAGCCTGCATCCACTGAGTGCCACCAGGAGCCTCCATCCATCTACCTAACCATTTGGCTGTTGGGGAGGTCATTCAACCCATCCATAACCTACTGAGGCAAGTTCAGACCTCTATATCCCTGCACACATACCCGTCTATCCTCCCCTCCCTGTGGCCCTTCAATCCAACAACTCCAGTGCTGTGAACAAGTGCCATAAGAACTGGACCAGGGATGAGGTGGTTCTTGATCTCGCTCATCATCTAGAATGAGATCAAGAATCATTGGATGCTCCAGTTAAGCCACTGAAGTAAAGCAGTCTTAATGGACTGTGGAGGAAATGGCTGCCCATGGACATGGGTCCAATGCCTGTCCAAGTGCTAGGTACTGATGCATCAATTTTTAAGGGCACAGGACAGCAGCGGTGTGTTGGGCACACTCAGGGTCAGTGTCACTTGCATTCACTACAAGGAACTTTCCCATATCTGTGCAGTCAATGATCTGGTCACATCCTGAAACATGGTGGACACAGTGGTGTGTGCTGTCCAGGAGAGTAATGAGGACTCTAATGTGACTGTGGTCAAACATGCACAATCCTTGCAGGCCAGTACAGCAGCCCAGGCAGTGAGCCAAACTGGGCTTCTGAGGCACACAGACACTTTGGCTGTCTGCCAGAGCCTTGCAAACTCTGAAATGGATGCACTTGTTTTTAGAAGACAAAATAGAGAAAAGAGATTTTTCCAAAGTAATAGCCAAAAATGTGACACAAAGTCCTCCTGGAAGCATAGTGTCCAGGAAACGTGGTATCTCAGAGTGAGGCAGCTTTCAGGACACTGTTTTCCCAGGAAGACTTATTCTATACCTCACTGTTGGCTATGACTCTGGGAAAATCTTGTTTTTTCTAGATTCTGCCTTTCAAAAACAAGGTGTGTGTTTGTTTTATTTCAAGAAAATAAGGTATTCCAATTTTAAGGATAAAGAACTGAAACTTGGAGACAGATCTAAATCCTAATATGTATTTGGTACCAATCTCCTAAACAAGGGGTTTCAACCTTTTTTAACAAGTGTACCTCTTCTGTCTTAAAGTTTCAGCTCGTGTACCCTTTATATTTTTTTTTCTTGTTTTTAATGTAACAGTTACTGCAAAGCTGGGGCAGAGCATGGGATGGAGCTGTGTGCAGCTCCCACTGCTGCAAGCACTCTGGGAGGGTATGGGGAGTGTATGCTTCTAGAACTATGCATGGGGTGGGCTGCTGCTGTGGGTTGGGGCTGGGGCTTCTCTGAGCTCTTCTTGGCGGGGGGCTGGGCCGGGCTGCGCTCAGAGCAGGTGGCGGCAGCCCTGGAAGAGGGGGTATGGGAGGGGCTGCAGTCACTCCAGAATTTGCTGTAGCCCCTTCAATTCCCCAGGCCCACTCCCTCCCCCACTTCTGGGGTCTCAGTATGTACCGTACCTCCCCTCCACCTCCCTTCCCTCACAACAAACTTATCAGCCAGACCCAGCTGTTTTCTACGCTGCTGGGTTGTGCTCCTGGCTGCCTGCGTGCCGCGCTGCAGCTGTGCACATGCACGTGGCATTTATCAGCCATGTTACTGGCCACGTCAGCCAGAAAAAGCCAATTGCTGATACAGTCAATTTTCCTTATATCGGTGCTGATCCACTATGGGACTGATGTATAAGTGCACCTCTAATTTTGTCTCCTTCATTCTGCATATACCCTATGACCTTTTTAAGTACCCCTAGGGGTACACATACTCCTGGTTGACCACCACTGTCCTAAATGATTCCCTCAATTCTTTTAACCAAAGCATTCTTCTTTCTTTAAAGAATTCTCAAGTTTATAGAATCATAGAAAAGTAGGGTTGGGAATGACCTCCAAAGGTCCATCTAGTCCAACCCCTTTTTTTGAAGCAAGATCCTTCCTATTCAAATTACAGTATAGAAATCCATTTGCCTAACCCAGGGGTGCTCAACCTCTAGCTCGTGGGCCAAATCCAGCCTGCAGAATTGGGAATTTGGCAGCAGGGGAGCAGCAGCAATTAATACCGCTACCCTCCTCCACTTCTAAATTCCCAAGATCTACATGGCCGGATTGGGGCTAGGCCATGCCTCCTTCCCCCCGACACAGCTAGCTTGGGGTTGGGTCACAACCCCTTCCTGTACAGCCCCTACCCTCCACAGAGGCAGGTTGGGGTTGTGCCAAGCCGTCTTCTCCTACATGGCTGGATTGAGGCTGAGCTGCTCCCTGCTCCCTTCTGTGTGCCTGGATGGGGCCCTGTCATACCTGCCTCTGGGCAACAGATTAGGACCACCGTTGGATCTGGCCTATGGATCGACCAGACACTGCCCATTCAGCCTACTGGACAAAAAGGTTAAGCAGCAATTCAAAGCTATGCAGTTAACCCCAATGCAACCATAAGACATAATACCAAAAACTGCCATGGGGAAAGCAGGGGGATAACAGTAGGCAATGTACTGTTGCTGTAAGGGTGGTTAAAATACACTGAAGAGATCCAAATGAGAAAGCCATGATCTCTTCTACAGAGGCATGTAAAACCTCCACAGTTTGTACCAGTTGAGTCATAGGGTACAATTCCCTTTTGACACCAAATGTGGCAAATGGTTTAACCCTGAGTGGAGGGATAAGGCCCTTTAGCCAAAAACCTGTGGATTTTTATTCCACAGGAGCATTGATATGCCCCAGTCAAAAAAGGCCCCGAACTACGGGAGCATGGTGGTGGTGGCAGGATTGCCATGCTGCGAGCAATGCCAGCAAATCTGCAACATGCAGAGCTGCAGAAAGGGAGCAACAAAGACAGGATGGTAACAGTTCAGTCCCCACAAGACCCAAGAGGACAATGATGGCGATGGGTTTGCTGTGTCGCAAGACTTACCAGCAACCCTATGGCATCTCTCGCTGCAGCCAGCAGGAGCCCAGAGACGGGACAAAGAAAAAAAGCCGGTACCAGTGTGGACGTGCTTTATAAGCACGTGCCTGCACCGATTTGCCAGCTGAGGCACCGATAAAAGCCCTGTGCTCTGGTCTGATGGCGGGACTGGAAGGAAGTATCCGGCAGCTGAGGGCAGGCTCTGGCAGGAGTGGAGAGCCAGAAGAAGACAGTTGGTGGCAGCCTCCGTGTGTGGGGCTGCCCCCACGTGCTGACTTGGAATCAGTGCACTTACCCAAAGAGAAGACTTGGAAGCACTGCTGTGGAGAGGGCCGAGAGGATGACGACAGACCTACAGGACTGAATGAGAACTCTGACTGGTAACAACATGGCATCCATGCAAAATCAGAGTAACAATGGGTTGGCTCTAGGTGGGGTGTAAAGGAGACAGAGCCCTGAGATCCTTGCGCTAACAAGTGACCTTAGCAAGACACCACTGAGCTGGGAGTAACAACAACTCCAAGATTAAAATTTCCATCAAAGATGTGGCAGGACAGAAGCAAAGGTGGTCTAGGCAACTGGTATCAGGGGCAAACTGTTGGCCTGCGGGACCACAGATGGCACTGGCTGGCTAGAAAAGCCTAAGTGGGAAGCTCCGGACATGGCAAGTTACACATGACTATTTCCTTCAGTGTCTCATAGGACTTGCTTTCCAAGCTCTTCATCATTTTTGTTGCCTGCCTCTGGACAGTTTCTAACTTCTCCATGTCCTTTTAAAAATTATAAATGTATAAAAACTCCATGGCCCACCTGTGCCGCCACGACTGCCCAGCTCCCCAGCCCCAGCTGCAGTGGGCAGGGCTTGGCACTGGGGAGCACTGGGCCCCACTCACCTGAACAGCAACAGCACAGAGTTGTCTGCCTGCCTGCAGTGCCACCCACAATATGGAGGCTGTGGGGCTGGGCCTGCCCCCACCCCTGCCCCTTGGGACTTGCCTTAGTTCTTGGAGGCCCGGGTGCTTCTTCCCCAGGCCAGGCTAGGCAGACCTCCTAAAATCTGCTTGCAGTTCCCCAGTTGATAACCACGGCTCTAGATGAGGCCTAATGAGTGCCAGGTAGAGACAGTATCATCTCCTGTGTGTTTCCCTTAATGCTTCTACAGGTGCATCCCAAAATCGCATTTGCCTTTTGTGCAACTATACTATGGCATTGTACTACAGGCCATTATACAATAGGTATTGTACTCCTATTGAATCCACAATCTACCAGGACTCCCAGATCCTTCTCCATAGCATTGCAATCCAGCCACATGTTGCCCGTTTTGTATTTGTATTATTGATTATTCTTCCTGAGGTGTAGTACCTTGTATTTGTCAGCATTGAACTTCATCCTGTTAGATCCAGCTCAGTCTTCTATTCTGTTGGGATCCTGCTTAATTGTATTCCTGTCTTCCAAAATGTTTGCAGTCCTTCCCGGTTTTGAGTTGTGTGAATATTTGCTCATGGAGCTCTCTATTCTTGCATCCAAATAATAAATGCATTGAACAACACTAGGCTCAGGACTATAGGACACCACTCAACTTCCTGTCATTCTTATGTGAAGCCATTTATAATTACTCTTTGGTTGTGGCTATTGAACTAGGAGACTTTGCATCTTATAGTTGTTTTGTCTAGACTACATTTCTCCAATTTGTTTAGGGAGGAGGTTGTGTAGGACCTTGTCAAAAGCCTTGTCAGAAACCCAAATAAGACTGTATCCACAGCATTCCCTACATCTACTTTGAGTAGTTACTTGGCCAGAGGAGGAGATAAAGTTTATTTGGCACAATTTGTTCTTAATAAATTCATGATGGCTGCTTTTAATCAGCCTTTCCTGCATAAGATGCTTGCTAATGGACTTCCTTAGAATATGCTCCAGAAAACTTCCTGGGTATTAAGGTAAGGTTAACCAGACTCCTGTATTTCCTCAAGTCCTCTTTTTTTGCTTTTTTTTAGAAGGGCATTATGTTGGCCCTTCTCCCGTCCTTTGGTAACTTGTCCATTCATCACAACTTCATAAATATTATTGCCAAGGACCTCCAAATCTGTTGAAGTTAGGTTTGCTTAACAGTTTCCATTACAGCCCCTTTAACCATAGGTCATAGACATTAGGGTTGGAAGGGAACTCGGAAGATCAAGTCCAGCCCCCTGCCCAAAGGGCAGGAAGTCAGCAGGGGTCATAGGATCCCGGCAAGATAAGCATCCAGTTTGCTCTTGAAGGTGTTCAATGTAGGTGCTTGAACCACCTCTGGTGGCAAGTTGTTCCAGACCTTGGCTCGGACAGTAAAGAAATTCTTTCTTATGTCCAGCCTGAAACGGTCTTGTAGTAGTTTATGACCGTTCGACCTAGTTGTCATCCCTTGGGGCGCTCTGGTGAACAAACGTTCCCCCAGATACTGGTGGTCACCCCTAATAAACTTATAGGTGGCCATCAGATCACTCCTGAGCCTGCGTTTTTCTAGGCTAAAGAGCCCCAGGGCTCTCAGCCTGTCATTGTAGGGTCTGTTTCCCTGACCTCTGATCATGGGTGTGGCTCTTCTCTGGACTCTCTCAAGCATCTCCACATCCTTTTTAAATTGTGGAGCCTAAAACTGGATGCAGTACTCCAGCTGCGGCCTCACCAAGGCTGAGTACAAGGAGAGAATGACATCCCGGGATTTGCTTGAGAAGCTTCTACGGATGCAAGCCAGCATTTTGGTCACTTTACTAGCCGCAGCATCGCATTGGAGGCTCATGTTCATCTTGTGGTCAACGATGACCCCCAAGTCTCTTTCTTCCATAGTGCTAGCCAACATAGCACTGTTGAGCCTATAAGGATGCTGCGGGTTTTTCTTTCCAAGGTGGAGAACCTTGCATTTATTGGCGTTGAACGCCATCAGATTCTCGTCCACCCACTTGCTGAGCCTGTCCAGGTCAGCCTGGATCACCCGCCTGTCTTCAGGTGTGGATGCTTTGCCCCAAAGTTTGGTGTCATTGGAGAACTTGGCCAGTCCGCTTCTGACTCCAGTGTCCACATCATTAATGAAGATGTTGAACAGTATGGGTCCAAGGACAGAGCCTTGGGAGACCCCACTGGT
>JAGPOW010002722.1:143774-162950 GCA_030014935.1 Caiman crocodilus | reverse complement strand
TCCTATTTCTCTCTGCCCATTGATCCAACCTGTCCAGGTCAGCCTGAATCTGCTCCCTGCCCTCCGGTGTACTAACTTTGCCCCATAACTTGATATCATTAGTGAACTTGGAGAGGATACTCACCACACCCTCGTCCAAATTGCTGATGGAGATATTGAATAATATTGGTCCAAGGACCGAACCCTGCAGGACCCCACTGCCCACCTCCCTCCAGGCCGAGAAGGAACCATCCCCACCACTCCCTGGGTGCAGTCCCTAAGCCAGTTGACTGTGTAGGCACCCACTCCAGTCTGCTAGCTTCCCAATGAGGATAGGGTGCAAAACTGGATTGAAGGCCTTCCTAAAGGCCAGGAAGATGACATCAGCCTTGGCTCCTGCGTCCAGGCAGTGTGTGACCTGGTCATAGAAGGCTACAAGTTTTGTCAGGCAGGTTCTACCTGTGACAAACCTGAGCTGGTTTTCCTTCAGTATCGTTTTCCCTGCTGGTCCTGCACAAATGTGTTCTTTTGATTATTTTCTCTAGCATTTTCCCAGGAATAGATGTAAGACTTACTGGCCTGAAGTTACCTGTCTCATTCCTTCTCCCTTTCTTCAAAATGGGCACCGCATTGGCACTTCTCCAGTCCTCGGGGACCTGGCCGGAGAACCATGAGTACTCGAACAACTGTGCCAGTGGCTCAGCTATGACACTGGCCAGTTCTTTCAGCAGCCGTGGATGAAGGTCATCTGGGCCTGCTGACTTGTATCCATCCAGCTCCTCCAGGCGCTCCTTAACAATTTCAGAACTAACCATAGGCAGACTGGTGCCATGTGTACGCCCATCAGTGATCGAGGTGGGGGGAATTGGCTTGATCGGTACATAGAAATACTGAAGCAAAGAACTCATTGAAGAGCTCTGCTTTTTTCCCTGCATCAACCACCAACTGTCCTGATTTGTCCTGCAGAGGCCCTATGTTGCTCTGAGCTTTCCTTTTGCCCGCTATATACCTGAAGAAGGACTTTTTATTGTCCTTGATTGTTGAAGCCAGACTGAGCTCAAGCCCTGCCTTGGCCTGTCTAACTGATTCCCTGCAATAGTGCGCCAGGAAGATATATTCCTCCTTGGTGGCTGGTCCCTGCTTCCATTGCCTATACATCTCTTTTTTTGCCCCCAGACTCTCCTGGAGTTCTCTGTTCAGCCAAGGGGGCTTTTTTGTCCCCTTACTTCCCTTTCTACATAATGGGATAGACTCCTTTTGAACCCCAAGGATCACTCCCTTAAGACACCTCCAACCCTCCTGGACCCCTATTTGCTCTATGTTCTTGAGTTGTATCCCCTCACTAACTAGCCTTCTAAGCTTGCTAAAGTTGACCCTTCTGAAGTCCAACACCTCAGTCCCACCGGTTACTTTACCCACCTTTCGCTGGATGGTGAACTTGAACAAGTGATAGTAACTATCTCCCAGGCTACCATGAACTCGCATGTTCCCTACAAGATCATCCCCTGTTGCTAAGACCAGGTCAAGCAAAGTGCTACCCCCTGGTGGGACTAGACATCACCTGGGTTAGGTGGAGGTCCTGCACACAGTGTAAGAACCACCATGAGCGGCTTGTTTTGGCTGTCTGCTCCTCCCAGCAGATATCTGGGTAGTTTAGATCTCCCGTGACCACCCCCTCCCTTGCCTGTGTGGCGTCTGCTAGCTGCCCGGAGAATACATGGTCTAGCTCTTGATCCTGATGAGGAGGGCCTGTAGTAGACCCCCACAATCAAGTCCTTTTCCCCTGGCCCCCCCTTGATCCTGACCCACAATGCCTCGGTGTTCCCCTTCTCCACCCCCACCTTAATGGAGGAAGACATATACTGCTCCTTAACATAAAGTGTTACCTCCCCACCCTTTTTCCCCACTCTATCACACCTATACAACCTATACCCCTCAATGCCTACCGCCCAGATAGTGCACGGTGCACTGTTGCAAGAGGATGTCAGGTGTCACCGCCAAGATCCAGATTAATCTGTAGGTGAACTGCTGCAGTTTTCTATGGGAAGCAAGGACACTTGTCCATGTGATGCTGTTACCATGTACACGATGAAAATGTCACTTTGCGTGGCTTAATGGCGTTCTGTTGCATACATGCAAGAGTTTAGGGGTTTTAAATGAGTTTGCATCATTGCAAACTAAAGTACATCCCTATGTAGTTTAGTTTGCAGTGTTGCAAATTGCAGTGATGCAGCTGTCAGCTTGCCCCCTGGCCATGGGAGAATCGGGCAGGCTCTGCAGAAAAAAAGGATTGGGTTCCTTGCCACTCCTGTGGCCAGCAGAATGTTTGGGACCACCCAGGAGTGGGACAGCTTGTGCCTAGGGCAGCATGGGAAGGTGTCAGAAGGTTTGCTAGGTTTGCTGGCAGTGGGAGAAGGCAACGGGGATAGTGCATGGGGCACTGGAAGCCCAGGTGGACTGTTAGCTGGCTGCATGCTGCCCCAGCTCGGAGGTGTCCAATCCAATGCTTTCCTGAGCCTGCCTGGGTTTCCAGTGCCCTGTGCCCCATCCCTGCTGCCTTCTCCAGCTGCCAGCAAACCCAGCTGCCCTGTCATCTTCCCGTGCTGTCCCAGGGGCAAGCTGGCCCAGTCTTGGGTGGCCCCAGCTGTTCTGCTGGACACAGAAGCCTGCTGAAGGTAGAAGTTGCAAGGGGCCCTATCCTTACTTATTTATTTTTATTTTTTTGGTGGAGCCTGCCTACCTCTCCTGCAGTCAGGGGGTGAGCTGCCATCAGGCCAAGCTACACCTGAGCAGCAGGGGGTGGTCCTTCCCTTCGGTGGTGGCATCATGTGGGGCCTGCTGAGTGCTGCTTCCCAGGTGGGCTCAAGGAACAGTTGGATTGGGCTGGGTGCTGCCTCTGAGCTGGGGCAGCACCTGGCCTGCTAACAGCTTGCCAGGTAGCCCTGTGGGGGTGCCACCACTGCAGAGGGAAGGACTGGTGCCCCCCACAGCCCAGTGGCCTCTTGGCCCATTGTCAGCTCACCCCTCCCCCTCCCCACCCCGAGCTGCGGGCAGGCTTCAGCTCTGACAACAATAAAAAAAGTAAAAAAGAACTGAGCCCCTAGCCATAATGTGATGGAAAAATTGAAATGGTGGGTTTCAATTAAATACCTACTTTTTCAATGTCGGGTGCATTAAATAAAACCCTGAGGACTAAACCCCCATCACTTGTACAAGTGCCCCAAGTATCCAAAGTCCTGAATTTGGTGGCAGTTGCTGGGACAGAGAATTGTTAGCCTGGCTTTTGGGGGTAATGCCTGACACCTCTAGCAGCAGCAGCTTCCTATTCTGCTTTGCTCTATAGGGCTGGTAGCTGGAGCTCCTACCCTTCCTCTCACATGACATCCTGATATTGAACTTGTGCAGCCTAGGGATGTAAATACGGATTAAATAAATAGTCATTTAATCTGTTGTAATTACATGATTAATCGGTATGGTAACGCCTGGCCTGGCCCAGGTGGGGCTACTCAAGCCTAGTTTGCAGGGTACCTCTGCGCAGCATGGCACCAGCAGGGCACTTCTAGCCCTCTGAGGCATGGTGGGGACCCAGCAGGGCTGCACCTCAACAAACCAGGCAGCTGGGTAGGTCATCTCTAAGCCTAGGGCCAGAGGCAGGCAGGGCACACCATAAGGCTGAGCCATAAGCCCAAGGGAGTCTATCTGCACCCACTTACCACCACCTTGCCTTGCAGCAGCTGTAACAACAGAAGGCACCACATCCAACTGAGTGCAAGCATGGGGACAGGCATGGCAGTGCTGGGCTCCTGGGAAGCATCTGACCCTGGGAAGCCATGCATCAGTGGCTGTAGCCCCTCACTGGCTGCTGCCACCCAGGGTGTCTTGGGCTGTGCTGCCTGCCTGGCAGGGCTGTGCTGCCTGCCACAGCCCAGGAAGCCTTGTGCAATAGTAGCCAGCGAGGGGCTGCAGCCACTGAAGCATGGCTTCCCAGGGCCAGATGCTTCCCAGGATGCTTCCTGGGGCCAGCTGCTGCAGCATAGGACAGAGGGGCTTTACTTTACAGCATAGTCAGTAAGGGACTTTACTTAACCCACTGCAGCCAGCAATGCATTGCAAGAGAGGGAGCAGACAACGTGCTTGTAGACCTGCAGTTGGGGCAGAGGGTGGGAGGAGGTGGACATGATCTGGTGTCGGCCTCGAGTGCAACTGATTTACAGTAAGCCCAGCAGTAGAAAACACTCAGCCCACAGGCACAGAGAATCCTGTAATGTACAGGATCTTAGCCAATTTTGCAAGCCCCGGAAAGTGCTGTGTATTGACTCTCCACCATTCGAATGGCCTGCACTCTAATAAAGGGCAGGTCTCCCTGAAGTCATTCTCCAATTCATTTTCTGCTGCATTTTTTAAACAAAATCTTCACTTAAAAACATTGTGATAGCACTTTTTTTTCCCCTCAATTTCCTGCATTTTTTTTTTGCTGTTGGTTCAGTCAGTTCAGCTGGCTCAGCCACAGCATTTGGATCTGCCTTATTTTCCAAGGATGCAAGATGCATAAGCTTTGATTTAGCAGCAATCTGGATAGTAGGCAAAAGAAACTGCAGATGCTTATGGCATTGATCCAACATGCTTGTTATCAGTGCAGGTCTGTTTGTTACAGCAGGATCACTGGGTTTCATGCGATGTTCCAGAGAATGGTCAACAACAGATTTAAAATCAGCTGTCTTTCCACTTTCATCAGCAATTTCACTTTTTAAGTGAGTGTTGGAAAGACTATTGCAAATTAGGGGTGAACCGATAGAGATTTTTTGGCCCGATACCAATAGCCTATTTTTAACGAGTCTTATTGACCGATACTGATCCGGTTGCCAATATGTGGTTCAGCAGCATGGACAGCAGCATTGTGGACTGGTTAGTCTGTTGTGGGGCATGGAGGAAGGAGTAGGGGCTGCAGACTGAGGGCCCTTCAGTGAGGGAGGGAGTGGGGCTGGAGCAGAGGCAGGTGCTGCCGGCTGGGGTGGGGCACAGGATGGAGCTGCAAGTGGCTTATCCAAAGGGGGTGGCTGGGTGGCTCCTGCTGCTGCACACACCCCAGGAAGGCATAGGAGGTATGTGCCCCTCAAATCTGCGCATGGGGCACGGGTGGGCTGCTGTTGCAGGCTGGGGCCGAGAGCAGCACTGGGCTCTTCCCGGTGGGGTGACTGGGCCAGACTGTGCTCGGGGCTGGCAGTGCTGCTATGGGGGGAGGCCTTGGTGAATTTTGGTGTGGCTGTAGACCCCCTGTAGCCCTCCCTCCTAGTGCTGCCCACCCTGAGCACAGCCCAGGCCAAGGACCCCACTGGGGCCAGCCTGCACACAATTTCAGGGACACATGCCCCCTGTGGCTTCCCAGAGTGCATGCAGTGGAGGGAGCCAAGCCCTCCTCCCTCCCCCCGCACCTCCTGGATGAGCTGCTCATGGCTTTCTCCTGTGGCCCTCCCCATCCTGCCCTGGTTGTGCAGCCCCAGCCTCACTCCCTCCCTCACCAAGGGGACCTCAGTCTGCCCCCCATTCCCCTTACCTCCCCTACACCCCTTCCTCCATAACAGGTTTACCAGCCAGACGTTACTCTTCACACAGCTGGGAGACACTCCTGGCTGCCTGTGTGCTGTGCTATGACTGCACTTATTCAAGGGACATTGATCAGCGACACTGGCCACATCAGCTAAAAAAACGCAATTGCCAATAATGTCAATTTTCATTATATTGGTGCTGATATGATAGGAGACCGATGAATCTGTTCACCTGTATTGCAGATTGGATAAATATTTGAAATGGATGCTCAATGTTCAGCTGGCATGGCTCTGTGGCACACTTCGAAGTAGAAAGGACAAGATAGATATCCTCTATTAATTGCTGTTGCTCATCTTGCAGCTCAAATATTTGAGCATAAGATACTTTTCTATCTCCTTATATACTTTTGTAATCTGACAGCAGTGCTGTTATAGGAGACCTTGGCTCACTCAATCTCTCAAACATTTCATATGCTGAATTCCAGCGGGTCTCACGTGACTGGATCAAATGGTGCTGCTTAGCCTGAAGCTGTGCTTGCTTTCAAGTGCTGTAGCAGCAACAGAGCTGTGGTGGAAATGTTCAACTAGCCTGCTGGCTGCTGCAGTAACATGATCTACACTGCTAAAAAATCCATAATTTATAGCCAGCTGTAATGTGTGGGCAAAACAGTTTACAGATTCCCATGCAACATACCTCCCCATGTTGGTGAGCACGACATTGCATTATCTTGCATGCATGTTAAGACATGGACTTCCAGACCCCATCTCTCTTTTGCAGCTTTTAACTTTTCAGCAATGTTTTCTGCTGCATGTCATTCTGGCATACTTTCTGTCTGTAGAACAGCCAATCAAAGTTCCCAGTTTTCAATGTAACGACTGTCATGTAACTTTCTGAATTTAATGCTGTCCAAAAGTCAGTAGTAAAAGAGTACTTTATCAGCTTCCCAGTCTTTCCTGGATAGAGTTCCTGCAGTTTTATACCACCTCTCTAGTTGTAAGGTTACAGTTTGTCTCCCAGGTACATGGTGTTCAGGTTTCACAAACCTCATTAATGCACAAAAACTTGCACCCTCAACAACACTTATAGGCAGCATGTCTTCAGTTACCATAGTGCATAATAAAGCAGTCAGTTTTTCAGCACTCTGTGTATCACATTTGCTCAAGATGCAAGAAACAAACATAGATGTTTGTTTTGATCTTTTTCTTTTGCTTGAAACAGAGGGATGCTTCAGCTTAAGATGATTCAGATATTGCACCAATGCTGTTCAGGTATTTAAGTTCTGTATTGCACATCTTAAGTCACAGGTAGGCAATGTTTTTGGCTGGAGTGCTGAAAAAACCACAATGTCTACTTCGGAAGGTGCCAGAGTGCCGACATGCCAGAAAAACAAAATGAGAGCGGGGGTGGAGGCGGTGGGGTACATGGCAGGATGCACTGCATATTAGTATATTTAATAATCATAAATATTGCTTTTGTTGTTGTATTCTTTTTTTGCTGAGTATGTTGCAGTGATAGAGAAAAAAAGACAAATAAGAGAAAGAGGAGAGAGAGAACCAGACACACACATATGTACACAGAGAACCATGTGCACAAACACAGAGAACCAGAACACACCCAGAACAGACACATGCACACACATCCAGAACCAGACACGTGTGGTCACACAGACACACAGAACCAGACAGGCAGACACACACAGAACTAGATGTTGAGGTGCACGGAGCTGGGCTCCTGGGTCACTGGATAAAGTATGACCCAACAATACCCTGGTCCTTCCAGAGCCCCAGTATTTCCCCAGGGAGCCAGCCCCCAGGCTACAGCACAGCTGGCTGAGGCTCTGGCTCAGAGCCTGCCCATCAGCCCAACCACCCCGCATAGCTAAGCCTGCAAAAGGTGCGGTGCTTCTGACAAGGGGCAACACCGGCCTCATCCTGGTGGGGGGGCTGGGCCAGGGCTGGGCTCGAAGCGGGTGGGAGTCAGGCGGGTTCATCTGTAAGCCCTGCTGCAAGCAGCCTGGGCTCTGTGGTTGGCAGCAGCTACTAGAGCCTGGGCTGCTGCAACCAGGAGGCTGCAAACAGCTGCTCCGGGCTCTGGCATCAGCTCCATACCAGCGGGTGCACGCGCACCTCAGAGCAGATGGTGGGGAGATAGGGCCTGAGGCAGCACAGCCCTCCCGCTATCCTCTCTGAGGTGCACATGCAGTTGCTGCCAGCATGAAACTGATGCTGGGGCTGTGGAGCCTGGTGCAGCTGTTTGCAGCCTGCCTGCTGCAGATGTCCACAGCCCAGGTTGGCTACAAAGAGTTATACCGGGCTCCAGAGCCCAGTCATCAACTCGGTGCCAGCAGTGGCGGAGAGGCCAGGTTGCGCTGCCTCAGGCCGTCCCCCGTCCGTCCCCCGTCCGTCCGTCCCGTCGCGCCCCCCCACTCCACTCTGAGGTGCGTGTGTACCCACCAGTAACTGGCCCAGGCTCTGGGTAGTTGCTGCCAACCACGGAGTGCGGTCTGCTTGCAGGTGCCCAGCTACTTGCTGGGAGTAGCCTGGGGTTTGTAGCTGGCAGTAGCTGCCTAGAGCCTGGGCTGGCAGTGGTTTGCCAAGCAAAAGGCATCACGTGCCATGCTCAGCCCACATACCGGGGGTTGCTGACCCCTGTCTTACATTTAACAGCATCTTCTTTATTTTTGTGAAATGATTCCACACATGGCTTCATTTCGACTGTTCCATCTTTACGTGGCTGCTGCTTCCAGATCTTACAGAAGTTCTGGCTCAGCTGGAATATTTTTCTTACTCTTTAAGCATCTTTTTCCATTTTCATGATCGGGCCCTTCAGCAGACAGCCTCTGACTTCCATGCTCCCCAAAGAGGGAGCTGAGTTGCGTTCCTTGTGGACAACAGAGTAGGGGAGGGGCAAAGGTGGAAGGGTGCCTAATAGCTAGGCTCTGCAGACCCTGGCAGATGGTAGGGGGTTTCCCAGAGCCCAAGCTGTTAATGGCAGGCAGTGGGGAGACTACCAGGTCCACCTAGTCGAGCTATTAGATATTAGTCACCCCTCCCCTTCCTCCTAGCTCATCTTTCCCTCCCTCCCTCCTGCGCTGCCATCTTCTGGTTCCTGCTGGGGCACAGCAGGGCTACCCTTCCCTTCCGTCCCTCTTCTTCCCTCTCCCCCACCCTCCCCCCAATTAATTGTTTAACCGTTCACATCCCTCGCACATCCATATGAAGTGCCTGGCTGTCTAGCACTGTTATCAGGGACTGAGGCCACATAAATCGGGAGCCATGGTTCCTCTGTGCCACATTCTGTAGTGGGCCATGAACACCCTTCACTGTCACTTGAACTGACAGAGACCAAAGGCATTTTGACCACACCATCTGCTCAAAGGGCAATACGGTTTTCTTTGCAATGTTGAAGCAATCCTATTTGACCCCACTGAACTTTGCTAAATCTATGGTGCTGAAAGATCTGTTGGTACTGGATCTTTCTGGGCTTGCTTATGTGCCATCCTCACTGTACTAAGCACTGTTGTCTGACATGGTATTCCTGATCCTGCTGGTGCAGATCCAGTCACCAGAAGGCATCCTGGTGGCTCTTGTCCCACATTTTGGGTCCACAGTAAGTTATGGATGATGTCAGATTTTTAACAAATGTGCATGGTATGGAAACACTAGGAATGATGACTCAATGCCAGAGGAAGACCTGTACCAGCACTCAAATCAGGTGGAAATCAAATCAGTGAGTGCCAGTCTAGCTGGTTTGGTCCTCGGGTTCTCAACAGTTACCAGTATAAACTGAGGGACAGTATTCAGTGCCCCTGTCCTCCGTTCAGAACCATTTTTTTCTGCAAAAGAAAAACAAGAGGCTAGAAAATCGAATCACTCTGGTGGTGATTATATCATCATCTTTGTTATCAGTGAAACTGTTTTGCGTCTGAATTTACATGACACACAGCTGCTCCGGGCTCTGGCATGTCAGCACTCCAGCACCTTCCAAAGCAGACGTTGTGGGTTTTTTGGCTCTAAGGCCAAAAAACATTGCCTACCCCTGCTCTAGACCAATGTGGCTACAACCTGAATACCTCACAGTGTTTTGTCCATTTGCATCTTTTCTTCCTTCTCCTTTTTCGTGAAGTCAAAGACAGCATAGGGCTCTACAGTTGGCAGGAAACTGGGGAGTGGGAAATGCACAAAACCTGTTGTTCCTTTGGTGTAAAGGTGCAAAGAGCTGGAATGTACTTTGATTCTGCTAGGGCAAAAAATCTTTTTGAACCTAAGGTAAATGAGACGCATTTATAGTTTAAGAGAGTGTATGTGGAAAAATTAATCTAAAAAAACTTCAGTTACTGATAAACAACTTTTTTTTATATTTGCTTCTTCCTCATTTTCATTTGGGCTTTTCCCCTCAGGAAATTGTGAGTGCGTTGGTTACTCATGTTTGCAGTGGAACTGATGCAGAAGTGGACATTTCTTTGAATGTGCTCACTGACCTGGTGACTCAGCATACCTCAGTGCTGATGTGCTATGCTGCCTTTGTGAAGGTAATTTATCTGTTCAGGGATTGTCTGTATGTCAGGACCTACTATGATACTACCTATAAGAAAATCCCCAGGTTCAGAGCACATTATCGTTTTCCAGAGGAGACAGCTCTGGTACTGAAGAAAAATATCTGAAAAATGAATTACCCTGTGAAGGGCAGTAATGATGATCAGGGACATGAAGAGCCTTCTCTACAAGCAAGTATCAAAGGTTGTGATTAGTTGGGGGGGGGGGAAGAGAAGAGAGAGAGAGAATAGGTATCTGATCCAGAGACAGCCAGTTAAGCGCTGGGATTAACTCTTTTCCTGTGACTACAGAACTGTTAGATAACAGGTAGGAACTGTAACCTAATCATTTGAGAAGAAAAATTAATTTTTTTCAGTAATCTTTAAGTTCATCATTGTTAGCATTAACTAGCTCTAAGGCTCAGCAGGAAAGTCGTCTTTGCTAGGGGTGCCCCACTCCTCACTGAAAATTCAAAACTGCTACCTGCTTGTGCTTCTAAGTTGCCCAACAATTTTTCAATGGAAAGGAGAGGGAAACATAGATTGCTTGAGATTTCTTAGGGAAAAGCGTTTTTTTTAAAAAATGGCTAAATTCATCGTAAAGAAGCAACATAGGCATTGGCCTAATTATATTTTGTTGGAGGACATCTTTTCCTCTACACATGTTATAAACTCAGACTAAATAGTGACTGGTAAACATGAATTTGTTCCCTCTTACTCTGGCATTTCCATCTATGCTGATTTGCTTATTGCATAACATTTTAATTGTACTACCTGGACACAAGTCAGATGAAGGTTATAAAACAAGTACAATTTAAGAGGGAAGACAGAACAGGCAAGTGTGCAATTCACTATCCTTTATACAATCATAGAATTGTAGAGAAGTTAGGCTGGAAGGGACTGCCATAGATCATCCAGTCCAACCCCTTGCCTAAGCCAAGATCATCCTTGTCCAAATTATCCGATACGTATCTATTGTTCACCTCTTAGTAGTGCTGCACAGTCAACCCCAACACAACACTTGACAAAATACCCTAAACGTGCCTCATGAAAAGCAAGAGGACCATGGCAGATAGTGTTCTGCTGCTGTAAAGGTTGTTAATAAATGCTCAAGAGATCCTAGGAAGAGGGCTATGCCCCTCACTCCAGAGGAAAGCAAAAATTCCCCAGTCCATACCAATCTGACCATGGATTGAAATTTCTTCCTGAACCCAAATATGGAGATTAATCTTACCTGGGGGGTGTTGGGGAGGGAATAAGGAGGGGTAAGACCTTCTGGGGAGAAACCCTTTGGGTTTCAGTTCTAGGAGAAGCTTTGGCATACCCCAGCCTTGGCTACAGCCAACACCCAATGCCTCTGAGGAAGACTTAAAAACCAAAAAAAAAACCCCTCCTATTACATGTCAGGAGTTTGAGTGGGAATTCTCTCCCAGCCCCATGTGGCAACCAGCAAAGGCCAGAACCATGGGAAGTACCCAGAATAAAGCACAGGCATAGCTATGCTTGGATCAGCCCCGACAAATAACTGTCCAACCTCTTTTTGAGCACCTCAAGTGATGGAGTACACAACTTACCTAGGCAGTCTATTCCACTGCCTCACTGTTCTAACAGTGAAGATCTCCAATAAAAACCTACTTTGCTGCAACTTCAAGCCACTACTCTGCATTCTACTCTCTGCAGCAAGATAGAAAAGGTATTTTCCCTCTTTTTTTTATGGCTGTCTAGTTCTTTCAACCTACCCTCATATGGACTTGCCTTCCAAGCACTTTATCATCTCTGTTGCTTGTCTGTGGACGTTCTCTACTTTCTCCAAGTTCCTTTTTAAAATGTGGAGCCCAAAAATGCACACACTACTGCAGATGAGGCCTAACCAGTGCTGAGTAGAAAGGCACTATTGTCTTCCATGTCTTGCACCTAATGCTTCTATAGATGCATCCCAAAACCACATTTACCCTTTGTAAGGCTGCACTACATTTCAGAATCGTATTGAGTCTGTGATCCACCAGGACTCCCAGATTCTTCTCCATAGTGCTGCCATTGAGCCAGGCCATAAGACGGAGAGTCTTATACATTTACCAGATAGGTCATATGCATTTACTAGCCAGGTCATCCATCCTGGTCATAAGACAAAGGATCATAAGATGTTCATTGATGCATAAGGGGAGCTCCATACATTGATTAACAAGCTGATTCTTGATGGTGAAACTGATGCCATTGATGTGTTTGTCTTAGATCAGTCTTTCCTTCCAGAAGGTTCAGCCTCCACCCTTGTCCTTCAGCTGATTCATTCAGTCATCATATCTCACTCAGAGTTGCTATGTTCATGTTCTTCTTGATGTGTAACATCTTTCATTTGTCAGCATTGAACTTCATCCTATTAGGTCCAACCCAGCTCTCCAATCTTTCAGAAACCTTCTGAGTTGCAAACCTCTCCTCCATGTTCAAAGTCCTTCTCAGTTTCACGTCATCTGCATACTTGCTCAGGAAGCTTTCTATGCCAGCATCCAAATTGTTAATAAATTTGTAGAACACTACTGGGCCCAGGATAGACCTCAGTGGTACTCCACTCAACCTCCTGGCACTCTCTGCTATGGATTCATTCATAATTACCCCTTTATTTGCAGTTATTGAGCCAGTTGTCTATCTACCTTTTATAGTAATTTTGGCCTGCCCGCATTTCTCTAATTTGTTTAGAAGGTCGTATGGGACCATGTCAAAACATTGCCAAAATCCAGATACACTATGTTCACAGTATTTATTTCATCCGCATGAGTTGTTACGTGGTCAGAGAAGGAGATCAAGTTTGTTTGTTATGATTTGTTCCTAATAAATCCATGCTGGATGCTTATGATCAGCTTTTTCTCTTCCAGATGCTTACAAATGGACTTAGGATACTGTGACAAGTGGCAACTCTTGGGGCTGGGTCTCATGTCAGCCTGCCCACGTGTCTCCACAGGGCAATCTGCCCGATCCCTCCTGCCATGACTTTGTTGTTCCCATTTATGGATGGTTGCTGCAGGAGACTGTCCATTACTGCCCCGATGCCAGGGGTCTCTATCTGCAGTTCCAACCTCCCCTACATTGCAGCTCATGCCTGGCAGATAGCATCTGGATTAAAATTACTCCCAGTCTGAGACCAGAGCAAACTGAGTCCAAAGTTGGGTTTCACACACTGACACACACACACACACCACCTCCCCTCTCCCAGCAGGCCTCTTCCACTCCACCCCTCTCTCACTGGAGCCTCTGGCATACCACCTTTTACTGGGCCATGCTCCACTACCCTGCTCCTCCTTGAGCGGCCTTTCTTGGGCCATCAGACTTTGCTACTTTCATGCTGGCCTCGCCACACAGAGCCTTCAGTTCCTGTGAGTTCTACTCTACATGGTCCAGCCTTATGCCAAAACCTGGGCTAATTCTGCCCCAAGCCTCTCACTGGGTGCAACTTCTCACAGGGCTGGCCCTTGTGCTGGCCTTCAAGTTTACTCTCATTCAACCCTACTCAGCATGACTCTTGAGCTGTCCTTCAGGCCTACTTTGACTTCAGCCCTATTCAGCCCCCTCACACGCACAGCCCTTCAGGCCTACTTGCACTTTAGCCCCACTCTGTGTAGGGCCTCCTAATGCGCTCCACACTACCCCCTCGGGGGTCTCCGGGACTTCATATCTCTGCTGGGCTCAGGCGCCTACACGTGGACAATCCTGGCCTCCACTACTTCCCCAGCTGCCTCCAAAGTCCACCCAAAGATGAGGGCTGAGGTTAAGGCACCCCTCCTAACGTTTCCCCGGGGAGGTCACTGGCTTGGTATTTCATGGGGATTCCCACACCACCAGGAGCCCCACCAGGCCACCTGTCCCTGGCAGGGTGCAATTTTAGGTCATGCCCAGGACCAGGAGCCTCCAAACCAATCAATCCCCCATAAGCTTACCTTACTTCCAAGGTTGTTCCTGCTGCAGCTCAGCTAGGCAATGTTTCTGCCTTTCCTGGCCACAGCAAACTGCCGCCTTTATATGCCTTGTTCAAAATGGCTGCCCTCATCAGGCACCTGGTAGCTGCCTGCCTCTGCCCTTAAAGTGGCAGGCACCCAAAGGTGTCCTGCCACAGTTATGCTCCAGAAACTTTCTGGGTATTGAAGTGAGGCTAATGAGTCTGTATTTTCCTGGGTCCTCCTTTTTGTCTTCTTTAAAGAAGGGCACTGTTGGCCCTTTTCCAGTCCTCTGATACCTCTCTGTCTCCCATGACTTTTTGAATCTCATTGCCCTTGGCAATGAGATCTCTTTTGCCACTTTCTTCAGTACCCTTCTGACTTGCATTTATTCGGAAGATTCAAAAGCTGTCTGTCTCATCTGTTATTTCATCCCTTGGCTTGTCCTTTTCCTTATCCAAATAACCTTTACTAGGTGTCAGGCTGCAGTTCCATTCCTCTATCAAACTTTGGGATACATTCTGTCAACCAAATATGTTAAGTTTTTTTGTTGTTGTTTTTTTGTTGGTAAGCAAAGGGGGCAAGTGGTTCTCGTAACTTTCCATGAAAACGCCAAAATCTAATGGCAAAATGTATAGGTATTTAGAATTTATTTTATTGTAATGATTGAGGCACTGGTAAGCATGAACGGCTGGTGTGTCCTGAATCTGGGGGAGCACCAGCAGGACATGACTAAGAGAGAGGGTCCCCCAGTGGCCAATTTTGGGGGGGGGGCACTAGCACTCTTTGTACCCCCCCCTGCCAGCCCCACCCCCAATTGCCTATGGTGGTAGGTTTCCAAATTGCTTTAAAATTGTATATCAATAAAACCTTGTGTTCAACTGATACCAATATATAGAGCGATGTTTCATTTTAATCATGGAGAAACGATTTGGGGGGTTTTAATCAGAGAACATGTGATTTTTTTAAACAGAAGAAAGCAGGATCTCTGCTGATCATGTACCATCCTTGGGTGACAGGTTCTAAAGAGGACTTTCCATGCATTTACTCTGTCTGGTCCTCTGTGGTGCCAAATGCCAGAAATGAGAGGAAGAAGACTGATACTGATAAGCTCCTCCCCTTCTGGCTGTTTTACCTATCACGCAGTGCAAGCCAGGGTTCTCTCCATGTGCTGTTCTGCCCTGCTTGGGTTTGGTGTACCTATCAGAGGGCCACTGGTGACTGGAGGCCACTATTCCCTTATATTGTTTTTGTTTGCAATTCTCCCTCTCTGAACTACAAGGTCTCTACCCTTAAAGGACCCTCACAAGCTGTGCTTGTCCTTCACCTTCTTCTCAGTAACAGGGTAAGGATTCTCTCTTACAATAATGTGGTCTCCTGGGGGATATTGGTGCACAGAGATGTGACATCCATGGTAGCTAATATGGTGGTAGTTGGAAGCTTATCAGTGGAGCCTAGTTTCTTTAGGTGACATGTTTCAAATCACTCAACAACTCCAGAGGCGTATGAGACTATGTTAGAGTCAAGATAGCCAGAAATTCACTTCATGATAATTCCAGTGCCTGAATATCTTGGGCCTCTGAGTTTGTGGATTTTGGATAATAAGTAAAAGCTCCCCAGCTTGGGTTCTTGGGAGGTGGAAACTAACTCTCTCCTGTGTTTCTGGAGATAGCTTCTTTGAGAGGTTTAGTTCCTTCTAATATTGTGCTGTGGAGTTCTTGGTCATGAGTTTGTAAAACTTCATCTTGGAGAGTTGTCTCTCAGTTTCCTGTATGATGTGTAATGTTCTGTCCATGACAACAGTGGTAGTCCCTTATCAGTATAATAATATTAGGGTTGGTTTTAATGCTTTTTATGGCTACTTTTTAAGCTGCTTTTATGGTTGTCTGTTCCACAGGACTGAGGTTGCCAAAAAACAGTTATGTTTATTTTACAATCGCAGAGTGAGTATGAAAGCACGAATGGCTTATACAGAGGTCCAGAATCTGTGGCCCTCAGATGGAGTCCAGGAGCTGTCCTCCTTGTGATTTGTATGGGTCAGGACTGTGGTGGTTTGATCATTTCATGGCTCTTTATCATGGAAATATTCCCTTGGTCTTAGATGGCAGAGAAAAGCCTTGAAGTTTCTATACATCTGTGCCTCACTGAGTTTTATAGTGGGGCAGAAAGAAAGACCATGGTATAATGCAGACATTTCAGGCAGGCTGTGTGTGTGGTTGGATAGGTTGATGATATTACTGTCCAACCAGTTGCAGATAAGACAGCCTAGGTTTAGGGTACCTTTTCTAGCCCCCTTCTTAGGTTGGGTGAGCAGATGAGATTCTAAATAGGACTGCTTTGTTGTAGTAGCAGCTAACTGTACCCTTGTGTCAACCCAGGTGAAAGACTACTATCAGGCTACTGGTGCCTGTGTGCAGGTTCATGGCTGGAACTGCTGGATTCACTGGTACGATCTCTGTCACCACTAGTCCATTGCCTGAGGGCTTTTGAGGGTTGGTACAGGAGAGCATATTGTTTACTGTTGTAGAACCTGCACATGGCTTTTTGTTTACCAGTGGCAAGGGAGAATGCTAGATGACAGGAGACTTCCACCATGCTGCAACCTTCATCTATCTTTACGGCTGTTGAGATATTGACATCTTCTGCCTGATTTGCCACTGAAGACTTGTAGTTTGTCTGGATACCCCCCTCAGGCCTGTTTGCCATGGGTAACCCTGCCAGGAGTGTGAGACTCTTAGTGACACAGCTCTGAGGATAATTGGGTCCTGCAAGCTCTCCACCACTACAAGGCAAGGTCTCAGTCCACAGGATGGGATCTGTGTTCAGTGGGATCAGTCTCACTGAAGTTGTAAGCATCGTAAGATGACAATGATTTTTGCCACATGGAATGTTTGCATCTTGATGGACAGTCACAACAATTGAATTACTGGAAAGAACTGTTATCTTATCCAGAAAACTAGTGAGATGCAACATCAACATAGCAACTCTGAGTGAGATGATGTCTAGATGAAGGTCAGCTGAAGGAAGAGGATGGAGGTTGCATCTTCTGGAAGTGGAAACTGGCCCCGGACAGATGCATTCATGGCATTGGTTTCACTGTCAAGAATCAGCTTGCAAGTCATTGTATGGAGCTCTCCATGGGCATCAATGAACATCTTATGACCTAAGCTGAGCAACAACAAGCATGTTACTGTCATCAGTATGTACGCCTTGACACGAGGCTGGTGGTGATGTCAAAAAACAATTTTGCTCCAACCTTGACCATGTTCTGAAAAGTACTCACAAGAAGGACAAGATCATTCTCCTTGGTGACTTCAGAACCAGAGTTGGGCATGACCTAGAACTCTGGAGTGGCACCACTTGGGAAGAAGACATGGGGGAAGCCAACTCCAATGGCATTCTTCTGAACAAATGTGTGGAGCATGGTCTTATGAACACCATCTTCAGATAGTGACAAGACTACCTGGAGACACCCTTTCTCTAAACACTAACACCTCCTCAATTATGTTATTATTAAAGCCTGTATTTGAATGGATGTCCAAATCATGTGAGCCATATGAGAAACCGGTGACTGCTAGGCACATCACCATCTTGTCAGATCTTTTATGAACAACTGGTTTGCCTTTGAAAACTGCAAAGAGCCAAAAGCAATGTGAAGACTTTCAACACCAAATCTCATTATGACCCAGAGTTTTTTAAGGATTACCAGCTGCGTCTTCGTGAAAAGCTCCCTTCCCAGCCTGCAGATGAAGGCAACATTTTAAGGAACTCTGTGAGGGGTTGAAAACTACTGTCCCTATGACTTTTGCTGAATTCATTGGCTGAACCCATCAACACCAAGACTGTTTGATGAGAGCAATGCTGAGATCCAAGTCCTCCACAGCAGGAAGAGAAGGGCTCATTCTGCTTGGCAAAATGACTCCTCGTCTCATCTCAGCAGAAGGTAGACTTACAAGCTCCTCAAAACCATAGCTCAAAGGAGGAGCTGGGAAATCAAAAACTATTGGTGTCAAGTTAAAGCCAAAGAGATTTAGCTCTGCTGGCAAATATGACATGCACAACTTTTCCCATGCAATGAAAAATCTGCAGTCTAGCTTTCTACAGTCCTCTTCCCTGGATTGTAGGATGGCTCAGTGCTTCTTAAAGATGATGAATCTATCCAAGCTAGGTGGAAAGAGCACTTTGAGATGCTCCTAAACTATGAGTTGAGTGTGGCAGATGCCTGTGGCAACACTATCTCTCAACACACTGAAAAGGGATCCTTTGCTAATCCTCCTAACTTAAAAGTCTGGCATGCTATCAAGTAAACCAAGAACAAGTTTACTGGACTGGATGGCGTACCTGCTGAAATCTTCAAGATGGATGGTGAGAAACTGGTACTGAGACTCCAAAAAATTATTCTTTGGGTTTGAAATAGTGAGGAGATCCCTGGAGTCCTGAGAAATGGCAACATCATGACTATCTTCAAGAAAGGAGATAAGTTTGTGTGTGAGAATCAAGGTATTACCCTCCTTTCCGTAGCAGGGAAAACCATCCCTCACATTCTCCTGAACTGTCTTCTATCTCTTACTGAGGAAGTCCTGCCAGAGTCTCAGTGTAGTTGCAAACCATGCGGAAGGGCAATTGACATTATCCTTGTTGCCCATCAGGACCAAGAAAAGTGTTGAGAAAAACATTGAGACCTCTACATGGTCTTCATTGACCTTATTAAGGCCTTTGACTAAGACAATCGCAAAGCCTTGTGGAAAGTACTGGGCGATTTTTTTCAATATCCTGAGGCCTCTTCATAGTTAGATGACTGTAACTCTTCTTTGTAGAAGATCAGAGACAGATCCATTTGTCATCCCAACTGGGGTCAAGCAAGGATGCATAATCACACCAATCCTGTTCCCCATTTTTTTTCCCTGTAATTGTGGCTCCCATCAAAGACTGCCTCCCATCTGAAATTGATGTTGAATACCAAATAGATGGAGGGATTTTCAACCTGAGACATTTTTGCTCAAAGTTTTCAAAACAACCATCGTTGACCTTCAATATACCGATGACTGTGCCATCCTTGCACACACTGAGGAAAGCCTCCAGACTATGTTGTATTTTTCTGGAGAAGTGTACTGAACTGTGGGCCTCTCTCTCAACATTGAGAGGCCTAAAGTGCTCTATCAGCCTTCCCCAGGCCATAACTGTGACCCC
>JAGPOW010002722.1:110924-143379 GCA_030014935.1 Caiman crocodilus | reverse complement strand
CCCCTCCTCAACTTACCACTGAGGGAAAGTGATCCCTGGAGGCAGTAGAGCACTTCCCCTACCTTGACAGCCACCTCTTTCAGAGAGGGAACACTGATGAGGAAATAGAGTGCAGGATTCAATGTGCAGGCACCTCCTTTGGGAAACAGCTTTGGTGTATTTTTATTTATTGTGATCTCTGGAAAGACCAAGATCCAGGTCTACAATGCAGTCATTATCCCTGCTCTCCTCTATGGATGTGAAAAATGGATGACCTACTGTTGTCATTGTCCATGGGTGATGTAGCATGCCTGTTCTGGCATCCCCTGAGCACCGGACAGCCACAGTTCATTGCCACCTACTACTCTTTGCCCACCATGACTTGGGTGTAATTTTACGGGATAGGATGCTGCACTTGATTTTTATGTGGCTGTGATCAGTTCTTTGTCATGGGTCTCCTGATGGGATTCTTCTGCAGGGCTCCACCAAATTACATGAACTGAGTCACTTCCTTGGGTTAAAGATCAACACAAAACCCAGCTTATAGTCCCCTGGCAGAGCCTAGGTCACCATCTCAGATGAGGCTGTCCCCTACCTGGGACCCTGCCCCACAAGTCCATGTTTGCAGCAGAAAAAAAGAAAAGAAGACAACCTCTTTAAGAGCATTCTCCTTGGTCATAGCTTCAGGGAGCATCAGTCATGCTGAGCTGCTGTTGTCAGCTTTTTCTTTTAGGCTGTCAGTCCTCTCCTCATCCTCAGAATCCCTGCAGTTGGCTGGGATGGGTAGCTGCAGCCATCATCTCTCTGTGTCTTTCAGCTTCCTCTATCGTTACCCTCTTTGAAAGCCTGTAAACACAACTCACTGATCTCCCAAATGGGCCCTACCTCTTCTGTAGCATTGTACCTTCCAGCTTTTCATTTCCAGACTCATCAGTTTCCTTGTCACCAGGACAAATAGCCTCATGTGACTGGAGCTCACCCAAAGAGCTTTGGCATACCTGTGAAGCTGCCAGCATGTCTCTAGGAGGGGTTTGCCTCATGGTCCAGGCAACTGTGTTCTCTGCTTGTTCCCTGGCTAGCCTCCTGGATAAGTTACTGATCTTGCTTCAGTTCCTATTAGTCATATCAAGAGCCCGAAGAGGTATAACTAAATGATGCTTGTGGACAATTCTCCACCTCAGATGGGAAGATCATTGCACAAATGCTGGTATCCTTGCTGAAGCTTTGTTAACAGCGTTGTGTCAGGGATCTTCAATCACCAACTTCACTGACCAGACATTGTGTGTTGATGTCTGAGTCTTAACTCCCAAAACAAGGACTTTACTCCCAGCTTAGCTATGGCCTGAGATCTTGCAGCAGCCAGAAGAAATGCTACAAGGACACGTTGGAGGCATACCTCAAGAAGGCATGCTGACATCAAGAGGTGGGAAGAGCTATCTGCAAACAACTTCAAAGATGCTGCAACTTTAGCCAGGCAGTGGCCCATTTTGAGGTAAAGTGTTTTGCTCCTGAAGGAGTAAAGAGAGAGCAGAGGAAGGAAAAAGAGAGGAATCCCAGCCTTCAGCCTGCTCTCCTCTATAAAGGCCTGCAACCTTTTGATGGGCAGGTTTGTGGCTCAAAGATTGGACTCTTAAGTCACCTCAAGACCCATCAATGAGCCGTGGCAGAGATCATCCTTGAATTGAGAGATTGCCACCAGCTCTGCTGATAATACTTTTCTTTGTAGGGCTGTTGATAGAGTATTTACATTTGGAAAGTTTTGCTTCCTTCATTTTTTTTTAGGAAGTTAAGGGGTTAATGATAGGCGCATCTGTCTCTGATTTAGTCTATGAAGTGCAACCTTATTTTGCTTTCTGCCTGACTTCAGACTACCTCTCCTTGGGTGTGTCTACACATGCATTAGATTTGGGAGCAGTTTACTTGCAAGTAAACTACTTGTCAGTAAGTGTTTCTGGGCAGGTGTCCATACATGCAGGGAAGTGGAAGCAGATTTGCTGGTAATGGCAGCAAAACACCTCCACTTCCTGCGGCCCAGCAATGGTCCCCTGGTACCACCAGGAGGAGCTCTAGGCTCCCTCTAGGTGCCAGCCCAGGGTCTGGCAGGGAGCACTATGCAAGGAGACAGTTGTCTCTTGGTCAGGGCTGGGACATTGCACCCTGCCCCAGGGGGCTGCCTAATTCCAGGACAGGGACAATGTCCCCCTGCCCTGGCATCAGGGAGCTCAGCTCCTGGCCCTGCTCTCTGATCAGGGGCGGGGGACTTGGAAAGAGCAGCAGGGGAGGAATAGGTCCTAGCCCCCTGCCCCCATCTGCCAGTGGGGCAGCTAGCTCACTAGCTCACCTGACCAGGGCACGGGGGTGGAACTAGAGAACCTGTTCCCTGCTCAGTTCTGTAATCTTGCAGCTGGGTGGGGAACAGGCTGGGAAGCATGTTCCTGCCAGCAGGGAGCTCCTAGCACCAACTCTGTGACTGCAGGGCTGGCACTGGGAGATCCTTATCTCCCAGCATCAACCCTGAAGTTAAGAATCTCCCAACCCATGCCCTCCCAATCACCATCTTGGAGCAGGGGGCTTGGAGCTCCCTGCTGCCAGGGCAGGGGGACATGGTCCCTGCCCAGGCTCTGGTGGCAGAGCTTGCCCTGGCAGCAAGTAGCAAATTTACTTGCAATTAGTTAGGCTTACTGTGCAGTAAGCATGTGTATGTGTAGATGCACACGCTTACTGTGTAGTAAACTATGCTATTGCACGGTAAAGTGTCTTGTGTAAATGCACCCCCTACCAGTGATAATTCCAGGAATGATTCTGAGATTGTAGGCAGGAAGACTGAAGTGCAGATGGTCTTTGTCAAAGGTAAGGTCCCAGGTAGAGATTGTCACATCATAAAGGTAATAGTACATCTGAGAAGATGATGTTGATAAGAGGGCTTTGGATTCTTTGACAATAAGCAGATGTTCCAGGGTAAAGGATTGCTATTGAGAGATGAGATCCATCTGACAAAGACTAGAAAGAGCACCTTTGAGCATCATCTGGCTAACCTAGTAAGAAGAACTTTAAACTAGGTTCTAAGGAGATGGTGAGCAAAACACTCCAATTACAGGGCATTCAAAACAAAGGTGAAAGGACCAGGAGAAGAAGCTTACTTTTGGGAAGGCCTAGAGAGCCATAGGAAAGCAGAGGGGATACAAAGAAAAGTAGGCTAAAATGCAAACTACTGTTCCAGAAAGTTGAGGATACGAATAAAGGATCATCTGTTGTGGGCTTTTGCCATGGTTTCTCTCAGGGGAGTGTTGCTTGGGACCAGCCTTCAGCCTTGTCTAGTTTCTCTAAGTACCCCTGAAGCCAGCCCAGTCTTGGCTTTGAGTGGGGTGAACCCCTGGCTCCTTTTGTCTCCAAGATCCTGGCCTTTTGGTCCTTGATCCTCTGTAGTTTCCTTTGGCTCTTACTTAGGGATCTGCTCTGGAAAGAGGGACTTTACCTCTTTGGGGTGCATTCTTTCCTCCCTTAAAGTGACATACAGAAAAAACAGAGTTCCTCTTCAAGAAAAGGCCTTTATTGGGCAACTACAGCATAGCAAACCAAACGTCTTGCTGTCTCTAATGGGTTAAGCAGTCCTTTGAGTCCTAATCTAGCCCACACAGCCCTGAGACCCCAAAGTTAGTTCAGCTCTTCTCTTTCTTGTCTTTGTGGATCACAGACACAACATGAGTCAACAATTTGCAATTTCAAAAAAAGCAAATGCAATTTTGGCCTTCATCAATAGAAATATTAGGTACAGGACATGGGAGATGATGGTGCCATTCTACCCCACGCTGGTTAGATCTCATATAGAACAGTGTTTTTCATCTTCCTAAAGTTACAGGACCCTTTCATCTCACTTCTGCTGTGGAATACCTACCCCTGTCCCGAAGACTGACGTGAAGCCAGGTGACCTGGCCCAGCAATGGCTGTACATCACCCCCAGCCTGTTTGGCCGTGATCCTCAGTCATTTTGCAGAACACAGTTTAAAAACCACTGATCTAGAGTATTGTGTGAAATTCTGGGCTCCTTGTTTTAAGGAGGATGTGGAGAAGTTAGAGAAGGTCCAGAGGCTGGCTTAAACAATAAAAAGGTTGAAAAGCAAGCGATATGAAGAAAGGTTAAAAAAACTAGGCATGTTTAGCTTGCAGAAAAGACAGTTAAAGGAAGATATGATAGCAGACTTAACATTACTGAATGACTACCATAAAGATGAGGGAAAACTACTTTTCTCCCTTTGTGTGGAGGACAGAACACAAAGCAGTGGTTTCAAATTACAGCAAAATAGATTTAGCATTAACACTGGGAGAAAAAGTTCCTTACTGTTAAGACGGTAAAGCAGTAGACTAGACTGCCCAGGGAAGATGTGGAATCTCCTTTATTGGAGGGTTTTAAGAAAAAGTTGGATAAGCATTTGATTGGGATGGTTTAGGAATAGCATTCCTATATTTGAGCTGGGGGTTGGACCAGACGACCCTAGAAGTCCCTTCCAACCCTATGATTTTATGATTATTTATACCTGTGGAACAGAACCTCTTCCATTATAGCTAAAGTTAGAGGCTACCAATGTAATATCACTTTGCAGGCAAAATGTTAGAGGGAATATATCACTCACTTTTGCAAGTAGTGCATATAAATGTTTCTAGACAGCAGTGGAATATTGGGAACTCTGGATTCTGCTCATGGTTCTGGATGGAGGTTGTGTTTAAAATCTAGTGGTTATAGGCAGCACAGCACAGAAAATACCTTTGGCATGTTCTGTCTGGAAATTTGGCTGAATACTGGGGCTTGGGTATTCAATTTTAGAAATCTCTCCTAATTCTGCCACATTTGACCTTGGGCAACTTCTCATTAGCCTGTCAATCAAATGGGGGGAAAATAAAGCTTGACTTCTAACATAATGGGGTGAAGTTTTCAAGTTCTTGCTTCAACCTTTGATTTCCTAGTGCCTTATATTTACTAATACCCAGAGGAGAATGTTAATTCTAGTAGAACCATCGAGTCGAAAAATAGGATGAACAGAAGTTGCCAGTTATCTTGTCTTGGCCATTTTGTAGACTTACCTCTTCTTAGTCATCCTTTTTCTATGTTGACAATCCAGTCTTCTCAGCCTCTTCATAGGAGAGTTCCCCTAGCCTCTAATTTCTTTTGCCTTTTTTTACACCCTCCGTAGCTCTACCATACCAATTTGGAGGTGGGGTGAGCAGTTTTGCACACTTTCCAAATAAGGAATCTTTACTGATTTATATGAATGAGATTATAACATTTTCTGTATTATTCTTCAGCCTTACCCATGTTCATTAAAGTCCCTGAGGCCTGAAGTGTTTGTTGCTTTGAAAACTATAACCAGTTCCTTTACTAGGTAATAGAAGCAAGCTTAATTAGGTAACATAAACCATGAGGGAGGCAGGAAGCTGCATTTGCATTGCTTTCCCAGCAGAGAATTTAATTAATCTAGCCTGGAGTGATACATGGACATACCTGGCTGTTTCATTACTTTGAAGGTACAATGGTAGCTTTATTGCAGCATATGTAGAAAGTAAAAGAAAACTGGTGACTTAGTGGCTGACACTAGCAGTGTATTTGAAGTCTGTTAAGCTCTTCAGGGTGCTGTAACTTGTCTTTTATAGAACATTTTAGATTATACGGAGAAACTGAATCCCCAGCAAATCCGGAAGCTCTTCTACATTCTTGGTGTGCTGGCATTCAATCAGAGGCAGGAAGGCACCTATATTCAGGTGAGTAGAAGGGGCAAGGAGAGATGATGGGGAAGGAAGGAGGGAAGGACATGCCCCATTCCCCTCATCGAATTAGCCTGCAGAGCTTGTTTTGGGATGACAGCAAAAAGCTCAGGATCATACAGTCTGCACTATCATCGTATATACAGGGGTCTCTAGGGCAAGGTACTTCTGATTTAAAAATTCCTCAAATTTGAATGGGTGCCAACTTTTCTCCTACTCCAGATTCTTTTTTTCCTGTGGAGTTTGCTTCTGTTTGGCACAGGAAGGATTATTCCCTGATCCACATCTTATAGGCTCTATTATTTAGCTGCTTGAGGTCTGCAGGACAGAAAGAACAGAAACTCGAAGCACCAGGAGAGCAGCTTTGTCTTGTGAAATGTTAGACTTCTGAGCTATAGGTTGAGATCTAAAATTTTAGGTAGATATCTGTCACCAAGTCTGTTACATCTAGATTGACTTCATGCTACTTATCTTTGTAAACAGATCAAATACATTGTAACAGCAGTAGGTTCAGATATATGGCTCTGAATTTTAATATCCCGTAGTGAGGATAGTGCAGTTTAGGGTAGTTTGGATAAAACTTAACAAAATTTTTGATGACATTTTATTTCATTATGAAAATCAGAGTTTTTGATACCTTGCTGCAGGGACAATTCAGCTCCTGCAAATCAGAAGTCATCTTTTATATGCTTCCACTAATAACAACAACAAAACAATACAGGTTCAGAGCTCCTTCAGTGAGGTAATTAGAGCAAAGGATAATCTGAACCTGATTTGGGAACATTTGTTGCAGCTTTAATTATAGTGCTGGGGGCAGAATCTCTATAATAAAGCAGGGCACAAAATGCATTTGTCTCTTACAAAAATGCAGTTCTTATGGCTAGGACTGTCCTTATGAGTAAAGGAAATGATGTTTCTTTACAGACACTTGGGGCAGACACATTGAAAGGTGAGATGGTCATAGTAACACCAGTAACAAACACAAATGTTTACATGGAAATTGTCTTTAATGCCTGTCTCTCCCTCCGTCACTATAGGATGATATGCATATGGTGATCAGGAAGCGTCTCTCTAGCAGTCACCTTAAGCACAAACAGATGGGGATAATTGGTGCTATAACCTTGGCCAGCAGTGTGACAGCAAAGAGGTGAGAAAGAAGTTCCCATGTTCTATTCTATCTAGCATACTCTTAGCTTCTATAATAAAGCCAGACCTGGTGAGAGATGGAGAAAGGTTAAAACAGCTTCTTGGCTCGTGATGGTTGCACTAAAGCAGTGGTGCTCAACTTCTGGCTTGTGAGCTTCATCCGGTCACTGAACCATTTCATCTGGCCCATGACCATCCCATAGGTTCAGAACTTTGGTGGCAGAGAAGTGGTAGCAGTGTTCATTGATGCTTCTCTGCTGTTAAACTTCTGGACTCATGGGGATCCCTGTGAGCTGGATAATGTGGCTATGTCTCAGTGCGTAGGGCTGCTCTGCAGATAGATTGAAGTGTGTGGGGTTGTGTGAGCATGCAACCTCAACCAGTGCTTGGGTTGGGCTGGTTCATGGCTGGTGTGCAGAGTTGGACTGGTGCACATGGCAAGATTGGGCCGGTATGCCAGATTACATTTTCAGACTGACTTCATGTGCCAACCCTGCATGGAGCCTGGTCTGGACTGATCGTATGCCGCTTATGCAGCCTATTGGGTCAGAAGCTTGGGCACTGCACTAAAGTCTTAACTGAATGATATTACTTACCTTGAGGTCCTCTTAAAAAAGAAAAAAGAGGTGTACGCACAGTGGACGCAAGGGATGGTCCTCAAGAAGGACTATACAATAGTGGCCAACATTTGTAGGGAAATGATCTGGAAAGTCAAGGCAGCGACTGAGTTTAGGTTAGCTATGGGAGTCAAGGACAATAACGAGTCTTTCTTTAGGTATGTAGGCAGTAGAAGGAAAACAAATGGAAGTGTGGGACCCCTGCTTAACACCTTGGGACATCTGGTAACTGACATTTAGGGAAAAACTGAACTCCTGAATGCCCATTTTGCTTCGGTATTTCACTGGACCAAGGGGAAAGACGAGCAAGATAAGGCTCATAAGGGGCATGCTGGGAATGACAGCCCCCCACTGTGGATGCTGAGCAGGTACAATACCAACTAGAGAAGCTAGACATTTATAAATTAACGGGACTGGATGGACTCCATGCAAGAGTGCTGAAGGAGCTGACTGAAGTCATCATGGAACCATTGGCAAAGCTCTTTCAGAATTCATGGTGCACAGGGAAAATGCCTGAGGATTGGAAGAGGGCCAACACTGTGCCCATCTTCAAAAAGGGGAAGAGGGAGGACCCAGGCAACTAAGGGCCACTTAGCCTAACCTCTATCCCAGGGAAAATCCTGGAAAAGCTCATTAATGAATCTATGTGCGATATGCTCACAGAAGGGAAGATTCCGAATGACAGCCAGTGTGGCTTTGTCATGGCTAGGTCTTGTCTTACCAATCTCATCTCCTTCTATGACCAGGTCTCTTGACCCCTGGACTTGGGAGATGAGGTAGATGTTATATACAGTAAAAGCTTTGTTATCCGTCACCCATGGGAAATGGCGGGTGCTGGATAACAAAATATGCCGGTTAATTGAGAGGCCTGAACAGGCGTCTTTGCCTGGTCAGGCTGCCGCTTCTCCAGCCATGTCTGGGGCGTTGCCACCCCTCCCATGGCATTGCTGATCCTCCTGCTGCATCGCTGACCCTTCCACAGGCCCCAAGAGACAGGGAGGCAGGCCCCATGTAGCCTACTATGCCATGGGCCATGGGGGCCTGGCAACGCAGGCTGCTTTGCCCCGGGTCATGGGGGCTCAGCAAAACTGGAAGTGCCACGTTGAGCACTTCCAGTTTCACTTTACCTTACAAGCCGGCGTGCTGGTTAATGGAACATGCCAGCTTGTAAGGTGCCGGTTAACAGAGTTTTTACTGTACCTAGACTTCCAAAAGGCTTTTGATCCCACGATATCCTTGTGGGAAAACTGGAAGATTGTGGGTTCAGCTGCTCAACAGTTCAGTGGGTGGGAAACTGGCTACAGGGTAGGACCCAGAGAGTTCTCATGAACGGATATGTGTTGTCCTGGTATGAGGTTGCCAGTGGTGTCCCTTGGGTCTGTTCTTGGACTGGTGCTTTTCAACATCTTTATCAATGATTTGGATGTGGGAGTGAAAAGCGCTTTGACCAAGTTATGGGGCAGTGTGGTCACCTCAGAAGATAGGTTGCAGATATAGGCAGAACTAGACAAGTTCGCGAGTTGGGCAGACCGGAACCAGATCAAGTTTAACACTTTAAGGTGCCCTATTTGGGGGCAAACAACCCTCAACATACATACAAGCTCAGTGGTGACAGCTTGACTTACACCACAGCCAAAAGGGAGCTAGAGGTATTAATTTATCATTGCATTAATATGAGGCATTGCCAGTAGGGCAAATAACAGGCTGGCATGGATCAACCAATGCATCTTGTGTAAAACTAAGGAAGTGATACTCCTGCTGTACTCAGCACTGGTGAGACCACGCTTGGAGTACTGTGTCCAGTTTGGGGCACTGCACTTCAATAAGGACATGGAAAAACTTGAGATGGTCCAGAAAAGAGCCACCCATATGATCATGGGCTTGCAAGGCAAGCCATATGAGAAAAGGTTGAGGGACATGGGCCTCTAGCCTAAAGAAGAAGAGGCTGAGAAGGGATTTGATAGCGGCTTACAGCTATATCAGAGGAGTGCATCAGGAGCTCGGTGAACAGCTGCTCACTAGGGCACCCCTGGGGAAGACCAGGACCAATGGATACAAACTCCTGGAAGGCTGCTTCAGGCTTTATACCAGGAAAAACTCCTTCATGGTCAGGGTGTCCAGACTGTGGAATAAATTCTCTCCAGAGGTGGTTCAGTTACCTACCCTGGAGGTTTTCAGGAGGAGACTGGACAGTCAGCTCACTGGGGTCACTTGACCCTAGTTGTCTTCCTGCCTAGAGTGGGGGGCCTGGACCTGATGATCTGCAAGGTCCCTTCCAGCCCCTAACAATCTATGAATCTAAGAAACTTCTTTAGCAAACTAATGCTTTGTGTATCCCTTTTAAAATGTACTCACTTGCTGCTACTCCTGCCACTGGACTTGCTTTCTAGCTAACACTTGTTGAGAAATGTTTTGATCAGCACCAGTAAGGGCTGTGACTTTGTAAAGGGAATCTTGGCTATGGTAGACAAATCAGCTGATCATGAGTTCCTAGTGCACTGCTGTGGTCTAAAGAGCTAACATGGTCCTTGCGTGTATAAACAGGAATCTTCAGTAGGAACAAAGAGTTATACTGTCTTTGTACTTGGCACTAGTGTGACCACTGCTAAAATATCATGTTCAGTTCTTATTCAACAATTCGTGAAGGATGTTGATACAGTGGGTTCAGAGAAGAGCCATGAGGCTGACTAAAGGATGAGAAGATAGGTTTTATCATGTGAAAGACTCAAGGAGCAAAATCTGTCTGATAGATTGAGGTGACTTGATCACAGGATCTACATAAGAAACATAACTTCGATGTGCTCTTTCTGTAGCACAGAAAAGTGTTTCCATGTCCAATGGCTGGAAGATAAACCTGGACAAATCACAAATAAGGTGCAATTTTTTTGGAAGGGATGACAATCAGAACAAGTTACAAAGCTCTGGGATAGATCACTGGCAGTGTTTAAATCAAAACTGCATGTTTTCTTAAAAGATTAGTTCCAAAAAGAACAGGAATTAATTCAGAGTAGTCCTATGGCCTGCATTACACAGGATGTCAGACTAGATGATCATCACAGTGTGTCTTGGAAGTATATGGAAGTACTTGCAGTGTGTCCTGGAAATATCTCTTCCAGGATATGGCCTTTGTATGCTAAGTGTGTGGGACAGTGAAGAGGCATGCTTGCTACAAAAGGCTTTAAATTATTTTAATGGATTTTCACTGGCATTCCATTAAAATGATCTGGCACATTCCCTGTGTAACTTGTGGAAGGTGAATATTCCCTGAGGGCAGGGTTTACCTGAGAGGTCTCGAGTATAAAATGAAGGTATCGTGAAAGATCACACAGTTCACTCCTATTGGATTGTTTCATAACATGCTTTTCTAAGTTGCATTAAATGGAAATGAAAGGACAGGTCATGGACAGGTGTTGTGTGCATGTCAGGAAATGCAGCCTTTTCCTAGCACAAAAAGTGAGCCATTCAGTTGGTTTATGGCAGAAAAAAGCAAAATGATTCTGCAATGAACTTTTAGGTCTTTCTGAGAGCCACTTTCTGAGAAAGCAAAGCTTTATCTAGCTCCATGTGTAATGCCTGTCCAGTTTCATGTAGCACTGTGAGGTCTTTAAGATCCCCAGTATCCCACAGTCATTCGCTCCCTCAGTATCCCATAGTCATTTGTTACCCACTTCCTTACTCTGAGGGGGAGGGAAAGTGGATGACTCAGTGGCAAGCTCTCTGAAAGCTCTGTGGGGATCCTGCCACAACAACTAGGATAGATTTGGCTGTTTCTGCCAATTCTCGTCACTCCTTGCACAAGCAGTGATGGGAATTCCCTCACCCTATCCCCAACACAGTTCCTTCCCCTTCTGCCTGTCCACCCTGCCAATCAGCAGAGTGAGGCACTGAGGTAAGATAAAAGTAAGAATTCTTGTCATCGCTGTAAACGCCATAGCAAGGACCGGGGCTCTGGCAGCAGCACAACTGTGGGTGGTAGGAGCAAGGAGAGCAGTTTTTCTTGCTCCTGCTACCATGTAGAGCAGGAGATTGTCCTTGGCAGCTGCTCTTTTCCCCCTTCCCAAAAAGGGGGGAGGGCTGGCTGTTAATTATTGGGCTTTCCTGGAGGTGGGAGCAGTCCCTTTTTGCACCCTGGCTGGAAAGCATGCCTTTGAAATAACTACAGTTCTCTAGCTAGAGATATGAATGCCTGTATACCCCCTTCTCACCATGTTTTCTTAACACTACAATCCAATAACTGTCCATAGCCACAGTCTAGCTGACTCTTCAGTCCCATGAACCTGCACACTTTCCAGCAGCAGTTCTCATAGCTGCTCTTCTGCACAGCTTTATCTCGAATGTAGCTAATTAATTGGGCACTACCTTATATTTGGGTATGCCATTGGAGTCTGTTGAAGACCTAGACAGATAGAGATTGATTGCAAAGAGAACTCATGCTAATCAGACTGATATCCTAATATTTTAAATAGCTCTTTTGGTTCCCTGTAAATCTGTTCTGCTCTTTAATGTTCTTACCTTATTTGAAGCACTGGTTGTGTTCACTGCCTCAATTTCCCTGGACAATATGGCTTTATCCTTCCTTTTGAATTAATCAGCAGGTTTTTTTTTTATAAACTCTACAGTTGAAACTTGATCACATTACAGAGATGCTCCTAGAATCTTACCTCTCTGACATAGTTTCTGTTGGCATTTAAAACCAGTCTACAGACATACATGGTCCTAGGGGCAGTACTACTGGGCTTAGCATAGTTTTGTATAAGTATGTAACATAGAAAAAATGGCATAAGAAATTTTTCCTCACCCCTACAGGTGATCAGTTGAAGCCCAGAAGCGTGGGATTGGATTATAGTCATTATCATAACACAGAATTTACAGGTGTTATGAGACTACTACGTGGAGCCCAACTAATCTTGTTCTTTTCAGAGTCCAGCAAGAATGGAGATGACAGGGGAAGGACTTGATACCCAGCTTTCCCACAGCAGAGGCTGGAGGACTTCTGAGATCTGAAAACATATCTATTAGAAAGACATCCTGTCTGGCTTTAATGACTCCAAGCAATGGCAAATCTACCATTTCCCTTGATAAGCTGTTCCACTGTGCTTCTTGATAGGCCTGTCCTTTCCATGAGTAATTCCTCTACCCTAGAACAGGGAGTTTTGTATATAATTGTAAATGCATTTTAGCCTCTTACTTTAAATAGTGAGCAATGAAAACAGAGTTTTCAATTGGTTTCAGAAATGAAGGAGATGGGAGTTTGTTGGAAAGAACACAGATGAGTGAAGAGCACCATAGGCAGGTGAGTGCCAGCCCAGGGTGTATGCTTGAGGGAGATTGGAGTGTGGGCAGCAGCTAGTTGTTTGTCCTAAGATGGGAGATGTGACGCAAAGGAGTGTGTCTGTGGAGGTTCCAAGTCTAACTGGGGGCATGGGGTTGACCTTTTGTCATTGTCAGGCCCAGGAGAGTGTGTTCATAGGCAACAGTATCTGAGGCTAGCTGTGGAAAAAGGACTTGAGGGAAATAGGTCTGTATCTAGATGCTAGGCTTTTTAATCTGAGGAATTTAGCTCTCTTTTTTTTATATCTGCAATGTCTAAAACAATAGGCTCCTGCCCAGTGATTGGGAAGCCTCCTCATTGTACTACAAATAAATATAAAAATAAGTGGAGAAAGTCAGAGGCTGAGAATGGGCTTAATGAATTGGTGTGTCTTTGTGGGCAGGGGAATTGTAGATCATGCCTGTCTCTGATCAAGGTGGTGGGTAGGACTATTGTCTTTTGACTAGACCTTTTTTTGCAGCTCATCATCCTGCTCGATCTTGTGAGCTTCTGCTGTGAACAGACTCCAAAAGCTTTGGCGCTCTATTACGATGAACTTGCAAACTTGATTGAGAAACAAAAAGGAAATTTGGACTCTCAAATCCTGGTATGTTACAGAGCTTTTTGTATCTTGTTGCTTATATTATCCTTCAGAAAGATGTAGTTTCCTAGACATTAGCAGGGTCAACCTGAGAATTTAATTTCTGTCTGAAAATGCCTTCCCTTTTCCTGTTACAGGAAAAACCTAGGATCCCTGTAATGAGCAGAGATGAGCTTGAAAGTTCAGACTTTCAGCTCAGTGCTTTACCTGTTTTCAGCCCCTGTAATATGGGCAATTGCCGGTTCTCTGATATGGGCTACCAATGTCCTGTCTTTGTTTGTGTGTACAAGGACTTTTTACATGGCAAGGAATAAGAGAAAACCCTTTTTTTTTAAATAGTTAATCTGATCATAATGCACCCAATGTAGGAGGGAGGCATCAGGAATACATTGGAACCCAAAAGTGCCTTTAACCTTGTTTTCTGCAATTGGCACCCCTTCAAACATTCACAGCTGCCTTATTTCCATGAGATTGGAGATGTTACTGTGTGGCACTGACAAGAGGGAGAGATACGTATAGCCGGGGGGGAACCAAATTGGAACTGCCTCCTTCCTGTAGAGCGTCTGCATTGACCCTATCTTTCTTTCTGCTATGAGTCCTTCCTAGCCCAGCCTTCTGCTGTACTCCTGGAATCATAGAAAAGTAGGGCTGGAAGGGACCTCGGGATGTCATCTAGTCCAACTCCCTTCAAGGCAGAATCATCCTTATCTAAACTATCCAGTTCAAGTACTTGTCTATTCTAGTCTTAAAACTACACAAACAACCCCGCTATAAAACTACACAAACAACCCTGCTATACAACTACTGGGTACAATGCCCCGAAATACCAAGAAACTCTAAGCTGCCACAGGTGAAGCAGGGAGATGAGGGCACTGTCAATGCCCTGCAACTGCAAGGACAGAACTGGCTTTTTAAATATGCTTAAGAGATCCAAGGAAGAGGACCATACCCCCACAAGACAAGAGGAAGGCAGAATACCTTCTGTGCCAATCTGATCATGTGGTAAAATTCACTGTACGGTGAGGTGAACTTCTCAGTGAAAATAGCAGGTTATACTGGGGGTTGGTAGGTTCTGGGGGTCTGTTTTGCTAGGGTAAAGAATCTTGTTGCTTTGGGAAAAGAGAAGTCAGGGACTCATGTTGAGGAAGGGGTAGAACATTGCTATGTTGTAATTCATGGACTGAAGTCCCAGGATCATAGCAATCCCAAATAGTTAGCCAGGGGTGACTGTCTGTGATATGTAGTACTGTTGGCTGAAGATCACAGAAGTGTTCTATCTTGATCTTAAGCCTCCAGAGCTATAAGAAAGGCATGTTCTTGAGTCAGATAACTTGAAGTAATATCTTGGGTAAAACATGAATGTCCCTCATTTTCATGAGGTAAGGCAAGGATTTTGTCAGTGATACTGTATTTTCTCTCATATAACGCACCCCTGAATGTAACACACCATATTTTTGAAAGGACCAAGACAGGAAAAAAGGCTTACCTTGGAGTGAAAGTAAGTATCAGAGGTCTGGGCCTCTGTGCATCACTGGCTGCAGGCCACTTTTACTCTTAAACCATTGCTGTGACCCATTTTGGATGAGAAGGAACTGTGTTGTCGTCTTCATGCTGTGCACCAGGTCTTAGATCAGAGACTGTCCAGCGTATGCATGCCACCTAGTCCAAGTCCTGTGGCTCCCCTGCAGCACTGGAGGGCTTGGTTGCATGCAGAATGCATAGTAAGATAACATTGAAAAGATGTTCACTTTGGATTGCTGTGAGAGAAAAGGATTTTCATGGGCCACTCCTGGCACCCAGAACTGATTTCACAGTCTCTTCATGGAGAGCTTCCTCTTGCCACTGGCCAAAAGTCCTTGGTGGTTCCACACCTCACTGCTGATTTGCTGAGAGGCAAAAACCACGGCTTAATTAAATAGCAAAGTATGCAGAAATATCAAATAAATTACTGCATTGTTATAAATCTAAGGATTAAATTTAAATCTAAATTGAAATATATTATGAATATACATTTAAACACAATATGAATTGTAGCTAAAATAAACATAATTCATTACTAGCATTCTACAAAAAGCTTAAGTAATACTAAATAATGCTAATCTCGATAGAAACAATTCATGTTAGTTGTTAAATGCTATCATGCAGCATCCACTGGTAGTTGCAGCTGACATCCTCTGTCTCTGTGATGTGGACACTTGTCCATACACTGAGATGTGGAAACTTATCAGAAACAGACTCCCACAACATGGTCACAAAGGCATCTGACACTCTGACAATTTTCATGTAAGTAGCATGTTCCTTGTTACACTCTTTCTGCCATGCAGGGATTGATTTCAGTAGCTGAAAGTCAAAACTCAGAAAAGGCAAAAGGGGTACAAAATATGAACAGCACTAAAAAAGAAGGCAGCCAGTTGTTTAAACCATGGTGGTAGTACTTGCAGTACTGATTCAAATTTGCAGCTATTGCCTGGAACAGTTCTTGTCTCCATTGTTTTTCACATTGTCAGTTTGAAAGTTGTGATGCCATTAGGGAAGTAAATATTGTTTTAAAATATTTGTTTAACTTCCTATAATTGCACTGGTTAAATGATTAACTGATAACATAGCAGCTCCACACAGCAGCTCCAACTGGGCCCTTTGACTGGAGGGAGGGGGAGAAGAGGCAAGCTCAGCCAGACAACATAGTCCATGTGAAACCGTGTGCTGGGTGGGAGGGAGCACCTGTAAGCCAGCAGCTACTTGCTGAATTGATGTCATTAGCAGGGATCTGGGTTTTCTGTTTGCTACAGAAAAATACAGCTTTTCTCCTTTAGAGGGGGCAAATGCAGATTTTCTCCTTTGAAGAAGAAAAATCCGGGAAGCCAGAGTTCCATCCTGCAGGGGAATGCTTGGGGCTGTGTGGAGCAGGATGCAGGGGGCAGAGGGTGCCACATGCATGTGCATGCCAGACAGGGTGGTGGAGAGGAGCTCCTGCAAGGGGCTTTGGGTTGAGAGTGAGTGGCAAGACTAAGGAAACTGTACGCCTGGAAGGAGTGGCATCAACAGGGCTGGAGAGGGTCTGTGGCTTGGCAATGAAGAGCAACAGCATGGGCAAGGGCAGAACACTAGCATATCAGGGCTACTCAGCACCACAAAGTAGCGGGAAGAGGAGACGTGTTCTGGTGAGCTAAGGGGACAGGGGGAGCTCTGATTTTTCATGATAAATGAAACAAAATCAAATGCCAAAATATTATATAGGTATTTAGAATTGATTTTTATTATAATGATTGAGGCACTGTTAGTAGAGGCGCATCAATAGAGATTTTTGGAGTTGATACTGATAGCCAATTTTTAAGGAGGCATATCAGCCAGTACCAATCTGATTTCCTAGACACAGCCCAGCAGCTTGAAGAGCTGCGTCCAGCTGGTAAGTCTGTTGTGGTGGAAGGAAGGGGCATGGTGGGGGGAGCAGATTGAAGATCCTGCAGCAAGGGATCGGGGCAGGGGCTGGGGCAGGTGCTGCCCGGGCAGGGCAGGGTGTAGGATGAAGCCACAGCTTGTCCAGGGGACGTAGGAAGGGGGGAGGCATGGTTTCCGCTTCTATGAGCATCTGGGAGGGTCACAGGGGAGGGCATGTGCCCCAGGATCTGTGCAGGGTGGGGTGGGGTGGGCTGCTGCTGCGGGCTGGGGCACTGGACTCTTCTTGGCAGTGGCTGAGCTGGACTGCGCTCAGGATGGATGGTGGTGGCATTGGGATGGGGATTATAGAGGGGGCCTGCAGCCACTCCAGGATTTGCTATAGCTCCAACATTACCCTCATCTCAGCGCTACCACTGCCTGCCCTGAGTGCAGCCCCAGCCCCCAGTTTTAGCCCACCCCACCCATCCCCGCACAGATCTGAGGGCACCCCCCTGTCCCCCCAGGGTGCACACAGCAGCAAGAGCTGCCCTCTGCTCCCAGCATCCCCTGGACAAGCCACGGCTTCGTCCTGTACCCTGCCCTAGCCCCACTCCCTCCCTCCCCATGGGGGCCTTGATCTGCCCCTGCCCATACTCCTTCCCTTTCTCTTCCCCTACCACAACAGACTTAACAGCAGCACACAGCTCTCCAAGCTGCCAGGCAGTGCTCCTTGCTGCATGCATGCACGGGGCATTTATTGGTCACATCAGGCTGATTTCCAATGCAATCAATATTTTTTATATTGGTGCCTATCCATTATCGAGCTGATATATTGGTGCACCTCTAACTGTTAGGCTTCCATAGTTTCATAGTTGGTAGGGTCAGAAGGGACCTGAGGAGGTCGTCTAGTCTGAACCCCTGCCATGGCAGGAAAGAGTACTGGGGTCAAACGACCCCGGCCAGATGTTTATCCAGGCTTTTTTTATAGACACCCAGGGTAGGAGCCAGCACCACTTCTTTTGGAAGTTGGTTCCAGGTCCTAGCTGCCCTGACAGTGAAATAGCGCCTCCTAATGTCTAGCCTGAAACTACCCTCTGTTAGCTTGTGTCCGTTGTTTCTTGTAACTCCTGGGAGTGCTTGGGGGAACAGGGACACTCCCAGTGCTTGATGGTCCCCCTTGACTAGTTTGTAGACTGCCACTAGATCCCCTCTCTGCCTTCTCTTTTGGAGGCTGAACAGGTTCAGGTCCCTCAGTCTCTCCTCGTAGGGCTTGCCTTGCTGCCCCCGATCGTGCGGGTTCTTTGGACCCTCTCCATATTGGCCACATCCCTTCTCAAGTGCGGGAACGTATAAATATATCAATAAAACATTGTGTTCAACTAATATCTGTATATATAAGTGGCATTCACTTTAATCATGGAAAAACACAGATTTGTGGGTTTAAATTGGAGAATTTACAAATAATTTTTATCAGAGAAAACCAGGATCCCTGGATTAGATTGTTTTCCTCTTAAACTATGGGTACTAGTCCCCCTCCTGTCTTCCTGTCTTCTCCCTCTCTCCTTACTGCTTGCCTTGCTGCCTTCTGATTCCTGCTAGAGCACTGAGCAATTTTGCTTCCCCCACTTCTCTGCCAGACTTCGCTTGCCCTGAGCTAAAGGATAACCGGTAAGTTTACCAGCTATCACTGCACTTACGGGTAAACAATGAATTGTTTAACCATTCACACCCCTGTGTAATATCCCTTTTGTTTTAGTCATCTTTAGAATTGATCATGGTTGAGGAAACAGCTGATAATGATGGAGAACTGCCCACTCTTTTGAGTAGGGAGAGTGTTGCCAAGGCAGGCTCCACTTCAGCAATCCAGTTCAGGAAACTGTAATGAACCCCATACTGAGTTGTTGTTTTCTTCTTTCCAGGATCGGGTTGGAAAGAGCATGGTGGAAGACTTTCCCAATGACTTTGTGGTGGATCTCACTCCAGAAGTAGATGGGTATGCTAAATGTTAATACCACTGGTATTTGTATCAAGAAATGAGTTTACTAACAAGGTGATGGTCTTAAATTAGAGCTGGTTTCTTTGTAGTCTTTACGCACTCCCAGTGAAGTCCCTGTATAATCTGGATGAAGATGAGACCCAGGGAGCAATTGCTATCAATCTCTTACCACTGCTAGCACAGAGTGAATTTGGCAACGTTACTGAGGAAATGCCAACTGAGAATCAGAGCAAAAAGTGAGTGGTTGCATCAGTATTAGAAATGTTTTGACAATTGATAAATTGTGTGACATTTTTATATGGATAACGAAATAAGTCAGGATTATTTTGTGTGACATATTTTAGGTGAGACATGAGCCTTCATTCTTTTGGGCAAAAGTGCTTAGGACTGGGACATGGGAAATCAGGGAAGGTCACCTTGTTAATTGTGCAAGTCCAGGAATCAAGTTAATGGGGAGCCAGAATTCAGGGTCACAGTGAACCATGAGTCAAGACCAGAGTTCCAGATGAGCCAGGAGTCAAAGTGGGAGTTAGGGTGAGCCAGCTGAGGAACTCCGAGTAAGCACCAAAGTCTTTGACTAGACAGCATGTTATTGTCTTGAGCCAGTTTTTAAAGTGTGGAGCAGGTGAGGCCTGTTTTCCTGCAGCCTCTGGGGATTGGTTGTCCTCATTGCTTATTTAGGATGGTTGAGACCTGGGCCCTGATTTTAGCTCCTTATAAAAAGCAGCTACTGAGAGAGTTGGAAGGAATTTGTTCTTCTATGCTACATTGTACTCTACTACTAAGTTCCTCAGCCTAGCTTGACACTAACCATGTCAGGACACAAAAAAAATTGGTTAGAATGGAGCCTGGTCTTATCTGGTCTGTTCAGTACAGCTGAGTTTCTACCCTTTAGTATTTACCCTAGAGATCAGGACCTTTCTCCACTGTAAGCAGAGCCAAGGGAAAAGATATAACCACAGTGGTCTTCTGACATATGTTGCTAATAGATTGGTTGGGGCATAATAAAAAAAGAGCAGTCAAGGAGGTTTCAGAAGGCCAGGAAATCTTTTCTTTCTTGAGGCTTCCATGGTTAGCTGTCAAATGCAGGACTCAGCCTTCTTCTTCTTTTCCCAGGGCCGTATCTCCAGTATGTCTGTCACCCTCTTTCCGATTGCTGAGGTTTTATGTGGCAGAAAAAAACAATGGGAGCCTGGAAGAGATTGATGCGTTGTTAGGTATAGCAGAAATCTGGTACTGTCCATCTAGTGTACTGATCTATACCTTTTTTTGTTAGGCATGGGAATGGGTCCCTGGGCTCTATTGCCTACTTGGGCATAATGCACTGCTTTTTCTCTTGTGGCAGGCATGCTTGCTAGACTGGGATGGGAGGTCAGATCTGGTGCTAATTAGTGTAGTGATTGGTGTGGATGCAGTGACTCTGCAATGGTAGTAAAACACTTTCTACATATAAGCAAGCAAGATGGCCAGGGCTTGGGGATAGGATGCCTGATCCCCTGGCAAGCAGAATTCAAGCTATCCGTTTTAACTCTGTTACAGGATGCCCCTTATATCTTACTGACTTAGAGACTGAAGGGAAGCTGGACTCGTTATCTAGGCGGGAGCGAGAGTTCCTGTGCTTACTTTTATTCCATGCACTCAATTGGTTCCGTGAGGTGAGTTGAACTTCCATGGAGCTCTGTCCTGAAATTCCTTACAGCTCTCTCCTACTGTAATGCTACCTGGCCATTAGAGGAAGGACACGGATACCATGTGACATTAGAAGTTGGGGGTCTGTCTCCATACTTCCACAATCTGAAGCTTTGTTCCTATTATTAATGATACTTAAAATAACATTTTCTTACTGTCATTATCATTTTGCTTCTGTGAAGCCTTCTTCCAAAAGTCTCACAGACTTAATTCATGCCAATGATGTGAGGTTCTTAGCTGTTGAGGTAAGAGGTGCTGAGACAGCAAAAAGCTATATAATTTGTTCTTTGTCCCACTGAATCAGTGGCTGTTCACGCCTTGGATAATTGTAGTGTATGCAAAGTATGGTGATACTTTCATGGGAAAGAAGAATGCCAATTATACACACGCTACAAACAAACCAATTAGTCCTTGCTTCATGCAGGGAACAAAGCTACAGAGGAAGGCTGCTCTCCACCCCCACCCATCATTCATTTTAGACTTTTTTATGTTAGAGAATTTTGAATTGCATCCATCTTCTAACAGGCTTTTCATATACACTTGCCATCAGCATTTTTATGCAATGCTCCTATTTGTGGTCAAAGGGAGATTCTGAGCAGCCAGGTGGTGGCACTGCTGGGGATGTCCTGGTAAAATTTCACTTCCTAATCCCATCTCATAATGCTCCTTCCCTCCCTTCTGGGTCAGCCTGAAGTGTTAGCTCTTCTCTGGATTGGAAACAGAACTAAAATAGGACTCCAATGGCTGGAGTGAATCCATGGCCTCTCCCCAAACCTTGCAGCAGCAAGGCCTGTCCCCAGTCCATGGCCTGTACCCAAACCTTGCAGCAACATTTTCAGAAGCAGGAAGACACTGCTGCAGAAACTAGTTGAGGAGTGTAGACTAAGGCAGACCTGCTTTTCCTCACATGCTGCAGATGAGAGTTAGAGAGTATAGAACTCTGTGGCCTATACTACTCCTGCTTATTGCAAAGGGAGTTTGTGGAGACAGACCCTCACAATCTCGTCCTGCTAAGGATTTAGCCTACTAGGAATAACTAGACTACCCTGGCTGTGTTTGCACAGCATTCTCAACTGTGGGATCCAAAACAGAGAAGCCAAGAAGTGTTCATTAGGAAAAATGCAAAGCAAGACTCTCCTATAGATCAATTTTCCTGTAGAGTGCAGCAGCATAGCTGCATAGCATAACCACTCTTCCCATCAGGGTTGACTTCATAGGAAATTTTGTTTACAAGTCATGTCACCCCTGGGTGGGTGGCTTCCCACTTATTCATTGTCCTAATTGTTCAGTATAGGCAACTGCTTTGTATCTGAGAGAGAGAAATGCTACTACTTGTTAATCAAAGAAGAAGAATTAACAAATCCACTTAGAAACATGTCTTAAAAACTATCTGCCCTTTGCTGCTTCATTTATGATGATTAGGGATCATTGGAATGTGCACTGACAGTGCACTGCGCAGTTGCTATTTTAATCTTGCACTTTCCCCTGTGGTCCTGCCCCCTAATTGGCAGAGGGGTCCTGCCACTTGCACCTGATCAGCAGGGTGTGAAAACAGTGGTTTAAATATCCTGCAGTTTTTGCCTGATGCTGCTTATTGGTGGAGGGGTCCTGAGGATCCTGCCACTGCTGCTGACCAGACGAGAGGTAAAAATTATGGCATATTTAAAACTCCGGTTTTCTCTTCCCTGCCGATAAGGGGTGAAAGGCAGGGCTCCTCTGCCAGTCAGCAGTAAGGGGGTACATGGGGGAAACTGCAAGATTAAAGGAGTCATAAAATAGTGCAATTCCAGTGCAGATTCCAGTGGTGCCTAATTATGATCTCTGTATTCTATTTTCTTTCCGATGAGATTTTGATTTTTGGCACAGTCTGGATTCAGCCATGCAAACTATGCTGGTGAATGCTGTCACCCTGTTATTCAGGACTGTTAAATGTTGCTCAGACAGGAGAAATGAAAAATTACTGGATAGCTGCTCCCTTTTAGTTACTTTGTCTGATTTGTTTCTGTAGGTTGTGAACTCCTTCTGTCAGCAGCAGGACCCTGAGATGAAGGGGAAAGTTTTAACTCGATTACAGAACATCACAGAGTTACAGAGTGTCCTGGGAAAGTGCTTAGCAGGTGAGTTGATGCTGAATGTAGGCCCAACTCTTTGGGATAGATCCAGAATCCATTTAATTCCTTTGAAGGAGCCATTCTACATGACTAAGTGCCTGGATATTTATCTTTTGAATTATGCCTTTGTGTGAATTCCAATACCTTGTTCCCAGGAGATGTTATCAGAGTTTGGCTGGGGGTAAAAGATGCTCTATTAGGCAAATTAATGCCTGTAGTATAATGAAATCTCAGGACTGCTCTAACCTGAAACAGCTTGGGACTATGGGAAGTGAAAGCTAATTTAATGTAATTAAAGGAATAGAGTTGCATGTCACCAAGTGGAGCCATGGAGCACCTCTCATTGAAGTCTGTCATGCTGGTATTTAGTTGTTTGCCTGAGGTCATGGGAAGATATGTTGTTTGAAGTATTACAAGTGTCTTTGAAGCATACCAAACAGTAGGGGTGTAGACAGTAAGAGTGTAGCACTTTTTCATTCCTGAAGACGGGCTTCAAAAATAACCCTAAAAAAAGAGGAACAACTTTGAAGAGCTTTCTGAAGCATCTGCACCCTCCAGCAGTCCTCCAGTATCCCACAGTGCCCTGATTTTCTCTCCTGCAGCCTCCCCGCCATGGTTGGGGAAAGTGGGGCAGACAGCCAGTGAGAGCTCGTCTGTGTACCTGGCTATCCTTGGGAACCTCTGGAGACCAAGAGGCATGCAAAGATTCCTGTTCTCTAGCACTGCCACTGCATGTCTGAACAGCCAGGGAGAGGGGAGGGGGACACACATCTGTATAGTGCTGAAGCTTACTGAATTTGAAGGAGTCTGGGATTTGGAGCATTTCTATACCCTAAGGAACTGAACTGACTGAATTTCTCCATTCTTTCAGCAACTCCTGGCTATGTTCCTCCACCAGCTGTCTTTGATTCTGAAGCCTTAGAAGCAGCACCCTCTATCAGTGCTGTTGGTCCAGCAAAAAAGAAGAAAAAAGGTTAGAGGAAACGTTTTCTAAAATGTTTAAGTAAACAGTCTACACCTAAAATTCAGCAATAGCACAGCTATAGCTGTAGCATTAGTACATGCTCAAAACAAATGATGGTCAAAGGTTCTCCTAATCCAGTATCTAACAATGGTCAATCCATGCTTCAGAGGAAGAAGTAGAAAGCCCTTCCATATGTGAACAGGGGATGACATGCTCCCAAGGAAAGAAGGTTCATAATGCCTAATTGTTAGAGGTCAGGTTCATCCTTATGGCCTTGAGCTTTTTGGGCTTCCAAAATGTTGTGTGGCATTTGATATTCTTCACTGAGTACATCTGTGCATTTGAACTTGTGGGGTATAGCACACCTAGCTTTGAGCTACAGAATTTCCTAAAAGAGGAAAGGATGCACAAGAGATCACCCTATTCAAAGCCAAGGGAGTGCACCCCCCCTCAACTGCATTGCTTTAGTTCCTTCACAGCCACCTCAGAAAGCAAACTCATATATTTGGTCCCCTGGCTACTGAACTATAGATTTTTAGTTTAGAATATTCTAGATATGCACAATTTAAACTTGACATGCACCTTTGGTAGTCCTTGGCAAAATGCTTCCTAAGTACACTTAGTTTGTTGTGTTTCAACCTCTACCATGAGAGCAGTGGCTGTGCATAAAGCCTTATGAAGATCATGACCATTACTATTGTTGAATTTCACCCCTGAGTCACAAAATAACTTTGAAGACCTTCCTTTCAATGGTCTGGACCCATTCATTCAGTGACAGAACAGGGAAAGATTGTTGCTAGTATATTCCAGAGAACCTGCTTTTTCCTCAGTTTGTGCAGAAGGAGACCCTCCTTCCTATTTGACCTTGCTCTTCCAAAGGCAATCTCTCTCTCTCTCAAAAATGATGTATAATTAGGATCTTTCTGCTTACTGTCTATATCTGCATCCACTAAAAAATTCTAGCAGCAAAGGGTCGGGGCTCTCTGGTTCTCATCAGCTCCTCCAAGCAGTCTCAACAACATGGTCAAGAACTGTACACCAGATTCCAGCACATTTTTAATCTTCCCTCCTTTAGCCCTCATATCTTCTCTTTTTCCAGTTCCCCATCACTGGGTACTAGAAGTTTGTCTGCAGTATAAACTCCATCCAGTTCTTCACTAAATCAGGTTACTTTCCTCCTTCCCTCTACAAGGACTTAGCACACAACAGGCATGTCAGAGGAAGTGTGGTCTCCTACAGGAGGGAGATGTAGAAAAAGTTCAGTAGGAACACTGGGGTTTTTTGCTCCTCTTGATATCCCATTTCCTCCTCTTCTCACCCTTGACCTCAGAAATCTCAACTCGTTCATAGGAATATTGGTGTTTGTGATGTTATCCCTCCTTGACCTTAAAGGGCTGGTATTCAGGTGTAATATTAAAGAATGCACCCTTCCATCTGGCAGTCAAACCCACCCATAAGAACGTAAGAGGTGCCACACTGGGTCTGACCAGTTTATTCTAGTATTCTGTCTCTGACAGAAATAGATGCTATAGAGCAGAAAAAATTGACTTGGGTATTTGTAGAGTGATCTATCCCCTATTAAATATCCTCTCTGGCATCCACCATTATTGGTTTAGAAATGCTACAGGAAACTTCTCCAGCCTTTCTGTTCAGTAGCGATTAATAGATCAATCATCCATTAATTTATCTAGTCTCTTTTTGAACCTGGCTATGCTATCTGCCTCTACGACCTCCTGTGGCAATGAATTCAATAGGTTAACTTCATGGGGCTTAAAGTACTTTCTCTCATTATTTTAAATCTGTCACCTAGTTCTATTATTCTGGGATTTGGTGAACAAGGTACCTATGCTAGGTACCTTGGGTTCTGCATGGAACAAGGCTACCACTTTCTAGTTCTTCTATTTAGCTTGTATGTAGCACCAATAATCTATACCAGGGGTGCTTAATCTATGGCTCACAGGTCAAATGTGGCTTACAGAGCTATGCGGGGCTCCCCATGGGTTGGAACATTTAGCAGTGAGGGAGCAGTGGCTGTTAATATGGCTACCTTCCCACTTGCCAAATTCCCAAACCCCAAGCCCTGCATAGCTGGTTGGAGCCAGGCTGTAGTCCCATCCCCAATAGGGCTGGGCCACGCCTGCTTCCCCTTCCCTTTCCCCTTCCCTGGGGATGGGTTGAAGCTGGGCTATACCCCCTTTATGCTCTCCTGGAGGGATGGCCATGCCTCCTCCACCCACAGTGCTTAGTTGAAGCTGGGCTTATTTGCAACTGTGCTGTCCTCCACCCCTGTGTGGCTGGGTTGGGGCTGGGCCATGGCCCCTCCCCCATAGGGTTTGGCCCTGCCTCCTTCCCTTCTGTGGGACCACCCTCCAACCCTTCCCTATAGGGCTGGGTTGGGGTCATGCTTTCCCCCATCTATGTGGCTGGACAACAAATGCTGTGCTTGCCCCAGGCAGAGGATTAGGAGCACTGGCCAGGACCTGGTCTATGGACAGAGTGAACACTGCTTATCTGGCCCACTGGGGCAAAAGGTTTCGAACAGCAGTGGTGGCAGTTGCTCATGGTCAAGGATGATCATACCCACAGATCAAGTAAAGGAGTGTAAATGAATCCATTGATAGCTAAGGCCTGTCCTAGGGCCACAGACTCTGGCAAACACCACAGGTGGTGCTTAAAGGGAAGATCAGATCATGGATTTTTCAGTCTCATTTCCTTTCCTTCCATTTTTGTCATTTTTCTGTCTCCAGGGTGAGACAGTTTTCCTCAAAGTAAGATGTACCTTCTTTCGCAAGGCATCACCATGTAGCCCTGTCCTGAGGTAGTTTTTTCTAAATTTGTGGTGTCACGCCTTGAGGGTGTCCTTCAAGCATTTTCTCTGGCTCCCACGTGTCCTTTGTACTTAACTGAGTTGGAAGTATAGCAGTTGTTTTGGTACGCATGCTTCAGGCATGCACATATACTGCCCTTTCCATTGCAGCTGATGTTGAATAAGCAATGCTTCCACACTGGTAGTGTTAGCAGTGAGGACACTGGCATTTATGCAACAATCCTCCCATTTTATACCAAGGATCTTCCAGAAGTAGTGCTGGTAATGGCGTTCCAGGCTTTTCAAGTGTAGGTCACGAAAACTTCACAGCTGTTGGGAATATTTGGGATTACCACAGCCTTATATAGTAGGAGCTTTGTTCAATTCCTGATGTTGTGATCGTTAAACACATGATGATCCTGTACTGGATCTCCTCGTCGGTGCTGGCTTTCTTTGAGAGATGGCTGCCAAGATATGCAAAGATATGCAAGTGTTCAACATTCTCCAGCTCCTGCCTGTCGGTGAGGATATTTGCTAGGGGAGTTAATTGGTCTGGAACAAGCTGGTGAAGCACCTTTGTTTTGCGAATGTTAAGGATTAGTCCCAGGTATTGGTATGCTTGAGAAAAGCAGTTAAGGGATGTTTGTAGGTCCTCCTCTGTATATGCAATGACAACACAATCATTGGCATATTAAAGGTTCACAGTCGGGTCAAAGGCTTTAATCAAATCAATAAAGGCCATATATGGTTCCTGGTATTGTTCTCGGCATTTTTCCTGGATCTGCTGAGCTGCAAAAATCATATCAGTGGTGCCTCTTTCTGGTCCGAAGCTGTGTTGAGACTCCAGAAGAATTTCCTCAGCAAAAGGGAGCAGTCAGTTCAGCAGAATTTGAGCAAGGATCTTCCCAGCAATGGAGAGGACGGTGATACCTCAATAGTTTCCCCAAGCAGAAAAAACCTTTTTAAAAACATTGATGATATTGGCATTCCTTAGGTCAGCAGGAATTTCCACACTGTTCCCGATTCTGAGAAACACTGTGTGGAGCTTGTTGGTCATAGTTTCCCCACCAACTCTGAAGACCTTAGCTGGTATGCCATCAGGCTGGTGTGCCCAGATGTTTTGTTGTTCTTCATTTTGTTCTTCATGTATCTTTTCTCCTGCTGGGCTTCTTCAGAGGTAGGTGGACTGACAAGTGCTTCCCTTACTGGATGCTGTGGAATGGATTTGATGGTTTCATCAGTCACCATCAGTTCTCAGTTCAGGAGTTTTTGGTGGTGTTCCTTCCAGCGGTTTTTGATGGACTAGTCTTTGAGGGGCATACTGCTGTCTTCAGACCTAAGTAAGGTGAGCCTGCGAGAGTTTTGTTCGTACACAGCCTTGATTGCACTGAAGAAGTTCTGCATGTTATTCTCAACAAATTGTTGGATTTATTTTCTTTCATCTTCTCTTCCCACCATTTGTTTTTGATTTCTCGAATCTTCCTCTAGGCTTTAAGCTGTTGAAAGGTTCCTTGCTTCTGACTGAATGTAATGGTTTTGCCTGTCACAGAAATCTTTTCTGATTGGAAAGGGCTTAGATTTGTTTGTTTTCATCAAACCAGTCCTGATGGTGTTGACTGATAAAGCCAATTAATTCTGTATAAGCCTCATGGATGGTCTCCTTTAGAGCTTGCCTATTTTCTTCAACAGGAGTTATAGTTTTCAGTCCTAAGATTGACACGTTTCTTGCTGAGATATGTTTGGAGGGCTTCACAGTATCTAAGGGTCTGAAGGCATTTGATGTACTGTCTTTGGACTGATCTAGATTGCTTTCAAATGTTTCAGTGCAACTCCACTGGACATGATTGATATCACTAAATGATTATCAGTCCAGCTCCTCTCATAACATGTGTGATATGAACATCTTCTAGATCACATGCTTTTACAATGATGTAGTTGAAGAGGTGCCATTGTTTTGAGCAAGGATGTTGCCATATTGTTTTGTATCTGTCACATTGTCTGAAGATAGTGTTAGTAATGGCAAGGTTATGCTCTGCACATTTACTGTATGAGAGGATGATCTTATCCTCTTTCATGATAATAGTCAGGATTTCCTCAAGGTCAGCATAAAACTGTTCTTTCTGTTCTTCTTTGGCATCAAGTGTTGGGGTGTATGCACTGATGATGGTAGCAAGTGAATTATTGGTCACTTGGCAGTGGAGAGTCATGAAGCAGTCTTTCTGAATTTCAACAGAGAATTCAGTCATTTGGCTGACAATCTGGTTCTCAATGGTGAAACCAATGCCATGTATTTGCCTGTCATTTGTAGGTTTCCCTTTCCAGAAGAACATAAGGCCACCCTCCTCCCCTCCCTCAGATGGTCTTTGTCTACACATCTGGTCTCACTGAGGGCAACGATATCTATGGTGTATCATGAGAGTTCTCAGGCAACAATAGCTGTTCTATGTTCAGGTCTCTCATTGTTTGGGTCATCTAGTAGTGTTCGTACATTCCAGGATGCATAGGACTGTTTTTTGTGTTTCAACTGCAATTTGAGTGATTCCACTGGAAGTAGCTATCCAGCCAGGTAATATAAGGTGGGACAGCCTGTTTGGGGCACCAATTCTAGCCTCTTCCCATGTGGGGTGAGCAGAGGGATCCTAAAAAGGACTGCTCAGTTGAGATCACAGCTGCCAAATCACCCTCTTGTCCCATTCCAAAGGTGAAACGACCAACACACAATCAATGCCTGCTTATAGATCTGTGACTAGGGACTCCCAGTGATCACTTTCTGTCCCTGTTGTCACTTGTCCATGGCCATAGGACTTTGTAGAGGTTATGGGTATTGATGATTGGTTATTGTGATAGATCTTGGATCCAGTGAGAGATGTCTACATGCACCTCACATTTTACATGAGGAGTCTGTTGCTCATTGGCAACTGCATGTATCTTGATGGAGGAGAAACCTGTGTGGCAAGGAGATCTAAGATGACTGGGGTTACTCTTCCACTGCAACCTTCATCTGCCTTTGCAGCTGTTGAGAAGTATGCCTTCTTCATCCATCTGCTCCACCTTTAAGGTTTTTGTTCTATTGTATTGGCCTGCTCTTCATGTGATACCTCACCTTTGACTATACCATAGGTGATCCTACCAGAGGTACAAGATTCCCAGTGTTGTTGCTCTTAGGGTCATCAGTACATGCAAGCCTCTCCACCCTATCAAGGTACCACTCTGTGGAGAGGGTTTGAGCACCATTGGTCTCCTCAAAGAAGCTACCAGATGGTAAATATACATCTCAAGGCACCTAATCCACCTGGAATATTGACTCTTAAGTTTCACCTGCTAGTAAGACAATTTGCTAGTCATGCAACCTCCTGCAATCAATGGCTGTTTTCATGTCCCTCCAGTCATGCCTCTCATCCACTCCATCTCCACATACATCAAACCTAGAAATTAGGTGGTTAAGTCACTCTGAGGGCTCTCCTTCCTGCATGTATTAAGCATGATTTTAGAAGCAGTGGCTTTGGATATTCCCAGAATAGCTCTACTGCTTCAGTTTTGGATTTGGCAACTACAGGAAAAGAGAAGTTGGGACTAAGCTGTGCTTTTCAACAGTGTGCTCAGGAGCATCTCGAAATCTACCGTATGGGAATTCCTATTCTTGAGTTGCAAATAGAATCATTTCCACTGGAGCTCAGGGACTATTTTATAAAACTTACTTTGGCCTTATTAGAACATGTCTATTCAAACTGCATTTTAGTAACTATTCGATCTACTACAGGGGTGAATGATTGAAGTACAATGTCCCTCCACCTCTACATTATCTTGAAGGTCAGTGCTTTATGTCCAAGGTGATCTCAAATTTGCATGCCTTCAACATTTCCCCTTATGCAATTTCTGGATACGTACCAAGGTCACCCACATAGCCCCGCCTTCTCATTTTAAAAGGATAGGGACAGACATTACTCATAAACTGGTTTAAGTTATCAAAAACTGGTTTAAACCTGTAACAGAACAGTGCACATAAACCAGTTTGAAAAATGAATGAAACTGGTTTGAGATAAGTCTGATATACTACATTCAACCAGGTTTAACTGATTTGGCTCAAACCAATTTATGCAATGTCTGTCCCAGACCCTTCGCTGGTTTAAGATAAACCAGACACCCTGAGCATGCTCTTGGGCTGGGTGTGGGCAGGTGCCAGCCTACCATGGCCCTTGAGGCAAATTTATCTCTCCATCCCCTCTCCCACCCACCCCCTACGATGGCAAACCTGGGGACTATAGCTGCTGTTTGTCAGCCCCAGCTGCACCTCCATGGCTTGCCTGAAAATAGTCAGGGACTGAGTTAATTGTTCTCTTTGTCCCCTCTCTCCCCCCACCCCCTGGGGCTTTGGTTTTAGTCTCTGGGGAGTGTCTCGGGAGGGGGGAGAGAGGCAAGCTAATGTGAAGTTGGCAAAGACCTAACAATTGTCACACATGCTGATTAAGAGTTCAGATAAGTTGCAAACGGCTTTACCAAAGAATGCAGAGAGTTATATTTACATTATAAAGCCTTTCTGAATGCCTGACTAAGGACATATAAAAAACTAGAACTCTTCGTTCCAAAATTATACCTTTTATTAGACCAACTGGAAAATGGCAAGAAAATTGTCCTTTTCTCTGCAAGCTTTCGGGATCAAAGTCCCTTTGTCAGACTCTGGGAAAAGTGCAGATGGTACAAGATGGTAAAAAGTCCCCATAGGTAGGAAAAAAACTTCATTTTTGCACAGAGGGAGCTGAAGATGGAAGGCTGTCCCTCTGGGTCCCTGAGAGCTGTGTTGAGTAGCTCTTCAATGTGTTGATCAGGTAGAATTCCTTCCCTGGAGGTGTCAGATAGCAGGCAGGGAGGTAACAAAAACTTTTTTGTTATTCTGAAATGGAGTTTAAAATCCAAAATTGGCTAAAATTTGGCATCTTCCATGTTTCAGGGGTGTACTTGGTAGCTGTGTTGATCTGAGACAAAAGACACAAAAAACTAGAACTCTTGGTTCCAAAATGATACCTTTTATAAGACCAACTGGAAAATGGCAAGAAAACTGTCTTTCCCTGCAAGCTTTCGGGATCAAAAGGAGACATTCTGCCCTCAGGATTAGTAAAACTAATTCTTGTTTTCCTGGTTTACATTTTAAGTGAGACTAAGCTGTGTATGCTGTGTTTTACTGAGCTGTATCTTAGCTTAGGTGAAGACTTTTGGTAGTTCCCTGTTGTAGGCTTTGCAAATTACTGTGTTCAATACATACTTGCTTAAGAGAGGACTTTTCCTCCAATCCCTGTCTGCTAGCCTGGGCTGGTGCCTGGCCACGCCCTGTCCACTCCAGCAGGGAGGGGTGAGAGCCTTGGAGGTCATCTCTCTTCCTTCCCCTTTGGCAGTGGCTGGCAGACAGGCCCCCCCCCAGGCTTCTGGCTTGAGCCACTGCAGGCATGTGCTTGCATTTCCTGGTTTAAGAGAGCATGTCTGTCCAGTTATTAATCCTACAGTCTGTATTTATAACTAGCATGTCTTGTATTCCTTTCAGGGTAACCCATGCTGAACCCTCTAGTTTTGGAACTGTGTCATTATTGATTTATGTAATGACATGATAATATACTTGTATCAAATTAATTGTAAAGGAAAAAAGTATGACCCATTTAGCAAGCTGATTTAAAAACATATATATATGTACTTGCTGAGGAAGTCGCTCCTCAGTGCTCTTCTTGGCCTTGTAATTTAGGACTGCAAGCCAGAGTATTTTGAATACAGACTTTGTGTGGTGTTTTGTCAGTTGCTTTTTTAGTTTTGACTAGTAAGTGCATGGGTATTCCTAGGTGAGTATCTTGACTGATTCTTAATGAAGGGCTGTATTTGCTGTGGCTTATGTTGGTAAAAGTGTGCTTCTTTTCAAGGAAGGAAAACCCAAAAACTTGATTACAGCAAAAGCTCTTCTCCAGACCCCTCCGAAATGGAGGAGAATCTTGAAGGAATCCTGCCTGAAGCTGATACCACCCAACTAGAGAAGGTATAGTACAAACTGGGCTTGGGGTGGGGATGCGGGAAGGGAGGAGAAGAAAGAAAAAATGCAGCATAAATAAAAAAAAAAAAA